>LT934111.1:12281060-12365890 GCA_900231445.1 Triticum turgidum subsp. durum
CGGTCGCCCACCGCCACCGCCGCCTCGCGCGCTGCCGCCGGAGCTCGCCGGCGTCGCCCCCAAGCTCCGGCCCGGCCCCTCCCTCTTCTCCAGCGACGAACTCCGGCGAGGGACCCGGCTGACCTCGTTTTGCGTGCAGATCTGAGATCCGTGTACAGTAAACCCTAATCCGGAGGTTGAATTTTCTCTAAGTCCCGAAATCCTCAGATCCAAGTTGCCATGTACATAGCCCCGTAACTTTACATCCGTAGCTCCGTTTTGGGCATATAGCATATCAAAATGTTCATCTCAGAGAGTACATCATTTCGTTCCATTGCATCATTTTCATTTGAGCTCATCTTGATGCCCGAAATGCTGTTAGAAGAGGGCTACTTGAGATAATTGTCAGATCTGCTAATCCGTTTAGGTTTTTGTCATTTTTGCCATGATTAATGTGTGCATGATATGCCCTGATGCTCTACATATGTTTTGTTAAGGGTTTTGTCATATTTCTAGAGGTGCAACCCATGTATTTTTGTGATGGGTGTGGTGTCTTCTGCAAGTTTGCAAAGTGGTGCACTTGCTATTTCTGTTTTCAGGGACTTAGCAATTCCACTAAGTCCTTGATCTGTTTAGCTCATGTTGCCATATGTTCATGTTGTTTCCTAGTGATCCGTGCCTCTTTTGAGGTTGATCAGTAAGGATGTTTTGTTAATATTATAGTGCTCTATCCATCCATGCCTTTTTTGCAATTATGGAGCACCCTAGCTTGAGTCAATCGAGCTCTACTTTTGCTACTTTGTGAATCTGAGCAGATTGTCAACTTGTTTGCAATTTTGCCGATGATGTTGTAGTTGATCCGTGCACGCTATGCTATTGTTCTTGCCATTTCTAGATTGAATTTTGTGCCTTATTGTTGGGTGTATGCTTGTCTTGCCATGACTTGCACCGTAGTGAGTGCATCGAGCTCGTAAATATGCCTACTTGAGTTATATTTCAGCATGTGCCAGTTTTCACTAAGTCTGAAAACTGATTATGTTTTTGCTATGTTCGCATGCTTGCAATTGTATTTTCTGATCCCTTTTGGCTCAAGGTCACTAAGGGGCTTTTGTTAAGCTCTTTGAGTAGCTCCATTCCATGCTTTACTTTGACATGTTCAGATCCTGTAGCATATAGTTTTGTGGCTCCGAAGAGGGCTACCTGATCTGAAATTCCAGACAAGTGTTAATTTCACTAAGTCTGAAATCTGTTTGCCATATGCATTTTTGCCATGCTTGTTTGAACCTGTTAATGGATGAATTGGCCGTAGCTTGGTGCTAGACTTTTGTTAAGCATCTTGTGTGCATCCCTGCCATGTATTTTGTTGTCATGTTTGGGTGCTGTAGCATGTTCATTTCGTTGCATTTAGATGCCTACTTGCTGTAAATCGCAGACCGGTGTCATTTTTGAATCGCTTGCCATTTCCAAACCGTAACTCCGATTCCGGCGTTCTTTATATCGTTTTCAAGCGATTTCATCTCATCTTTCCAGTGGCACACTTGGTTTTCCAAGTTGAGGCCAGGTTCTTGCATTCCCTGTCACATCTTGCATTTTGCATCCCGCATCGCATCCCGCATAGAATATCATCATCGCCTCGTCTTGTTTGGTTCTTGCACGTGGTTGATTGTGTCCTTGTTGCTTGTTTGTCTTGTTTGGGTAGAGCTGGGAGAGGAGTTCGCTAACGAGGAGCCTGTTGAGTTTGCTTTTGAGGATCCAGTCAACTCTGACAACTGTGCAGGCAAGATGATCATACCCTCGAAATCACTACTATCTTTGCTATGCTAGTTTGCTCGCTCTTTTGCTATGCCAATGCTACGATACCTACCACTTGCTTTCAAGCCTCCCAGATTGCCATGTCAAACCTCTAACCCACCATTGTCCTAGCAAACCATTGATTGGCTATGTTACCGCTTTGCTCAGCCCCTCTTATAGCGTTGCTAGTTGCAGGTGAAGATTGGAGCCCGTTCCTTGTTGGAACATTTATTCACTTGTTGGGATATCATTATATTATCTTGTTATCTTAATGCATCTATATACTTGGTAAAGGGTGGAAGGCTCAGCCTCTCGCCTAGTGTTTTGTTCCACTCTTGCCGCCCTAGTTTCCATCATATCGGTGTTATGTTCCCGGATTTTTGCGTTCCTTATGCGGTTGGGTTATAATGGGAACCCCTTGATATTTCGCCTTGTTTAAAGCTTTTCCAGCAATGCCCAACATTGGTCTTACCATCTGCCACCTAGCCTCTTTTTCCCTTGGGTTTCCGGAGCCCGAGGGTCATCTTATTTAAACCCCCCTGGGCCAGTGCTCCTCTGAGTGTTGGTCCAAACTAGAGTCCTGTGCAGCGCCCCCTCGGGGAAACTCGAGGTTTGGTTTTAGTTGTATGGAGAGCTCATCTGAGTGTGCCCTGAGAAAGAGATATGTGCAGCTCCTATCGGGATTTTTCGGCACATTCAGGCGGTGTTGCTGGTCTTGTCTTAACCTATTGAAGTGTCTTGAATTACCGAGATACCGAGTCTGATCGGAACGTCTTGGGAGGTGGTCTATTCCTTCGTTGACCGTGAGAGCTTGTCATGGGCTAAGTTGGGACTCCCCTGCAGGGTTTTGAACTTTCGAAAGCCGTGCCCGCGGTTATGGGCAGATGGAAATTTGTTAATGTCCGGTTGTAGATAACTTGAACCTTAATTAATTAAAATGAATCAACTGAGTGTGTTACTGTGATGGCCTCTTCTCGGCGGAGTCCGGGAAGCGGACACGGTGTTGGAGTAATGTTTGCGCAGGTTGCTCTCTAGTTTCACGCTCGCGCTTTGCCTCCTCTTCTCGAAGTTAGCCACCATACTTGCTAGTCGCTTGCTGCAGCTCCACATATATTTACCTTGCCTTACCTATAAGCTTAAATAGTCTTGATCGTGAGGGTGCGAGATTGCTGAGTCCCTGTGGCTCACAGCTTACTATTACACCAGATGCAGGGCCTGATGTTTCCGCTCCAGGAGACGCGTTTGAGCTCAAGTGGGAGTTCGACGAAGACTCTCAACGTTACTATGTTTCCTTTCCCGATGATCAGTAGTGGTGCCCAGTTGGGGGTGAACGGGACCGTTGTCGCATGTCGGGTTCTCTTTTATTTTGGCGCCGTAGTTGGGCCATGAGTGTTTGGATGATGTAATGTTATTTATGTACTTGATTGACGTGGAGAGTGTAAGCCAACTATGTTATCTCCCCTTTATTATTTATATTACATGGGACGTTTTGAAGATTGCCTTCAATGCGATTATGTCTCTAAGTTGTGCCTCGACACGTGGGAGCTATAGTCGCATCGAGGGTGTTACACCCTGGTCCAAGAATTGCAGATTCCAACTCATCCAATGCCCAATGCATCGTATGTGATTGCAGGTGGTGATACCCTGACCAGCTCTGACAATGGCACCGAAATTGACCTGGTGGGCACAAGGGCATACTTTTGTGCAAGATATGAAGGTACTTCCCCTAGGCTGCTACGACCTAATTGTTGGTGCTGATTGTTTGGAAGAGCATAGCCCCATGTGGGTGCATTGGCACAAGAAATGGATGAAATTCACACATGATGGGCGCAGGATCACTTTGCGTGGAGTGCGAGATAAACCAGTGAAGTGTAAGCAAGTGTCACCATGGAAACTCAAAGGACTTTTGCCAAGAGGAGCTATTCAACACGGTGTGCAGATTCAACAAATTCACTAGGAGCAAGACTTCATGTCACTTCAGCTCCAAAAGGCTGAGGGTACCCCTTTGCCACCAGAAATTCAGTCTCTGTTGCATGAATTTGATGATCGTTTTCAACCTCCAACGAAGTTACCACCACGTCGTCCGGAGGACCATACCATCCCCCTCATACTAGGGGCCCAACCTGTCAGTGCTCGGCCGCATCGCTATACACCTCAACAAAAAGACGAGATCCAACGACAGATTAGAGAGATGCTATGCATGGGGATCATTCGTCCCAGTACCAATCCCTTTGCGTCTCCCGTGATGTTGGTGCGCAAGAAAGACAGGTCTTGGCAATTTTGTGTTGATTATCGACAGCTCAATGCCGTCACTATTAAGAACAAGCACCCGATGCCCATTGTGGATGAGTTGTTAGATGAACTTTCTGGGGCCAAGTGGTTCACAAAGCTTGATTTGTTATCCGGGTACCATCAAATCAGAGTGGCAGATGGTGAGGAGTTCAAGACAACATTTCGCACCCACCAAGGGCTCTACGAGTTTCTGGTTATGCCCTGTGGACTCTCACGGGAACCAGGGATGTTCCAAGGCATGATGAACTTTATTTTTGACCCTTTATTGAGACATGGAGTACTGGTCTTTATGGATGACATCTTGGTGCACAGTGCTACCCTATCTGAGCATGTCCGCCTCCTGCGCGCCGTTTTGCAAACGCTCCGAGAAAATTCCCTAGTGGTCAAGCGCTCCAAGTGTGCTTTTGCCCAGCTGTCAATTGATTTTTTTGAAAAGGAGGCCATCCCCCGGCCTCTGCATCGGAAAGATGCATGCGGCCACTTTATTAAAAACCGACAGTACCAAAGTCTGAACATCCGCCAATTGAATACCTGGGTCATGTGATCAGCGCAGACGGAGTGGCTACAGATCCTACGAAAGTGGAAGCAGTCCAGACATGGCCTGCTCCTACATCTGTTCGTGCGCTCCATGGATTTCTTGGGCTCACTGGATATTACCGCAAGTTCATCCAGAACTATGGTATTATTAGTCGACCTCTGACAGAATTACTGAAGAAAGGGGTCATCTTCTAGTGGACCCCAACAGCAGACATGGCCTTCCGGCTGTTGAAGCAAACAATGATTGAAGCGCCGGTTTTGGCTGTCCCTAACTTTCATCAGCAGTTTGTACTGGAGACAGACGCTTGTAAAGATGGGATCGGGGCTGTTCTTATGCAGCAAGGTCACCCGGTGGCTTATCTGAGTAAATGTCTCTGTCCTAAGAACCAAGACCTCAGCACGTATGAAAAAGAGTGTTTAGCCATTCTCATGGCCGTGGACAAATGGAGGCCTTACTTGCAGCACCAGCCTTTCATCATTCGCACTGACCAGCAGGCCCTGCTACACCTGTCAGATCAAAGGCTTAACACTTGAATTCAACACAAAGCCTTTGTGAAACTCATGGGTTTGGAATATACCATACAGTACAAGCGAGGCATCACCAATGTAGCAGCCGATGCCCTCTCGAGGAGGGAGGACAATCAGTCTCTGCTGGACATATCTTCTGCAGTGCCGACATGGATGGAAAATGTGGTTGCAGGTTACGAGGATGACGCAATGACTAAGCAAATCTGGACAGAATTGTCACTGTCAGGCACACATGATAAGGGTTATACATTGGAAAATGGCATGATTCGTTATAAAGGGCGCATCTGGGTGGGTCACAATTCCCTAGCCCAACAACACATACTGCAATCTCTTCACACCAGTGCTCTTGGGGGTCATTCTGGAGTGCTTGCAACATACCCGCGAGTCAAGAAATTGTTTGCATGGCCCAAAATGAGGCGCTCTGTCACAGAGTTTTTGCAAGCGTGTGATGTCTGTCAGCGTGCAAAGCATGAACACTGCAGGCAGCCAGGGTTACTGCAGCCACACGACATTCCACCACAACCTTGGCACACAATTAGCTCGGACTTTGTAGAAGGCCTCCCCAAATCACAAGGGTTTGAAGTGATCTTGGTCGTCATCGACAAGCTTACGAAGTTTGCACATTTTCTGCCGCTTAAACATCCATATACAGCACACCAAGTGGCTGTGGTCTTCTTCGATCAAGTGTATCATCTCCATGTTATGCCCACCCGCATCATCTCGGATAGAGACCCGGTATTCACCAGCACTTTCTGGCAGGAGCTGTTTAGCCTATCCGATACACTGCTGGACATGAGTTCGGCACGTCATCCTGAAATAGACGGTCAGACGGAGCGACTGAATCAGTGCCTTGAAGCTTTCCTCAGGTGCACAATCCACGACACACCAACTCAGCGGTCCAAATGGTTGACTGTGGCTGAACATTGGTACAACACCTCATATCATACAGCAGCTGGGTGTACCCCCTTTGAGGCATTGTATGGTTACCAGCCGCGTCTGTTTGGCATCACCGGCCCTACTACCAATACAGATCTGCAAGACTTGGTTACTGATAGACCAGCCACCATGGAGATGCTGAAGCACCACCTGCAAAAAGCTCAAGCAAGGATGAAAAAGCAAGCTAACAAAAAAAGGAGTGAGCGTTCATTCCAGATTGGCGATCAAGTCTACCTGAAGGTACAGCCATATCTCCAGAACTCGCTAGCTACCCCTCGCAATCAAAAGCTCCCCCTCAAGTTCTATGGACCGTATCGTGTGCTGCAAAAGGTGGGCGAGTTGTCATACAAGCTGGATCACCCGGCCAACTCCAGGATCCATGATGTTATCCATGTTTCGCAGTTGAAGAAACAGGTGCCCCCAAGTGTGACAGCAGATCAAGACATGAGCATGGTGGAACCTCGAGCACCCCTTCTCCTTCAACCAGAGACTATCATCCATACGCGCCTGGTCTAGAAGGGAGGCATTGCGATACCAAGGGTCAAGGTACGCTGGCAAGGGTGTTCTGCTAATCATGATACTTGGGAAGATGCATTTTTGCTGCAGCAGAAGTTTCCGACTCTGGAGGCTTGGGGTCAAGCCGATCCTGAAGGGATGGGGAGTGTTATGTGGACGCCCAGCCCAGGAAGACGGACCAAGGCCTCGCGTCGTTGTCGCAGGTTGGACCGGGCCTGGAGGGCCAAGACAGCTGTGAAGGAAGCGATGGGAAGGAAGATAAAGGGGGCAGCGACAGAAGAGAAGAAAGGCGTCTAGCAGAAGAGATACACTTTCCCCTTTCTTCCTCCTTCTCTCTCAGTGTACCCAAATCCCCTCCCCCTTTCTCTCCTTTGAGATTGAGCTTATGTATCCAGGAGCGTAACACATTGCTTCACTGCATTTTACTCCTCCCATTTCTCTGAATCACTCTCAGTATGTTGGCCAGTCCACATCATGCATTTACCCCTGTCTCCTTTATGCAGACATTTTGTCAGGTGGTAAATTACTTCTATGCAGTACTCAAAACCAATCGAAAATGCCCAATGGGTCTGGGGTCCCAATGCACCTGAATTGAAAAAGTAATTTAGAAATTGCAAAAAAAAGGTTACAAAATTCTGGAACATTTTGGAAACGTACTTAGATCTAGTGTTATACTCGTATAGAAAGTTTCGCGAAAGATAACTGTAGCTGATGAAAATTTCAAGATATTTATCAACCAGAGTATCATTCTGCCTGTTGTTCCAATCAGCCTCAGCTCGCTCAAACTACAAGGCAACTCCAACTTGGCACCATTGCCTAACTTTGTTGCCTTGTTTCGTGACCTCACCAAGCTAAGCCTTTCAGGTAGCATGTCTGTGATACAACATCTCCTAGCAGTGCTTGGTGAGTTTGCCTGTCTTGCTTTAATTACCTTAAGATGGCTGCCAACAACCTTGATGGTTTGGTCATGAAACAATGGGAAGTTCAGGAGCCTGAACCGCCCATGTCCTGTGCTGAAATTTGTGGGGACGTCTGTCCTAAAAACAAGAGAGTGAAGGCAACTTCAACCTAGGCATGCTGCAAACTATGCATCCTCACACAACATTGATCTACAGACAGAAATATAGGAAGGAAGTGAAGGCAAGCAGGTTGTTACGTTATGTTACGCAGATGGCGTTGTTGTGGTCAAGCGCGGTTTCCCTCTCCTGCGCATTTCGTCAAGTAAGTTGAGTGCTTCCAGGAAGCAGCTTTCTGTTTCTTGTAGCAGGCCGAGGTGTCCTTCTCCAGCAAATCGGCACAGCACAATCTGCGTGCCATGAAGGTTGAGCCGACTCGGCTCTGTCACAGACCACACTTGAGATGTTCAATCCACTTCAGTACATTACAGAGAGAAAGGAAAACACAAAGTAGTACTTAGTAGTACCGTGAAAGCCGCCCTTATCTTACCTGGTCATTTTGTCAAACACCTTCCGTGCAGTGACTGAGAAATCCCCACTGAGAGAGATATATAGGATTAATGGAAGGAGACGGATGACGAGAGCGAGGGTCAGGGCGTGCTTGGGATTCACTTGATACCCGCGAATAGCAGATGATCGATGCTGCTTCCAGAACAGCGCGGGTCAGGGCGTCGCCGACGAGGGAGGCGGGGGCGGTGGAGGTAGGCGCCCCACTGGCGAGCAGATGGTGGGCTGTGGAGTGCATCCGGGAGCAGCGGGAGGAATGAAGGAAGGGATGGATAGCATGCGCATGCCAGCGGAGCCCTCCCTCCCATCGTGGCCTGCCGGAAACACCGCCCGTCGCCTACTCGCCGGTCATCTTTTTTCCATATCTGTCGTTGTGGGGATTAGATTACGCGCTGTCTATAGTTCAGTGTTGATCTATGTTCAATACTACTAGTATCATACTTCGGTCAACACAGTAAAGAAATAAAAACTCAATGGAAGTTCGGTGTTGATCATGTCCAGTATTAGCATAGTTCAGAGCTCTGCATATTTCTTTATCAGCGATCGTTGCTGCTTTTTTTTCTCCATTTTCATTTCTCTAAGCATAGGTGAGTGGTGAGAGGTAGTTTGGCAGTAATGCCTTTTTTTCTCTTTCCTTTTTTCAGGTTTTCAAATTTTTGAAGTTCAGTGTTGAAGCATGCTCAGAAGCGGAATTCAGAGATTTTTTTTTCTTATCAAGTTTCATTGATGAGAATTGAGAAGTACTCCCTCTATAAAGAAATATAAAAGCATTTAGATCACTACTAAGGGAGTTGCTTTATAGTTATTTTTTTGGCCAAGTCTCAGAGGCAGTTTCTCAACTGTCATTGGTCGTAGCAGCCACCTTCACAGCACGGTCTGGCACTTGTACTTGTGGTAGCTTTTTTTTATCGAAACGGAGGCAAAAGATTTGCCTCATATATTAAATAAAGAGAGAAGAGTTTGTTACAACACACTCCCAGATTACGACATGCCAATTACTCTCGCAATAAGGAAGACCCTAACTTCTTTGCCCCGGCGGTGATCCAAAGGTTTGCCTCGTCGACGATGATGTTAAGTAAAGTTGGCGGAGGAGCGCACTTATGCCGGAACACTCTTGCGTTTCTCTCATTCCAAATGACCCACAACACACAACACAAGTATGGTGATTGAGGCCGTTGCTTGTCGTTTGTTGGTGCCCTGGACTGAGTCGAACGAGCTCCATGTGGACGTGTCCATGCAGTGGATGAGAAATTTCTGGATAACCATATTCACAAGCCTCAACGTGAAGCGACACCTGAAGAATAGGTGGGTTTCACATTCTTGCACTCCCCTGCACAAAGGGGCAAGGGCCACAATTTGGCTAACATCGCTTAGCCAATCTGTCGGCAATCCAAATCCTATCTTGCAGTGCGAGCCAAGCAAAGAACTTGACCTTCGGTGAGGCCCAAGCCTTCCAAACCATTTGATCCATGGGGGAGAGGAGCAAGCCCAAAAACCGTGCCCTGTAAGCAGAGGCCGCGGAGTAGTGCCCAGAGTCAGGAGTGCTTCCATAATATGTCATCCTCAGCAAGCTCATCAAGATGCACCTCATTTAGAAGCATCCAAAGAGTGAAGAATTGTCTAACATGCTGCTCGATGGAAACAACCACATGAGGCCTGATTTTGAGGATCCACGTGTTTTTGTTGAGGGCCTCCCTTACCATCCAATGTTTCCGTGAGGAAGACTCATAAATGAGTGGAACAATGTCCTTGGGCTTGCACCCAAGGAGCCAAGGGGATTCCCAAAAGGGTGTCCTCGCCCCATTCTCGATCGTGATCGTGGTACAGGCGTAGAAGAAGTTGAGATCTTCCTCATCACACGGGTTCCCTCTCCCAAACCACAATTTTATTGGCTCATACCATTCATACCAAGCCCACCACAATCTCAAAGCGTGCGCGAACTTGTTGGTGTTGAGGACCCCCGGCCCACCATACACAAACGGATGACCGACAATGTTCCAATTGATCTTGCATTTTGCCCTAGTTGTCTTATCCGACCCGGACCACAGGAAGGTCCTCTCAAGCTTGTCGATTTTTTAAAGGATGGTGGGCTGCATGACAAGCGACATGATGAAGTAGATCACTTGGGAAACGAGCACCAACTTGACAAGAGCCGCACGCCTAATGGTGGTGATGTTCTGGCCCTCATATGTACATATGGTTCAGAATTTGAAGTTTTTGTCCTCTCCATCTTTTTCTTTGTAGCTTTGCCACTAACAGTACAAACATATATAGCCCTTTTATTTTAGGTGCTTTCCGCCACTGCCAGATTTAGGCTTCGTTTGGCTCTGCGACGACACTTTCAAAAATAAGAAAATAATTTGCCACCATGGGGTACACATGCTTGATAGTTGGAATCACACTTTAAAAATACTACTACTTGTTAGTTGGAAGCACACTTCCCATTTGTACGTAACATGAACATGTTTTTTTTTTGCGGGGAAGTAACAGATACATGCTAGTAGAATTATAGTAAATATTTTTGAAGCAACAAATCCCAACAGTGAGCCGCAGTTTTTATTCAAATTAAGGAGCACAGGTGAGCCCCCCATTTCATTCGTAACGAAACTGATAATACAACCTCAGGTTTGTCTGGTTCAGCTTAAAAGCAAAAAAACACCAGCATGTCATGGCCTAGCCCTCCCATGAAACAACATGCAAAACAGAGCAGCTGCGATGGCCCTCAACTGAAGCAGAGCAAAGCTATCCTTGTAAGGCTCAATTCACTCCAACACCCTTACTTATTCATTACAGAACCAAGCAATATCTCTTTCTGCAAGCGACTGCCATTTAAAAGAAGCTCATCCTATTGGAGTGCACCAAATTTTGTGGCTCCTATGAACATGTGGCTAGCCGCCTGTGAGGGGCATTGGCGTCAAGGACATGGTATGTTTTTTATTCCGCTCTTCATATGAGCATTGGTTTTTTCTTTCTTTTTTCCTATGATTTTCTCTAGAACTTTCTTTGATTTCAATGGTTTTCTTATTTTCTTCATTTTTCTGTTTTCTTTACGTTTTTATTGGTTTTCTTTGATATCATTTTGTTTTATATGGATTTCCACAAATTTTTTGCTTTTTATATGATTTTTTTCTCTTTTCTCTTTTGTCTTTTGTGTTTTTATGGTTTTCATAGGAATTTTCCTTTTTGTTTTCTCTTCTTTATGTTTTCTTTACCGTTTTCCTTTTGGGTTTCAATCGTATGTGCTTCTATATCGGTATTGTTCGGATTTATATTTTGTTTCTTTCATTTTCAACAGATGTATACTTTTATTCATACAAATTATATATTTTTCATATACATCAAAAACATTATTTAATATATGTTTTATTTTTAAAAATATATGTCCTTGATGCCTAATTTTTCATACACATTTAACATATTTTAAATACATGATTATTTTTTCAATATTTATATGTATTGGTGTCTAATTTTTTTCATACATTTTTGTACAATTTTCCTATACATATGAAAAAATATATACAGTTCTATTTTTATTAAATGCATTTTTGTTCAAATATAGGTTTTGATGCTTATTTTTTTACATATTGGACATTTTTGTATACACCTGAAACATTTTTGTATACACGTTTCAGAATTTTCTAATATATGAATAAGAAAAATTCAAACACATGTTTTTTAACATTGTTTTACATATATGTTATTTTTTTAAATATGCATTGAAACATCTTTTTATGAATCAAAACAATTTTTTGAAACTATGCAAACATTTTTTATACAATCTATAAACATTTTTGAAAAAGTCACAGACATATTTTTTTATGAAACGTGTAAATTTTTTTTTCGAAAAAGGGTTTTACCCCAGTCTCTGCATCAGAAAGATGCATATGGCTAATATTATTAAAGCGAGAAACCAGCAACAAGTTTCCAAGTCTCCAAGTGTGAAAATAAACAAACGCTCAAAAGAGCTAAGACAAAAAGCCACAACCGGCTGGCAAATAAAATAGGAGCACTACATGCGTATCCTATTACATGACCGCCATCCAAACTGGTTGAAAATATCCCGAGCTACCATCTCCCATCGGGTAGACGCAGTAACCAAACGCTCCCTGGCCTCCGTCGGAGTGAGTAGCGACCATATACGGATGAACGTCGTGGCCCTGAAGACAACCTCGAAAAAGTGAATGTTCGTTGATCTGTTAAAAACTAAATCATTCCTGCAGTTACAGACTGCCCACAATAAAGCACAAACGCCAACACGAATGAGCTTCGTTGTATCGGAATCAACCCCATCAAGCCACGTTCCAAATAACATGTTGATAGAGGTGGGCGGATTAATATTAAACGCAATATGAATCGACCGTCACAGAATCTTAGCCAACGGACAATCAAGAAAGAGGTGTTTGATATTTTCGTTATGGTCACGAAAACTACATCTAGTAAAACCCACCCAGTTGCGTTTTGCCAGATTATCCTTAGTCAAAATGATTTGTTTATGCACAAACCACATAAACACTTTGATTCGCAAGGGTACCTTTACTTTCCAAACGTACATGGAGGAAGGAATAACGCTAGAGTTTATGACGTCCAGATACATGGATTTGACCGAGAACACACCGTTCTTAGTAAGTTTCCAATACAGCTGATCTGGCTGCTGGGACAGCTGTACATCCATGAAACGTCTTACAAGATGAAGCCAGGCCTCCCAACGATTTCCAACTAGCGTCCTCTGAAAACTAATATTGAGGGGAGTGGATTGTAAAACGGTTGCAACGTAGGCATCTTTACGTTGAACAATGTTGTACAGAGTAGGATATTGAAGTGCAAGGGGGGTCTCCCCAAGCCACGTAACCTCCCAGAACCTCGTATTAGCTCCATTCCCGACTATGAATATTGTCTTGTTGAAAAAGAGTTGTTTAACTCTCATCAAGCCTTTCCAGAAAGGTGAGTCAGAGGGCCTCATAGTCACCTGGGCTAGGGTTTTAGCATGAAGATTCTTATTATGCAGAATCTGTGCCCAAGTAGCCTCTGTCTCAGACAAAAGTTTAAATAGCCACTTGCTAAGGAGACATATGTTTTTGACTTCCAGATTTTCAATTCCTAGACCCCCTTGGTCCTTCGGCCTACAGATTATATCCCACTTAGCAAGCCTATACTTTCGTTTAAGCTCATCACTCTGCCAAAAGAATCGAGATCGATAGAAGTCTAACCTTTTCCTGACACCCACCGGGACCTGGAAAAAGGATAGGAGAAACATAGGCATACTGGTAAGGACCGAATTAATCAAAATTAATCGTCCTCCGTATGACATGAGCTTCCCTTTCCAACAACTCAGTTTCTTTTCAAAACAATCTTCGATGCATTTCCACTCTTTGTTAGTCAGCTTACGATGATGAATGGGTATACCTAAGTACGTGAACGGTAACGTGCCCAATTCACAACCGAACAATTGTTTATAAGCCTCCTGGTCATCATTAGCTCTTCCAAAGCAAAACAATTCGCTCTTGTGGAAGTTAATTTTGAGCCCGGACAATTGTTCAAATAAGCATAACAAAAGCTTCATGTTTATTGCTTTTGCCAAGTCGTGCTGCATAAGGATGATAGTATCATCAGCATACTGAAGGATGGAAATACCTCCATCAACTATATGCGGAACAAGGCCACCTACCTGCCCCGCATCCTTAGCCTGTCCTATTAAAATAGTCAGCATATCAACCACTATGTTGAATAGGATCGGTGACATAGGATCTCCTTGCCTTAACCCTTTGTGTGTCTGGAAATAGTGACCTACGTCGTCATTCACTTTAATCCCTACACTCCCTTTTTGCGTAAAGGATTCAATCTGGTTTCTCCAGGCCGGATCAAATCCTTTCATACGCAAAGCTTGTTGAAGGAAAGGCCATTTAACTTTATCGTATGCTTTTTCAAAATCCACTTTAAAAACAACGCCATCTAGTTTTTTTGAGTGAATCTCATGGAGCGTTTCATGCAAGACAACAACCCCTTCAAGGATATTTCTATCAGGCATGAAAGCAATCTGGGACGGATGAACTACAGAGTGCGCAATCTGCGTAAGTCTGTTCGTCCCGACCTTGGTGAAGATTTTGAAACTAACATTAAGCAGACAAATAGGCCTGAACTGCTCAATGCGAACTGTTGGGGAACGTAGCATAAATTCAAAATTTTCCTACGTGTCACCAAGAATGCTATCTATGGAGTCATCTAGCAATGAGGGAGGAGTGGATCTACATACCCTTGTAGATCGCGCGCGGAAGCGTTCAAGAGAACGGGGTTGATGGAGTCGTACTCGTCGTGATCCAAATCACCGATGACCAAGTGCCGAACGGACGGCACCTCCGCGTTCAACACACGTACAGCCCAGTGACGTCTCCCACGCCTTGATCCAGCAAGGAGAGAGGGAGAGGTTGAGGAAGACTCCATCCAGCAGCAGCACAACGGCATGGTGGTGGTGGAGGAGCGTGGCAATCCTGCAGGGCTTCGCCAAGCACCACGGGAGAGGAGAAGGACTTGGGAGAAGGGGAGGGCTGCACCAGAACATTGGTATGGCTGCCCTCCCACCCCCCACATATATATAGGGGCAAGGGAGAGGGGGGGAGGCGCAGCCTTGGCCCTTCCTCCAAGGAAGGGTGCGGCTAGGAGGAGTCCCTCCTCCACAAGGCACCTCGGAGGTGCCTTCCCCCTTTAGGACTCTTCCTTTCTCTCTTCTCTTGGCGCATGGGCCTCTTGGGGCTGGTGCCCTTGGCCCATATAGGCCAAGGAGCACCCCCAACAGCCCATGTGACCCCCGGGGCAGGTGGCCCCACCCGGTGGACCCCCGGGACCCTTCCGGTGGTCCCGATGCAATACCGGTGACCCCGAAACTTGTCCCGATGGCCGAAACAGCACTTCCTATATATAATTCTTTACCTTCGGACCATTCCGGAACTCCTCGTGACGTCCGGGATCTCATCCGGGACTCCGAACAACATTCGGTAACCACATACAAGCTTCCTTTATAACCCTAGCGTCATCGAACCTTAAGTGTGTAGACCCTACGGGTTCGGGAGACATGCAGACATGACCGAGACATTCTCCGGTCAATAACCAACAGCAGGATCTGGATACCCATGTTGGCTCCCACATGTTCCACGATGATCTCATCGGATGAACCACGATGTCAAGGACTTAATCAATCCCGTATACAATTCCCTTTGTCTATCGGTACGACACTTGCCCGAGATTCGATCGTCGGTATCCCGATACCTTGTTCAATCTCGTTACCGGCAAGTCTCTTTACTCGTTCCGTAATACATCATCCCGTGATCAACTCCTTGATCACACTGTGCACATTATAATGATGTCCTACCGAGTGGGCCCAGAGATACCTCTCCGTCACACGGAGTGACAAATCCCAGTCTTGATTCATGCCAACCCAATAGACACTTTCGGAGATACCTGTAGTGTACCTTTATAGCCACCCAATTACGTTGTGACGTTTGGCACACCCAAAGCACTCCTACGGTATCCGGGAGTTGCACAATCTCATGGTCTAAGGAAATGATACTTGACATTGGAAAAGCTTTAGCATACGAACTACACGATCTTGTGCTATGCTTAGGATTGGGTCTTGTCCATCACATCATTCTCCTAATGATGTGATCCCGTCATCAACGACATCCAATGTCCATGGTCAGGAAACCGTAACCATCTATTGATCAACGAGCCAGTCAACTAGAGGCTTACTAGGGACATGGTGTTGTCTATGTATCCACACATGTATCTGAGTTTCCTATCAATAAAATTCTAGCATGGATAATAAACGATTATCATGAACAAGGAAATATAATAATAACTAATTTATTATTGCCTCTAGGGCATATTTCCAACAGTCTCCCACTTGCACTAGAGTCAATAATCTAGTTCACATCGATATGTGATTAACACTCAAGGTCACATCCCCATGTGACTAACACCCAAAGAGTTTACTAGAGTCGATAATCTAGTTCACATTTACCATGTGATTAACACTCGATGAGTTCTGGGTTTGATCATGTTATGCTTGTGAGAGAGGTTATAGTCAACGGGTCTGAACCTTTCAGATCCGTGTGTGCTTTACAAATCTCTATGTCATCTCCTAGATGCAGCTACCACGCTCTATTTGGAGCTATTCCAAATAAATGTCTACTTGGAGCTATTCTAAATTGTTGCTCCATTATACGTATCCGGTATCTCTACTCAGAGCTATCCGGATAAGTGTTAAGCTTGCATCAATGTAACTCTTTATGTCGAACTCTTTATCACCTCCATAATCGAGAAAATTCCTTAGTGCACTAGTTACTAAGGATAACTTTGACCGCTGTCTTGTGATCCATACTTGGATCACTCTTGTACCCCTTGACTGACTCATGGCAAGGCACACTTCAGGTGCGGTACACAGCATAGCATACAGTAGAGCCTACGTCTTAAGCATAGGGGACGACCTTCGTCCTTTCTCTCTATTCTTCGGCCATGGTCGAGCTTTAAGTCTTAACTTCGTACCTTACAACTCAGGCAAGAACTCCTTCTTTGACTGATCCATCTTGAACACCTTCAAGATCATGTCAAGGTATGTGCTCATTTGAAAGTACCATTAAGCGTTTTGATCTATCCTTATAGATCTTGATGCTCAATGGTCAAGTAGCTTAATCCAGGCTTTCCATTGAAAAACACTTTCCAAATAACCCTATATGCTTTCCAGAAATTCTACGTCATTTCTGATCCACAATGTGTCAACAACATATACTCATCAGAAATTCTATAGTGCTCCCACTCACTTCTTTGGAAATACAAGTTTCTCATAAACTTTGTATACACCCAAAATCTTTGATCATCTCATCAAAGCATACATTCCAACTCCGAGATGCTTACTCCAGTCCTTAGAAGGATTGCTAGAGCTTTGCATACTTATTAGCATCTTTCAGGATTGACAAAACCTTCCGGTTGTATCACATACAACCTTTCCTTAAGAAAATCGTCGAGGAAACAATGTTTTGACATCCTATCTGCAAGATTTCATAAATAATGCAGTAATCGCTAATATAATTCCAACAGACTCTTAGCATCGCTACGAGTGAGAAAGTCTCATCGTAGTCAACTCTTTGAACTTGTCGGAAAACATCTTAACGACAAGTCGAGCTTTCTTAATGGTGACATTTACCATCATTGTCCGTCTTCCTTTTGAAATCCATCTGTACCTAACAGCCTTACGACCATCAAGTAGTTCTTCCAAAGTCTACACTTTGTTTTCATACATGGATCCTCTCTCGGATTTTATGGCCCCGAGCCATTTATCGGAATCCGGGCCCACCATCGCTTCTACATAGCTCGTAGGTTCATTGTTGTCTAGCAACATGACTTCCAAGACAGGATTACGCACCACTCTGAAGTAGTATGCATCCTTGTCATCCCACGAGGTTTGGTAGTGACTTGATCTGAAGTTTCATGATCACTATCATAAGCTTCCACTTCAATTGGTGTAGGTGCCACAGGAACAACTTCCTGTGCCCTGCCACACACTAGTTGAAGAGACGGTTCAATAACCTCATCAAGTCTCCACCATCCTCCCACTCAATTCTTTCGAGAGAAACTTTTCCTCGAGAAAGGACCCGATTCTAGAAACAATCCCTTATTGCTTTCAGATCTGAGACAGGAGGTATACCCAACTGTTTTTAGGTGTCCTATGAAGATGCATTTATCCGCTTTGGGTTCGAGCTTATCAGCCTGAAACTTTTTCACATAAGCGTCGCAGCCCCATACTTTTAAAAAATGACAGCTTAGGTTTCTCTAAACCATAGTTCATATGGTGTCATCTCATCGGAATTACGCGGTGCCCTATTTAAAGTGAATGTGGTTGTCTCTAATGCCTAACCCATAAACTGTCATGGTAATTCGACAAGAGACATCATGGTATGCATCATATCCAATAGGGTGCAGTTATGATGTTCGGACACACCATCACACTATGGTGTTCCAGGCTGTATTAGTTGTGAAACAATTTCCACAATGTCTTAATTCTGTGCCAAACTCGTAATTCAGATATTCATCTCTATGATCATATCATAGATCTTTTATCCTCTTGTCACGACGATCTTTCAACTTCACCCTGAAATTACTTGAACCTTTCAATAATTCAGACTCGTGATTCATCAAGTAAATATACTCAACATCTACTCAAATCATCTGTGAAGTAAGAACATAACGATATCCACTACATGCCTCAGCACTCATTGGATTGCACATATCAAAATGTATTACTTCCAACAAGTTGCTTTCTAGTTCCATTTTACTGAAAACGAGGCTTTCAGTCATCTTGCCCATGTGGTATGATTTGCATGTCTCAAGTGATTCAAAATCAAGTGAGTCCAAACGGTCCATTTGCATGGAGTTTCTTCATGCATATACACCAATAGACATGGTACGCATGTCTCAAACTTTTCAAAAAACGAGTGAGCCCAAAGATCCATCAACATGGAACTTCTTCATGTGTTTTATACCGATATGACTTAAGTGGCAGTGCCACAAGTAGGTGGTACTATCATTACTATCTTATATCTTTTGGCATGAACATGTGTATCACTACGATCGAGATTCAATAAACCATTCATTTTAGGCGTAAGACCATTGAAGGTATTATTCAAATAAACAAAGTAACCATTATTCTCCTTAAATGAATAACCGTATCGCGATAGACATAATCCAATCATGTCTATGCTCAACGCAAACACCAACTAGCAATTATTTAGGTTTTAATACCAATCTCGATGGTAGAGGGAGCGTGCGATGCTTGATCACATCAAGCTTGGAAAAACTTCCAACACATATTGCCAGCTCTCCTTTAGCTAGTCTCCGTTTACTCCGTAGGTTTTATTTTGAGTTACTAACACTTAGCAACCGAACCGGTATCTAATACCCTGGTGCTACTAGGAGTACTGGTAAAGTACACATTAACATAATGTATATCCAATATACTTCTATCGACCTTGCCAGCCTTCTCATCTACCAAGTATCTAGGGTAATTCTGCTCCAGTGGCTGTTCCTCTTATTACAGAAGCACTTAGTCTCGGGTTTGGGTTCAACCTTGGGTTTCTTCACCAGAGCAGCAGCTGAATTGCCGTTTCATGAAGTATCCCTTCTTGCCCTTGCCCTTCTTGAAACTAGTGGTTTCACCAACCATCAACAATTGATGCTCCTTCTTGATTTCTACTTTGGTGTCAAACATCGCGAATATCTCAAGGATCATCATATATGTCCCTGATATATTATAGTTCATCACGAAGCTCTAGCAGCTTGGTGGCAATGACTTTGGAGAAACATCACTGTCTCATCTGGAAGATCAACTCCCACTCGATTCAAACGATTGTTGTACTCGGACAATCTGAGCACAAGTTCAACAATTGAGCATTTCTCCCTTAGTTTGCAGGCTAAGAAAATCGTCGGAGGTCTTATACCTCTTGACGTGGGCACGAGCCTGAAATCCCAATTTCAGCCCTCGAAACATCTCATATGTTTCGCGACGTTTCAAAACCGTCTTCGGTGCCTCAACTCTAAGCCGTTTAACTGAACTATCATGTAGTTATCAAAATGTGTATGTCAGATGTTCGCAACATCCATAGACAACGTTCGAGGTTCAGCACACTGAGCGGTGCATTAAGGACATAAGCCTTCTATGAAGCAATGAGGACAAACCTCAGTTTACGAACCTAGTCCGCAAAATTACTACTATCAACTTTCAACTAAATTTTCTCTAGGAACATATCTAAACAGTAGAACTGAAGCACGAGCTACGACATAATTTGCGAAGACCTTTTGACTATGTTCAGGATAATTAAGTTCATCTTATGAACTCCCACTCAGATAGACATCCCTCTAGTCATCTAAGTGATTACATGGTCCGAGTCAACTAGGCCGTGTCCGATCATCACGTGAGACAGACTAGTCAACATCGGTGAACATCCTCATGTTGATCGTATCTACCATACGACTCATGCTCGACCTTTCGGTCTCTTGTGTTCCGAGGCCATGTCTGTACACATGCTAGGCTCGTCAAGTCAACCTAAGTGTTTCGCGTGTGTAAATCTGTCTTACACCCGTTGTATGTGAACGTTAGAATCTATCACACCCGATCATCACGTGGTGCTTCGAAACAGTGAACTGTCGCAACGGTGCACAGTTAGGGGGAACACCTTCTTGAAATTTTAGTGAGGGATCATCTTATTTACTACCGTCGTTCTAAGTAAACAAGATGTATAAACATGATAAACATCACATGCAATCAAATAATAGTGACATGATATGGCCAATATCATATAGCTCCTTTGATCTCCATCTTGGGGCTCCATGATCATCTTGTCACCGGCATGACACCATGATCTCCGTCATCATGATCTCCATCATCGTGTCTCCATGAAGTTGTCACGTCATCTATTACTTCTACTACTACAGCTAATGGTTAGCAATAAAGTAAAGTAATTACATGACGTTTATGTTGACACGCAGGTCATAAATAAATTAAGACAACTCCTATGGCTCCTGCCGGTTGTCATACTCATCGACATGCAAGTCATGATTCCTATTACAAGACCATGATCAATCTCATACATCACATATATCATTCATCACATCCTTTTGGCCATATCACATCACATAGCATACCCTGCAAAAACAAGTTAGACGTCCTCTAATTGTTGTTTGCATGTTTTACGTGGCTGCTATGGGTTTCTAGCAAGAACGTTTCTTACCTACGCAAAAACCACAACGTGATATGCCAATTGCTATTTACCCTTCATAAGGACCCTTTTCATCGAATCCGATCTGACTAAAGTGGGAGAGACAGACACCCGCTAGCCACCTTATGCAACTAGTGCATGTCAGTCGGTGGAACCAGTCTCACGTAAGAGTACGTGTAAGGTCGGTCCGGGCCGCTTCATCCCACAATGCCACCGAATCAAGATTGGACTAGTAACGGTAAGCATATTAAACAAAATCAACGCCCACAACTACTTTGTGTTCTACTCGTGCATAGAAACTACGCATAGACCTAGCTCATGATGACACTGTTGGGGAACGTAGCATAAATTCAAAATTTTCCTATGTGTCACCAAGAACGCTATCTATGGAGTCATCTAGCAACGAGGGAGGAGTGGATCTACATACCCTTGTAGATCGCGCGCGGAAGCGTTCAAGAGAACGGGGTTGATGGAGTCGTACTCGTCGTGATCCAAATCACCGATGACCAAGTGCCGAACGGACGGCACCTCCGCGTTCAACACACGTACAGCCCAGTGACGTCTCCCACGCCTTGATCCAGCAAGGAGAGAGGGAGAGGTTGAGGAAGACTCCATCCAGCAGCAGCACAACGGCATGGTGGTGGTGGAGGAGCGTGGCAATCCTGCAGGGCTTCGCCAAGCACCACGGGAGAGGAGAAGGACTTGGGAGAAGGGGAGGGCTGCACCAGAACATTGGTATGGCTGCCCTCCCACCCCCCACATATATATAGGGGCAAGGGAGAGGGGGGGAGGCGCAGCCTTGGCCCTTCCTCCAAGGAAGGGTGCGGCTAGGAGGAGTCCCTCCTCCCCAAGGCACCTCGGAGGTGCCTTCCCCCTTTAGGACTCTTCCTTTCTCTCTTCTCTTGGCGCATGGGCCTCTTGGGGCTGGTGCCCTTGGCCCATATAGGCCAAGGCGCACCCCCTACAGCCCATGTGGCCCCCAGGGTAGGTGGCCCCACCTGGTGGACCCCCGGGACCCTTCCGGTGGTCCCGATACAATACCGGTGACCCCGAAACTTGTCCCGATGGCCGAAACAGCACTTCCTATATATAATTCTTTACCTCCGGACCATTCCGGAACTCCTCGTGACGTCCGGGATCTCATCCGGGACTCCGAACAACATTCGGTAACCACATACAAGCTTCCTTTATAACCCTAGCGTCATCGAACCTTAAGTGTGTAGACCCTACGGGTTCGGGAGACATGCAGACATGACCGAGACATTCTCCGGTCAATAACCAACAGCGGGATCTGGATACCCATGTTGGCTCCCACATGTTCCACGATGATCTCATCGGATGAACCACGATGTCAAGGACTTAATCAATCCCGTATACAATTCCCTTTGTCTATCGGTACGACACTTGCCCGAGATTCGATCGTCGGTATCCCGATACCTTGTTCAATCTCGTTACCGGCAAGTCTCTTTACTCGTTCCGTAATACATCATCCCATGATCAACTCCTTGATCACACTGTGCACATTATAATGATGTCCTACCGAGTGGGCCCAGAGATACCTCTCCGTCACACGGAGTGACAAATCCCAGTCTTGATTCGTGCCAACCCAACAGACACTTTCGGAGATACCTGTAGTGTACCTTTATAGCCACCCAGTTACGTTGTGACGTTTGGCACACCCAAAGCACTCCTACGGTATCCGGGAGTTGCACAATCTCATGGTCTAAGGAAATGATACTTGACATCGGAAAAGCTTTAGCATACGAACTACACGATCTTGTGCTATGCTTAGGATTGGGTCTTGTCCATCACATCATTCTCCTAATGATGTGATCCCGTCATCAACGACATCCAATGTCCATGGTCAGGAAACCGTAACCATCTATTGATCAACGAGCCAGTCAACTAGAGGCTTACTAGGGACATGGTGTTGTCTATGTATCCACACATGTATCTGAGTTTCCTATCAATACAATTCTAGCATGGATAATAAACGATTATCATGAACAAGGAAATATAATAATAACTAATTTATTATTGCCTCTAGGGCATATTTCCAACATGAACTGCCTCTGTCTTCTTAGGAAGAAGAGTTATCGTTCCAAAATTCAGCTTAAACAACTGAAGCTGCCCCGCAAAAAACTCCTGAAACATCGGCATCAAGTCTCCCTTAATAAAATGCCAGCACTTTTTATAAAACTCCGCCGGAAACCCATCCGGTCCTGGAGCTTTATTATTTTCCATTTGTGCAATAGCCTAAAACACCTCTTTCTTCGTAAAGGGAGCTATCAAAATCTCATTCTCGTCAGTCTCAAGTTGAGGAACATCCTCAACCCTAGACTCATCTAAAGACACATAATTCTCTTTCGGAGGCCCAAATAACTGCTTATAATAGTTGGTAATGTAGACTTCCAGATTTTCTTGCCAACTATCGTACCTTTGTCTTGCTCTAATTGGAAAATTCTCTTTTGACGATGCTTCCCATTAGCTATCATATGAAAGAATTGTGTGTTATCCTCGCCTTGGACGATTTTGCGAACCTTAGCTCGCAACACCCACTTCAATTCCTCCTCGCGGAGAAGCTTTTTCAGCCGCATCTCCGCCGCCATCTTAGTTTCCAACTCACTGGTATTTAAGATAGAAGTTTCAGCTTTAACTTCAAGGTTCTGAATAAGTAGAAGAAGTCTTTCCTTCTCCGCCTTATAAATCCCATGCGTATGCTTAGCCCATCCCCGAAGGAACCTTCGGAGATGACGAATCTTGCATTGCCATCGCTCAATTGGTGACCTTCCTCCTGAGTCGTTAGCCCACTCCCGAGCTAACAACTCGAGGAACCCTTCTCTATCAAACCATGCAAGTTCAAATGAGAAAATATTCTTGTTACCAACATGTGTTTGAACGCCCGAGTCGACTAGTAACGGTGTGTGATCTGAGACACCTCGTGTCAACGCCTGCACAGTTACCAAGGGAAACTTCTGTTCCCATTCGACACTAGCTAAAACACGGTCAAGCTTATCAAAAGTCGGTACCGGTAACGAGTTAGCCCAAGTGAATTTCCTTCCCGAGAGCTCTATCTCTCTGAGATCCAAGCTTTCGATGATGGTATTGAACATAAACAACCATCTGCCGTCAAAATTATCATTATCATTTTCCTCTTTTCTTCGGATAATGTTGAAATCACCCCCCACTAAGATAGGGAGCTGCTCATTACCGCAGACACAGACCAGATCCGCCAAGAAATCTAGCTTGAGCTCTGGTTGCGCGGCTCCGTAAACCGCCACCAAAGCCCAATCAAACCCATCTGCCTTAGTTCTAACCCGAAAATTTACTGCAAATTCTCCCAAAACTACACTCCGAACTTCCAAAGTTTCGCACTTAACCCCAAGTAAAACCCCACCGGATCTTCCTCGAGGGGGAGGCTGTTGGGGAACGTAGCAGAAATTCAAAAATTTTCCTACGTAACACCAAGATCTATCTATGGAGAGACCAGCAACGAGTAGAAAGAGAGAGAGGAGAGTGCATCTACATACCCTTGTAGATCGCTAAGCGGAAGCGTTCAAGTGAACGGGGTTGATGGAGTCGTACTCGTCGTGATTCAGATCACCGATGATCAAGTGCCGAACTGACGGCACCTCCGCGTTCAACACACGTACTGCCCGGTGACGTCTCCCATGCCTTGATCCAGCAAGGAGAGAGGGAGAGGTTGAGGAAGACTCCATCCAACAGCAGCACAACGGCGTGGTGGTGGTGGAGGAGCGTGGCAATCCCGCAGGGCTTCGCCAAGCACCATGGGAGAGGAGAGTAACTTGGGAGAGAGGGAGGGGCTGCACCAAAGGCATAAGGTGTGTTTGGGAGGCCCTCCTACCCCACTATATATAGGGATCCCAAGGGGGGGGGGTGCGCCAGCCCCTAGGAGATCCAATCTCTAAGGGGGCGGCGGCCAGGGGAGGAGTCCTCCCCCCCCAAGGCACCTAGGAGGTGCCTTCCCCTGCTGGGACTCTTCCTTTAGGGTTTCCCCAGGCGCATGGGCCTCTTGGGGCTGGTGCCCTTGGCCCATGTAGGCCAAGGCGCACCCCCTACAGCCCATGTGGCCCCACCCGGTGGGCCCCCGGGACCCTTCCAGTGGTCCCGGTACAATACCGATGACCCCGAAACTTGTCCCGATGGCCGAAACAGGACTTCCTATATATAAATCTTTACCTCCGGACCATTCCGGAACTCCTCGTGACGTCCGGGATCTCATCCGGGACTCCGAACAACATTCGGTTACCACATACAAGCTTCCTTTATAACCCTAGCGTCATCGAACCTTAAGTGTGTAGACCCTACGGGTTCGGGAGACATGTAGACATGACCGAGACGTTCTCCGGTCAATAACCAACAGCGGGATCTGGATACCCATGATGGCTCCCACATGTTCCACGATGATCTCATCGGATGAACCACGATGTCAAGGACTTAATCAATCACGTATTCAATTCCCTTTGTCTAGCGGTATTTTACTTGCCCGAGATTCGATCGTCGGTATACCGATACCTTGTTCAATCTCGTTACCGGCAAGTCACTTTACTCGTTCCGTAACACATCATCCCGTGATCAACTCCTTGGTCACATTGCGCATATGATGATGTCCTACCGAGTGGGCCCAGAGATACCTCTCCGTTTACACGGGGTGACAAATCCCAGTCTCGATCCGCATAAAACAATAGATACTTTCGGAGATACCTGTAGTGCACCTTTATAGTCACCCAGTTACGTTGTGACGTTTGATACACCCAAAGCACTCCTACGGTATCCAGGAGTTACACGATCTCATGGTCAAAGGAAGAGATACTTGACATTGGCAAAGCTCTAGCAAATGAACTACACGATCTTTTGTGCTACTCTTAGGATTGGGTCTTGTCCATCACATCATTCTCCTAATGATGTGATCCCGTTATCAACGACATCCAATGTCCATAGCCAGGAAACCATGACTATCTGTTGATCACAACGAGCTAGTCAACTAGAGGCTCACTAGGAACATATTGTGGTCTATGTATTCACACGTGTATTACGATTTCCGAATAAGACAGTTATAGCATGAATAAAAGACAATTATCATGAACAAGGAAATATAATAATAATACTTTTATTATTGCCTCTAGGGCATATTTCCAACAGTCTCCCACTTGCACTAGAGTCAATAATCTAGTTCACATCGCCATGTGATTAACACTCACAGGTCACATCGCCATGTGACTAATACCCAAGAGTTTACTAGAGTCAGTAGTCTAGTTCACATCACTATGTGATTAACACTCAATGAGTTTTATGTTTGATCATGTTGCTTGTGAGAGAGGTTTTAGTCAACGGGTCTGAACCTTTCAGATCCGTGTGTGTTTTACAAATCTCTATGTCATCTCCTAGATGCAGCTACCACGCTCTATTTGGAGATAATCCAAATAACTGTTCTACTTGGAGCTATTCTAAATTGTTGCTCCATTATATGTATCCGGTATCTCTACTCAGAGCTATCCGGATAGGTGTCAAGCTTGCATCGACGTAACCCTTTACGACGAACTCTTTTACCACCTCCATAATCGAGAAAAAATTCCTTAGTCCACTAATTTCTAAGGATAACTTTGACCGCTGTCCTGTGGTCCATTCTTGGATCACTCTTGTACCCCTTGACTGACTCATGGCAAGGCACACTTCAGGTGCGGTACACAGCATAGCATACTGAAGAGCCTACGTCTTAAGCATAGGGGACGACCTTCGTCCTTTCTCTCTATTCTGCCGTGGTCGAGCTTTAAGTCTTAACTTCGTACCTTACAACTCAGGCAAGAACTCCTTCTTTGACTGGTCCATCTTGAACACCTTCAAGATCATGTCAAGGTATGTGCTCATTTGAAAGTATTATTAAGCATTTTGATCTATCCTTATAGATCTTGATGCTCAATGTTCAAGTAGCTTAATCCAGGTTTTCTATTGAAAAACACCTTTCAAATAACCCTATATGCTTTCTAGAAATTCTACATCATCTCTGATCATCAATATGTCAATAACATATACTCATCAGAAATTCTATAGTGCTCCCACTCACTTCTTTGGAAATATAAGTTTCTTATAAACTTTGTATAAATCCAAAATCTTTGATCATCTCATCAAAGCGTACATTCCAACTCCGAGATGCTTACTCCAGTTCTTAAAAGGATCGCTGGAGCTAGCATTCCTTTTAGCATCCTTAGGATTGACAAAACTTTTCTGATTGTATTGCATACAACCTTTCCTTACGAAAACTAGTAAGGAAACTTGTCTTGACATCCATCTGCCAGATTTCATAAATGCAGCTAATGCTAACATGATTCCGACGGACTTTAAGCATCGCTACGAGTGAGAAAATCTCATCGTAGTCAACTCCTTGAACTTGTCGGAAAACACTTCGCCACAAGTCGAGCTTCATAGATGGTGACATTACCATCCATGTCCGTCTTCTTCTTAAAAGATCCATTTATCTCAATGGATTGCCGATCATCGGGCAAGTCCATCAAAGTCCATGCTTTGTTCTGATATATGGATACTATCTCGGATTTCATGGCTTCTAACCATTTGTCGGAATTCGGGCCCACCATCGCTTCTCCATAGCTCGTAGGTTCATTGTTGTCTAGCAACATGACGTTCAAGACAGGATCACCTTACCACTTCGAAGTAGTACGTGTCCTTGTCGTCCTACGAGGTTTGGTAGTGACTTGATCCGAAGTTTCATGATCAATATCATAAGCTTCCACTTCAATTGGTGTAGGTGCCACAGGAACAACTTCCTGTGCCCTGCCACACACTAGTTGAAGAGACGGTTCAATAACCTCATCAAGTCTCCACCATCCTCCCACTCAACTCTTTCGAGAGAAACCTTTCCTCGAGAAAGGACCCGATTCAAGAAACAATCCATATTGCTTTCGGATCTGAATTAGGAGGTATACCCAACTATTTTGGGTTTCCTATGAAGATGCATTTTATCCGCTTTGGGTTCGAGCTTAATTCTGAAACTTTTTCACATAAGCGTCGCAGCCCCAAACCTTTAAGAAACGACAACTTAGGTTTCTCTAAACCATAATTCATACGGTGTCATCTCATCGGAATTACCTGGTGCCCTATTTAAAGTGAATGTGGTTGTCTCTAATGCCTAACCCATGAACGATAGTGGTAATTCGATAAGAGACATCATGGTACGCACCATATCCAATAGGGTGCAACTATGATGTTCGGACACACCATCACACTATGGTGTTCCAGGCGGTATTAATTGTGAAACATTTTCCACAATGTCTTAATTGTGTGCCAAAACTCGTAACTCAGATATTCATCTCTATGATCGTATCATAGACATTTTATCCTCTTGTCACAATGATCTTCTACTTCACTCTGAAATTACTTGAACCATTCAATAATTCAGACTTGTGTTTCATCAAGTAAATATTCTCAACATCTACTCGAATCATCTGTGAAGTAAGAACATAACGATATTCACTGCATGCCTCAACACTCATTGGATTGGACACATCAAAATGTGTTGCTTCCAATAAGTTGCTATCTTGTTCCATTTTACTGAAACCGAGGCTTTTCAGTCATCTTGCCCATGTGGTATGATTTGCATATCTCAAGTGATTCAAAATCAAGTGAGTTCAAACGGTCCATTTGCATGGAGTTTCTTCATGCATATATACCAATAGACATGGTTCGCATGTCTCAAACTTTTCAAAAATGAGTGAGTCCAAAGATCCATCAACATGGAGCTTCTTCATGCGTTTTATACCATTATGACTTACATGGCAGTGCCACAAGTAAGTGGTACTATCATTACTATCTTATATCTTCTGGCATGAAAATGTGTATCCCTACGATCAAGATTCAATAAACCATTCCTTTAGGTGCAAGAGCACTTATTCAGGTTTAATACTAATCTTGATGGTAGAGGGAGCGTGCGATGTTAGATCACATCAAACTTGGAAACACTTCCAACACATATCGTTAGCTCACCTTTAGCCAGTCTCCGTTTTATTCCGTAGCTTTTATTTCGAGTTACTAACACTTAGCAACCGAACCGGTATCTAATACCCTGGTGCTACTAGGAGTACTAGTAAAGTACACATTAACATAATGTATATCCAATATACTTCTATCGACCTTGCCAGCCTTCTCATCTACCAAGTATCTAGGGTAATTCTGCTCCAGTGGCTGTTCCCCTTATTACAGAAGCACTCAGTCTTGGGTTTGGGTTCAACCTTGGGTTTCTTCACTAGAGCAGCAACTGAATTGCCGTTTCATGAAGTATCCCTTCTTGCCCTTGCCCTTCTTGAAACTAGTGGTCTCACTGACCATCAACAATTGATGCTCCTTCTTGATTTCTACTTTCGCGGTGTCAAACATCACGAATATCTCAAGGATCATCATATATGTCCCTGATATATTATAGTTCATCACGAAGCTCTAGCAGCTTGGTGGTAATGACTTCGGAGAAACTATCACTATTTCATCTGGAAGATCAACTCCCACTTGATTCAAGTGATTGTTGTACTCAGACAATCTGAGCACAAGCTCAACAATTGAGCTTCTCTCCTTAGTTTGCAGGCTAAGAAAATCGTCGGAGGTCTCATACCTCTTGACGTGAGCACGAGCCTGAAATCCCAATTTCAGCCCTCGAAACATCTCATATGTTCCGCGATGTTTCGAAAACATCTTTGGTGCCTCTACTTAAACCATTTAACTGAACTATCACGTAGTTATCAAAACGTGTATGTTCGATGTTCGAAACATCCACAAACGATGTTTGGGGTTCAGCACACTGAGCAGTGCATTAAGGACATAAGCTTTCTACTGTTCGCATAATCGCTATTATCAACTTTCAACTATATTTTCTCTCGGAACATATCTAAAACAGTAGAACTAAAGCGCGAGCTACGACATAATTTGCAAAAGGTCTTTTGACTATGTTCAGGATAATTAAGTTCATCTTATGAACTCCCACTCAGATAGACATCCCTCTGGTCATCTAAGTGATTACATGATCCGAGTCAACTAGGCCGTGTCCGATCATCACGTGAGACGGACTAGTCATCATCGGTGAACATCTTCATGTTGATCGTATCTACTATACGACTCATGCTCGACCTTTCGGTCTCCGTGTTCCGAGGCCATGTCTGTACATGCTAGGCTCGTCAAGTTAACCCTAAGTGTTTTCGCTGTGTAAAACTGTCTTACACCCGTTGTATGTGAACGTAAGAATCCATCACACCCGATCATCACGTGGTGCTTAGAAGCGACGAACTGTAGCAACGGTGCACAGTTAGGGGAGAACACTTCTTGAAATTTTGTAAGGGATCATCTTATTTACTACCGTCGTTCTAAGCAAACAAGATGCATAAACATGATAAACATCACATGCAATCAAATAGAGTAGTGACATGATATGGCCAATATCATATAGCTCCTTTGATCTTCATCTTCGGGGCTCCATGATCATCTTGTCACCGGCATGACACCATGATCTCCATCATCATGATCTCCATCATCGTGTCTCCATGAAGTCGTCTCGCCAACTTATTACTTCTACTACTTTGGCTACCGGTTAGCAATAAAGTAAAGTAATTACATGGCGGTGTTCAATGACACGCAGGTCATACAATAAATAAAGACAACTCCTATGGCTCCTGCCGGTTGTCATACTCATCGACATGCAAGTCGTGAATCCTATTACAAGAACATGATCAATCTCATACATCACATATCATTCATCACATTCTTCTTGGCCATATCACATCACAAAGCATACCCTGCAAAAACAAGTTAGACGTCCTCTAATTGTTGTTTGCATGTTTTACGTGGCTGCTATGGGTTTCTAGCAAGAACGTTTCTTACCTACGCAAAACCACAACGTGATATGCCAATTGCTATTTACCCTTCATAAGGACCCTTTTCATCGAATCCGTTCCGACTAAAGTGGGAGAGACTGGCACCCGCTAGCCACCTTATGCACCAAGTGCATGTCAATCGGTGGAACCTGTCTCATGTAAGAGTACGTGTAAGGTCGGTCCGGGCCGCTTCATCCCACAATACCGTCGAAACAAGATTGGACTAGTAACGGTAAGCATATTGAACAACATCAACGCCCACAACTACTTTGTGTTCTACTCGTGCAAAGAATCTACGCAATAGACCTAGCTCTGATCCACTGTTGGGGAACGTAGCAGAAATTCAAAATTTTTCCTACGTAACACCAAGATCTATCTATGGAGAGACCAGCAACGAGTAGAAAGAGAGAGAGGAGAGTGCATCTACATACCCTTGTAGATCGCTAAGCGGAAGCGTTCAAGTGAACGGGGTTGATGGAGTCGTACTCGTCGTGATTCAGATCACCGCTGATCAAGTGCCGAACGGACGGCACCTCCGCGTTCAACACACGTACTGCCCGGTGACGTCTCCCATGCCTTGATCCAGCAAGGAGAGAGGGAGAGGTTGAGGAAGACTCCATCCAACAGCAGCACAACGGCGTGGTGGTGGTGGAGGAGCGTGGCAATCCCGCAGGGCTTCGCCAAGCACCATGGGAGAGGAGAGTAACTTGGGAGAGAGGGAGGGGCTGCACCAAAGGCATAAGGTGTGTTTGGGAGGCCCTCCTACCCCACTATATATAGGGATCCCAAGGGGGGGGGGGTGCGCCAGCCCCTAGGAGATCCAATCTCTAAGGGGGCGGCGGCCAGGGGAGGAGTCCTCCCCCCCCCAAGGCACCTAGGAGGTGCCTTCCCCTGCTGGGACTCTTCCTTTAAGGTTTCCCCAGGCGCATGGGCCTCTTGGGGCTGGTGCCCTTGGCCCATGTAGGCCAAGGCGCACCCCCTACAGCCCATGTGGCCCCCCGGGGCAGGTGGCCCCACCCGGTGGGCCCCCGGGACCCTTCCGGTGGTCCCGGTACAATACCGATGACCCCGAAACTTGTCCCGATGGCCGAAACAGGACTTCCTATATATAAATCTTTACCTCCGGACCATTCCGGAACTCCTCATGACGTCCGGGATCTCATCCGGGACTCCGAACAACATTCGGTTACCACATACAAGCTTCCTTTATAACCCTAGCGTCATCGAACCTTAAGTGTGTAGACCCTACGGGTTCGGGAGACATGTAGACATGACCGAGACGTTCTCCGGTCAATAACCAACAGCGGGATCTGGATACCCACGATGGCTCCCACATGTTCCACGATGATCTCATCGGATGAACCACGATGTCAAGGACTTAATCAATCCCGTATTCAATTCCCTTTGTCTAGCGGTATTTTACTTGCCCGAGATTCGATCGTCGGTATACCGATACCTTGTTCAATCTCGTTACCGGCAAGTCACTTTACTCGTTCCGTAACACATCATCCCGTGATCAACTCCTTGGTCACATTGCGCATATGATGATGTCCTACCGAGTGGGCCCAGAGATACCTCTCCGTTTACACGGGGTGACAAATCCCAGTCTCGATCCGCATAAAACAATAGATACTTTCGGAGATACCTGTAGTGCACCTTTATAGTCACCCAGTTACGTTGTGACGTTTGATACACCCAAAGCACTCCTACGGTATCCAGGAGTTACACGATCTCATGGTCAAAGGAAGAGATACTTGACATTGGCAAAGCTCTAGCAAATGAACTACACGATCTTTTGTGCTACTCTTAGGATTGGGTCTTGTCCATCACATCATTCTCCTAATGATGTGATCCCGTTATCAACGACATCCAATGTCCATAGCCAGGAAACCATGACTATCTGTTGATCACAACGAGCTAGTCAACTAGAGGCTCACTAGGGACATATTGTGGTCTATGTATTCACACGTGTATTACGATTTCCGGATAATACAGTTATAGCATGAATAAAAGACAATTATCATGAACAAGGAAATATAATAATAATACTTTTATTATTGCCTCTAGGGCATATTTCCAACAGAGGCAATGCCAGTTAAAGTCTACCCCCCAGATAAAGTGCTAAGAAATTGTGTAGTGAAGTTGCCTCTTCCATTCTCAGACAACCCAATAAAATCCAAATGATGTTCAAGAGAAGCATCCACTAGAAACCTTCTTTTAGCCAAGTCTTTAAGACCTCTGCTATTCCAGAAAATGCCTCTCATATTTCATCATGGAATTTTTTAGCGGTACGGATCCTAGCACTTCTATGCGTGGCCGAGACTGGATAAACCTTCCGTTTCCAAGTCCGTTTAGGCTTAACGCGATCTTCAGATTGGGCAACACACTCAGGCTCTGCTGCAATCACCAAGGACTCATCTACATGAATAGAGGTCTCAGGATAGGCAAACCCCTCCTCCTCCTCTGTCTCCGGTAACACAAGGTCAAGATCGGCACACAAACCATCAAGAACCCTAACCCCAAGCACATCGATCTCCGAATCATTCATAGGTTTAACGGCAGCTATGTGATGAATCATATCTAACGTTTGTTCAGCTTCCAAATCAAGAATGTCATTAACCGACCTAGATATCTCCATATCATTATTACCAAGTGAGACTCCTATTTGATTTGCATTGTGAACAATTTCATCATTGGTAAAATGCAAAATGGAATTCGACTTATTAACAGACATACCAGTGGAGATCTCGACATCACGCAACATGGCTGCCCTCATAGCACACCTCAGCTGCATGTCATCCACGTCTGGCTGCTCCTGCAGCCGCCCGCTGATCCGCCTCCCCTGAGAGACAGGATTCGGGATTCCACCAAAGGCGATGACCTCCTCGCACGAAGCACTGCTAGGGGAAAGGCCTCTTGCCCGTCCCCCAACAGCGGCGCCCCGGGCCGATGCCACCAGCGCAGCAGCACAAGGCGACGGCAACTTCCGGCGGCCTGTCCACAGAAGTCCCGCCGTAAGTCGAGATCGGCGAAACCAGCGTAGGACGGTCCGGGAAGTGAGGCGGTAAGACGGCCACGCCATCCGAGCCGGCGTCCGGAGCAGGACGCGACCTGACGGCGGCCTCCTGCACACCTAGTCCTCCGCAAGCATCCGACGTCAAGGCAAGGAGCGCCGAGCCCGCCGTCGGCGCCGACGGCGACGGCAACTCGGAGGACCGGGCCTCCTGCCCGTCACCTCCAACCAAAGCTCCCGTCGCAGGAGATAAGGGAAGGGCCACCTGCCCCTCGGCACCTCCCAACTCAACGGCCTTCGACGCACTCGAAGGCACCACAGGAATCACAGAGACAGCTGGGTCGGCCCGAAGCCTAGGCGGAGTAGAGAACGGCCCCAAGGAACCAAGCTGCAAGGTGCTCGTCGGAACCGCACTAGTTGACCGAGCAGGAGCAATGTCACTGGAATCAGACGGGCCCGAAGGCCCCTTGGCCTTATCATCATCACCCTTAGCCGAATCATCCTGGTTCCCCGGAGCACCACCTCCCTCAGAAGTGTCCATGGGATTATCATCCTCAAAATCATCGAACAGGTTAGGATCCTCATACTCGACATCTAACTGATACAGAACACCTTCATAAGTCCAAGGCACCACGTCCGGCAAGAACTCAATGTTAGCAACACTGACAAGTAATTGCGCCACCCCGTTAGCCCGAGTGAACGGCATATCCACCTGCTCAGTCTTGCCAATCAAAGAACCCAGGCTCCACGTCACCAAAAAGCTGTCCAGGGGATCAGACGGCGCCCCGGAAAAACGAACCCAAATCTGAGTTAACGGCGTGCCCTGCGGCTCCTTCTTTTTCCACTCATCGAACTGCAACACAAAACTAGTGCCCGTGACCCTGCTCATACTGAACTTGAGGATTCTCAGCTGATCCTCCTTAGATGGGAAATCTACTTTGTAGGATGTATCATTGAGCTTGAGCAATGACCACTGAAAGTTACCCGGAGCGAGCTCCCTCAACTGCTGAATAATCTGCGCCTCGGTCAACGGTCCATGGACCACCTTCACCACACCGGGGAAAGAGGTCTCGACCGCAGGTGCCAAGGGTGCCACATTGGGAGACTCGAAGAACATCTTGGCATATAACATTTTTGTGAATTACATGAATACTTTTTTACGTTGTATAGTTTTTTAAAAAATGTCACGTGCATTCTTGAAATGTGTGACCATTTAAATGTCACATATATTTTTTGAATGGTACTAACAGTTTTTAAAAGTTGGGTGAATATGTTTTGACTCTTCTTTTACAGTTTTTGATTCTGCATTTTTGCTAAACAAAATTAACTAAATATTTTTTCATAATATATGTATTAGTGTTTTTGAAAATATAAACAAAAGTAAAAATGAAAATAAAACACAGGTGACATTAGCATGACGGGACCATGTGGTTAGTAGGCCAGCCCATTGTCACATGCGCTTGAGGTGAGACCTAGTTTGGTCTGGCAATAAGCGACCGAAACTACTCTGCACACGATTGTGCATGCACGATTCCTGGACGATGCATTCCTTGGACAGTGCAGATTTGTAAGACAATACAATCCAACGGTTGCTTTTGTCCATCGTGCATAAATCGTGCAGAAAGCCATCGTCCGTGTAGCACTGCTCATAAGCGACACATAGTTGCGCCCTCCACTGCGTGTTTAGCACCCGATAGCGTACCTTGGCCCTGCTCGGAAGGAAGCATACGATCAGATCTATGGACCTCGATGATTTTCTTAATATTCTGGTTGTGACTGTACTACTGGTTTGATTAACAGATTGAGGCCTTTTTCTAAAAAAAAGGGGGGTGTGTAATACTAGGCGATGTCGGTAACAAGCTGAGCTAGTCAATGTATCCATCACTTGTGAAATCTTCATGCCCCTATTGGCTCCCGCGTTGCGTCTACCGCACACCTATTGCTTCTTCCGCAGTTATTTAGTCTAAAAGTGACCTAGGTTATTCTTGTAAATAGATGCTAGTTTAGAAATAAACATGTGGCAGTTAAAATTGTGATGTCATGAAATCAAATCATTACAAATTTGATAATACCAGGTTGAGATGATGTAACTAAGTAAGTTCTGATACAATGTGAGAAAAAATAGGACATGTCCTTTATATATAAAAGGGGTATTTCCTATGTTCTATATTTTGGTTTTGCATTCATAGCAGTATTTGCAATTTGGAACACACTGAATTGAAAAACATATTCATATTAGGTAGTACTCCCTCCGTTCCTAAATATATGTCTTTGTAGAGATTCCACTATGGACTACATACGGAGCAAAATGAACGAATCTACACTATAAAATGCATCTATATACATCCGTATGTGGTTCATAGTGATCTCTGTACAAAGACTTGTATTTAGGAACGGAGGGAGTACAATACAACATTGCTTAGTACTATATGGACATTTATGATATCTGTATACATTGGCAGAGCTATAGCAAAGCCAACCTGTGGGTCGCGACCTGCCCAATGTTGGAGCAAGAAATAAATTTACGTCGAGCCCAGCCCACAACTGCTGACCGGCAATGAGCAAGTAGAACGCACACGTCAGCCCAGCGAAGCTCATGTCACACTCACAAGTCGCAGCACTGTTTCTCAGAGAAAAAAAAACGAAGGCATGTAACGCACCATTGAGAAGCGGAGCAGCCGCCGCGCCCAGTGCTCCGCGAGGCGACGTAGCTAGCAGCGGCAAGCCGACCTGGTGAGGTCCTTCTCTGAATCTGCCTGCACCCCCTGCAAGATGTATATAAGTAAATTTCTCTGAATCTTCCCAATTTTCTTCCCCTAAATTTCACTTAGCTCATCAACCGTGATCTCTAGCAAATATAATCCACACCGAAATCTTGTTGTTTTACAGTTTATACCGTGCAAAGCCATTCTTCTTTGCATTTTACAGGTTCGCAACAAAGGCCACATTTACAGTTTACAACAAAGGCATTGTTGCCAGCTCACAGTTTAACAATAGTTTCCAATTTGGTGGCATACATATATAATTCACTCAATAGTACATATGGTTCAGAATTTGAAGTTTTTGTGCTCTGCCACTCTCTGTACAAACATATATAGCCCTTTTCGTTCTAGGTCCTTTCCGCCACTGTCGGATTTAGGCTTCATTTGGTTTTGCGAAGACACTTTTAAAAATACGAAAATAGTTTGCTACCATGGGGTACACATGCTTGTTAGTTGGAAATACTACTAGCTGTTTGTTGGAAGTACACCTTCCATTTGTATGTAACAAAATTGTTCGAATTAAGGAGCTCAGGTGAGCCCCCCTATTTCATTCATCACGAAACTGATAATACAACCTCTGGTTTGTCCGGTTCAACTTAAAAACAAAAAACACCAGCATGTCATGGGCTAGCCTCCCATGTACAAACATGCAAAACAGAGCAGCAAATTTGTCCGGTCCAGTTTATAAAAACAAGAGCAGAGCAGCATGTCACCCCAACACCCTTACTTATTCGTTACGAAACCAAGCAATATCTCTTTCTGCAAGCTGAGTGCCATTCAAAAGAAGCTCATCACACAATTTCTCAGATGCCATCCTTCAGCTCTCGGATGCCACCAGCAGTAACCCAGCGCCCCTGCTACCTGCACATCGTGCAATTCTTTTCTCTGTAAGCTAGAAACATCCAATATTTAACTTTGCAACCTACATAGCTGGGATCCATAGGAAAAATATTTTTCAACCAATTATCACTCCTCGTTCTTCAAATAGACCAAATAACAGCCGCTACCCCTACAGTAACCAGATTCCTACCCTCCATGCTAACAGGAAGTCAGTAACTGTATCGAAACCACAGGTGTTCCAAATATAACGAGCAACTGAACACTTAAAAAATATATGATCCCCTGACTCTTTTCTACTGGAAAAGGAAACAATTTTCCTGTACCACACCACTTCCATGATTCAGATTATCTCTGGTTAAGATACTATTTCTGAATGCTAACCACAGTAATAATTTGATCTTAATTAAGTAGAACTTTTACATACCAAAATTTTCTGCAGGATCGTTTCATTTGTGAACTTCGGGAGCTATACACATAGAATGAACAGAAAATACCCCTATCCAAAAATCTTGCTTATTTCTCAGACTAAAACCTTCACATCAGTAGGCACCTTCTAAATTTTAGAGAGTTAAATTAGTGCTAGAACTCGGGAGCTACAGAGATATGCTTACATAAAAACAGATTGTATAACATGGAGTACTTGTCACTTGACAGCTAAAATCAACATCCCCTATCACCAAATCTTCCCAAAATCTACATCTCTCCCCCACTACCAGCTATCCTTCTACAAGATTGCATAAACATCCTAAAGTCATTAGCTTTCATCAGCACTTGCCAAAAATGAGATTGAGCAATTATCAGACTACTCTGCCAACTTTACTTTTCTCAAATGTAGCCACAAGCTGAGCTCTAGAGATGGAGAAAGAAAGGTAGTGGAAAACATGATCACAAAATACGTACATACCAAGAGCACACCTGATGCACTGTGAATCTCTCTGCGTCATAAATCAGTTCTCCTCACACATATCATCATCATGCGCACCTTGGGAGATTTAGAGATCAAAATCCATACAGAAAGTAATGAGGTCAGTCCGTCATTCAGAAAACACATACGTAAATTCACAAGTAGTTAGTTTGGTGCGACATGAGTACCTACTGCTATAAGTGGGACCATATCAATTATAATCGGGGGATGGTTGGGACGGGCTTCAAGTGCGTGCCTCACTGCAGCCTTGGCTTCCTTTGCCTCCCCAACCCTCGCTCCACCAGGATACAGAAAAACAATAACATGCCGCCGAATGGAGAGCAGGTTCCCCTGCAGGCCCAAGTCGAAACCATAGTTACCATCCTCTTTCGCCACCCGCACGCCCAGACTGAACCAAACTTCTTCCACCCTGGGCAAAGCACCTGATTCAAACATTATCTGCGCTGCTGATCCACAATCCAGCTTAAAGTCTACCATACAGCGGAACCCATCTGCAGGGATAACTAGCAGCCATTGTGTTTGGTGGGTGATCTTTATGCGGAGCCGGCAAAGGGACAGCAAACCCCCAATGATTTCCATGTCCTCCTGCTGCACTTCCTTCACTCGCATAAGGATTAACTCAGAGAGGTTCGAGAGATGAGAGGGGTCTCTCTTTATCCACCCTCGCAGTGCAGAGAGTTGGCTGGGCATGGAAGACACAAATTTGCGGAGATGTACAGGAGGCACCCAGCGTTCTCCCAAGAGATCCATCAGTTCAAAAGATGTTTCTTCCGAATTGTTACCAATAATTAGAATTTCGATGTGATGTAGGTTGCACAGAGACTTCACGAAACCTTCATACAAATCCAAACTACCATCCTTGAAGCGAATCTGAAGCTCCCTCAGCCTTGCCAAGTTGCCAAGCTCTTGTGCAATGATGTTCAGAGAGACCAAGAGCCCCCTGAACACTTCAATGGATGTAAGATTCTGCAACACACCAGGAGTTGGAACCACCTCACTGAGATAAACATTTAGGTAGATTAATCTTCTCAATTTAAAAAGAGTGGAAGGCAATTCATCTAGCGTACGATTCCTTGCAAGATCCAACACCTCCAAAAATTGCAGGTTTCCTATCTCAGTCGAGAGTTCACTAATTTGAGTACCTGCTAGACCAAGGTACCTTAGGTGGATTAAATGTCCAACACCCTTGAGGTTAAGCTGCAGGCTGCTACTTTCTCCCAGATTACAATCCGACAGATCAAGTACACGCAGAACTTCAAACATTGACAGACTTGGCATCATACTAACAACAGGTGGAAAGATAGTAATTGACCTCACTCGTGACATACTCATGATATTTGTGAGAGGCTTGGCTTGATGATCTTCCACTTTATTCTGAAGGGACAGACGGCGGACATTACTTTGTGAAGATATGCTATTCCCAGTGCCATGCAATACATTAACAAACTTTGCTTCATGTGACAAGCTGCAGATAAGGTCCAGAACCATATCATGCACACGACAAGCATATACCTGGCCTAAACTATCATATATTGGCTGGATCATACTTCTATTAATGAGCTGGTTGAAGTAATTTAATCCAAGCAAAAACAGGCTAGTCCCTTGATCTCCATGGTGGATAAATCCTTCGGCCACCCACTTCCATATCAGTCCATCTCTATCAATTGTGCTATCTTCTGGATATATACATAGGTAAAGTAGACAAGTTTTCAGATGAGACGGCAGATTATAATAGCTGAAACATAGTATTCTCCGCATCTCAACCAAACTGTTATCTTTTGTTAGTCCGGAGCCAAGGGACTGGAGCATAATATCCCACTCATGCTTTGGTTTCACCTTCTGGCCACTAGCCAAAGCACTAGCAATAGTAATGATGGCCAGTGGTACTCCACCACATTTTTTCAATATATCTTTGGACACTTGTTCAAATTCATTTGGACATCCACTCTTGTCGGGAAATATTCTCTTATTGAAGAGCCTTCTGGAATCATCAGTAGAAAGAGGTTTCATTTGATAAATCGAATCATTAGCCGACGAGCAACATGAATTGGAGACACTAACAATGCGGGTTGTGGTGATTAGCCGACTGCCTAGATTATTCCTGTTAGAGAAAGCCAAGTTGATGCCTTCCCACAATTTTTCATCCCATATATCATCAATTATGACCAGATACCTACATTAGTTGAGAGTATCAGTGTAAGGTCTATACACATCACAAAGCTGAGGGCCATATGAATATATGGGTGGAACTATACATCTATAAGTGCACATATTCAGAAACAAACTAATAAGAATCAGGCGTCTCAATCTCGACAATCTGATCTTAATAACTGTGCATTACAATCAGATGATGAATAAAATGAATACAAATTTAAGATTCAAGGGAGTAGAACACGAAGAGCAAATTGCTGCATCAGTGACATAGATACTCCATCTGATCCAAAATAAATGTTTGAACTAAAACCACGACACTTATTTTGTATCGGAGGGAGTACAACATTTCAAATATTACAATTGTAGGTAGGTCTATTGGAAAGATCGGAGCACTGATTTGCCCACCAATATACTGTATGGCCGCTGATGAACCTCTCGGAGACTCAAATTTTAAATGACATTATCCTTTTGATTGTATTCTGCTGATAGTAAGTTTCTAAACAAGGCGAAAAGGGGAAATATGACGTGATATCGAAGAGCGAATTTAACTTCCTGGGGTATTAAGAGCAAAAGAGTAGCCTTTGGTGAACGATGCACCATTTTGGTGTATTATTTGGTACAACTGTTATTATGCTCATTATTTATATCTTTGATGAAATCTACAACGCTGAGATGAATTTCTTAGACCAATGGCAATAAATTTAAGCCACTATAATTACTGCAATGAGAAGTATTTTACTATTTCTTCAGATAAAGGAGGGGGGATCAAACATATATACTCATACAGTACCTATAACCTTTGCGGTTTACTGACCTCAATGAAAAACTATTCTGAACCGTCCTTCTGTGTGATGGTTACAATGTATTTGTACATCATTAGTTGGACAACTAGCATAGGAAACGGACATAGTATCATAGTAGTATCATTTTTGCTGCAAGTGATGCATACCTCTTGTTCTCGAGGAATTCATGAAGCTTGTTGATAAGCTGCCTTTCATCCAACATGACAACATCTGAGTGGGATTTTCCGAGATCAATAAGGATATCCCTGAAAACCTTCTTGACATCAGGGTTCTGACCGACGGGGACAAATGTCCGACAATCAAAATCACCTTTAATCTTGTCATATACTGCTCTAGCAAGAGTGGTCTTTCCCAACCCTCCAAATCCAACAATGGAGATCTTCTTCAGTTTCTTGTTAGATGCATCGTCACCCTCAATGGAGAGCAAACTTAAGAGGTCTTCATCTCTCTTTCCATAAATGCCCACCAGCTCTGTCGCTTCTGTGTACAATGCCCGAAGCCGAGGATCGATAGCAATTGCTTCTGTGGGATTAAAAGCAATACCATCGAGCTTGTTCCTGCCACGCCTAGCAGCCACCTCCTGGAGTTGCTCCTTGATTTCCTTGACGGCGTCAGCTATCCGATGGTGATTCTTGCCTTTCTTGAACAATCTGACCATCTTGTTCTTGAGCTCCTTGAATTTGCCGGTGTTGTCGTTAGGCTGCTGAATACCTTCAACGCGTACGAGGAACTTGTCGACGACATCCTCCATGTTGTAGGAGAGCTCTCTGACTTCATCGGCCCAGAGCTTGACTTGCGTGTCGAGCTGGTCCCGCGGCATGGCACCAACCTTGATGAGGGCAGCATGCATGCTCTCAAGCTCCATGGACAGAAATCGGACGTCTTTCTTGACGCGCTTGAGCAGGTTGTACTCATCCATGAGCAGCTGGCCCAGCTTGGGGAGCAGGCTGCCCATGGCACCCGTGACGACCTCCATGCCCAATCAGCTGGAAAACTGCAAATCAATGAATGTAAGGAGCTGTAATGCAATCCAAGCTCTAGAACCTAGTCGCCAAGCCCAAACTTAGCTAGATTTGGACCAAGCTCACCTTTGGTGCTTCACCGGAGAGCAGAACACAGCGGGGGCGCCCTCGTCGATAGGAGGGGACAAGGAAGCAGAAGCGGAAGCGGAAGCGGCGGCGGCGCACCAGAGTCCAGATGCGTCACTGGCTCACTGCTCCCGATCTGGAAGAGGAAGAATTTATAATCTAGCAAACCAGCAGATTAACAAAAAGCTGTGGATGTGAAAAATTTGAGTAGAGCAGAACAGCAAGAAAGGTGAGAGAAGTTACATCCAGGTCAGCGGTCAGCTCTGAATGATTGGAAACTCCATGGTTCTTGCTAGCAAGTTTTTCACTGCCACCCAACACAAATGCTGGAGAAGTAATCAGTTTTTAGATCCATGCATTGCTACTTCAGCGGGAAAGAAATCGACAGGAAACATACCTCCGCGGCCGTCAAGGTCTCCCGGCAGTGAGTTGGCAGGGGCGAGCACTCAGTGGAGGTTGGACGCGGATCTTTTCCAGGCAACGCGACGCAATGGAGGAGAGGAGGAGATGAGAATGAGAGGCGGAGGAGCAGAGGAAGACCAACAAGAGCAGTCAAGATAGGAATCCCGCCTCGGAATAGTACGTAATGCCTTTGGCTCATGTGTTTGCTCAGTGGTCGATGCGTTGGATGTGGGACAAGGTACAGAAGAAAGGAAAGCAGTGCTTTCGCTTTGGGTGGGTGGACGGCATCATCATGGCAAAGCGCTAGAAGATGCACCAAGTCTCTGGCAGACGGATCTTATCCCTCCCAACGGTACTGTTTTTGGCTCATGTAATTATTCAGTGCAGTAGGTCATACAGCTGAGACACGGATTCAGATACAATAATTACTCCGGCATACTTGTACTACTGTATACGTGCACCTGCCAGAGACTTCATGACACTACTGTACTACTCCCTCTGTCCCAAAATATAAGAATGTTTTTAACACTAGTGTAATGTAAAAAACGTTCTTATATTTTGGGATAGAGGGAGTAGTAATTATACTCACTAGCGTTCCTCTTTGCAGCTGGTAAAGAATTGAGCCCCTCCGCTCAGTTTGAGAATTATCGGTTTGGCAGTAAATATTCATTGCCTTTGAGTACTACTACTAGGGAAAGCTTGTGGAGCCCTTTTTAATTCATAGCAGCCATAATTTTGAAATGCTCCTAATTTGGTTTCAGAGCAACCATTTATGTATAACAGAACCATGCTGCAACAAACAGTCACAACAAAGTAATAACACACTGAATTTGAATTTATATCAGCCATGATTCAGATTGTTCACAAATCAACGAGTATTCCTCATAGCACATACTCATATCAGCCATCAATCCAAAACGGCTAGCTTAAGTTAAGTTGCTAAATGGTAAAGAACGTCAATCGATGTGTAGAATCTGCTGTAGATCAGACCACGAATCAACTAGAGTTGCTAAACCAAAACACTATACTAGCTAGAGTAATCAGCATATCAGTTAACTACACATGCAACACAATGTTGGGCTTTCAGAGGAACATCTGAGCTCATGCATTAGGTTGCCTATCTAAATCTTGAGAGGGACATCTGAGCTCACCTCATGAGGCAAAAAAAATTGGTCACAAGTTTAGCACTTTTTATTTGACAAAATATCAAAAGAACTTTTGGGCAGCATGCATCAGAACACAAAATTCTGCACCATATTGATTTGAAGGTAGCACAAGAATCATGAACGTGAAGAACCAACAAATCCCCACCACAGACACCCAATATAACCAGTTCAGTGAATGGAAATAGAGCTTAAATCATGGTTTGGAAGTTCAGAACCTGAAACCTTGCCTGCAATATTGAGCGATCATGAGCACACGCTAAACTGTAACAATAACCATATAGTTTCAGTTCCCAACTTGAAATCTTGTCTTCAAAGTTGAGCAATCATTCTCTGTTTTTGTCTTAGACAATACATTCATGTCTTGTGTGCTAATAATACTGCAGGTACAGGTGAGAATCATCACTACTGCATATATTACTGGACGTTGCTGCTTATGATGTAATGTGAAACGAAACCAGCTGTCGAAATGTGAGGAACTATACCATATACCATCATGCCTGAACGCTATAACATCTTCCTTCAGCAGATACGTGTATCTAAAGTGCTAGTAGCTGAAAGTGCAAGACCAAATCGATCTTGCTTAACACTGAAGTTACAGATCGGGTAGCTGTCGTGGTTCCAAATCCGGCTGCTGGTGCCGTGGCAGAGGTCATGGGGTGGACATGGATGGAGGCAGTGCCTTGAGGTGGACGTGAGCAACGCTAACGCTATAGGAAGGGGTCGGCGGCGCCGACGGTCGAGGCAGGACAGAGCAGCGGGTGCACTCTACGGGTGGTGGGGAGGAGCCGGACATGCTACAAACTATGCATCGACAAACTACATTAATCTACACACGAAGAAATAATAAGAGAGTGAAGGCAAGCAAGTAGTTACGAACCTGCCAATAGTGTCATTGTTTTGGTCGGCCGCAGTCTCTCTTCTCCCATGTGCATTTCGTTCATAAAGCAGCCTCCATTTCTTGTAACAGGCTGGGGCGTCGTCCCCCAGCACTACTGTGGCAGCATCGGCACACCAGACATCATGTGTAGCTGCAGCTGCTCGCGCCATGATGGTGGAGCCGCCTCGGCGCTGCCACTCACTGAGGACTTGGAAAGGTTAAGACTCGCATTACAGATAGAAAGGAAAACACAGAGTACTCGAACTGTGAAATCCACTCTTACCTTACCTGGTCATTTTGTCAAACACCTTCCGTGCGGTGACTGAGACATCACCACTGAGAGAGAGGATTAATGGAAGGAGGCGGATCACAGCAGCGAGGTTCAGGGTATGCTTCTTGATGCACAGGAATAGCAGATCGATGCAGCCTCAGCTTGGAAGAGCCGCCGAGGAGATGATGGTAACGGCATTGGAAGCCGAGGGCGGAGGATGCAGTCACCTCCTTGGGGTGGTCGTAGTGGCCTTCTGCAGCCTCCTTTCGGACCTGGAGGCGGCGAGGTCCATTCCATGGAGACGGCGGAACGGCGGCTTGTCATTTTGAGTGGTGGTCGGTGGAGACGGTTGATAGACAGACGAACCAGAGAGAGAGAGAGCACAGATGAAGTCAACAGACAAAGTTGAGTCTTTTTTATACCATACCAGGTAAAACATCGAGTACAGTAATCAGAGTTATTTTCATTTGTGTGTAACAGAAACATGTTGGTAGAACTACGGTAGTAAACATTTTCTGAGGTAACAACAAAACACTGCACATTGTTCTATATATGGCAAGCAACCTGACACTCAAAGAAGATATTGTGCAGACGACTCCGTTCTACTCCAACAGAAGACAATTTCCCTGTACCACGCTAACTATAAGATTCAGATTTCCTCTGGTTAAGATACTATTTCTGAATGTTAACCATAGGAATACTTTGCCCTCAGCTAGATCAATAATACATTGAATATGAAACTTTACCAACTAAACTGTTGGGATCCATGGGAAAAATATTTCTGATGCAAGCATCATTCTTTTTTTTCTTCCAAACATACCAAATAACTTCCGCCACCCCAGCAGAAACCAGATTCCTAACTTTACCCCTGAAATTCATCACTCAAATCACAACAAGTCCCTCCATGCTAACAGGAATTGAAGCAAAGCCAAAAGCACACCGCCCAGTGTTCAAAATATAACAGGCAACCGAAAACTTAAACAAGAGATATGATCCGCTGACTGTTTTCTACTGTAAAAAAGATTATTTCCTGTACAACAGCAGTGTGATAGGTGATGGCTGCTTTATAATATAAAGCGGGGGGAAACCCTTTTTCGGAGATTATTTCCTATACAACACTACCTCTATAATTCAGATTATTCTAGTTAAGACATTTCTGAATTCTAACCACATGAACGTGTTGATCATATGTGGAACTTTTACATACTGAAATTTTCTAGAAGGTCATATTACCTGTTGAGCTTTCAAAACTATATATAAATAGGATGCACAGAAAATAACCATTTTTCTCTAAAAGCCATCTAGAAACCAAAACCTTCACAATCAGCGAGCAATTGACGCCATAGAACAGCAGTTTCACACCATATATATTCCTTCTAAATTTTAGAGCAGTGAAATTAGTGCCAAGCACTCTAGCTACAGAGATATGCTTACATAAACATAAATTGTATAACCTGGGGTACTTGTCACCTAAAATAGCATCCCCTGTCAGATATGCTACAGAGATATGCTTACACATTCACTTTTCTGATCAGATACTGGGCTATGGAGCGTAGTAGATCAATGGAATGACAAGCTGGGCTCTAGACACGGGGAAAGAAAGATGGAGAACATAATAGACAAATATGTACTACATACCGAGGGAGCATCTGATATAATGTGAGTCGCTCTGCTTCAGAAATCAGTTCACCTCCTCTCCTTGTATTCCAATAAATCGTCATCATGAGCACCTTGGGAGATTTAGAGATCAAATCCATGCAGAAAGCAATAAGGTCAGAGAAAAAAACACATACGTAAGTGCACAACTAATTACTTCGGGGCAGCGTGAGTACCTTCTGCTATATTTGGGTACATGTAAATTTGAATCCATGGATGGTTGGGATGGGCTTTGAGCGTTTCTGCTCCGGTGCTCCCCCTTGGGCTGAACGCGAGGTGGAAAAACACATCGACGGCCAGGATGAACGAAAAACGGTTCATAACGAGGGGCACGATCGTCTTTGTTGCCCCCGCGTATAGCCGTCGAGGAGCCCTAGGAGGCCCGGACCCCGCCCGGTTAGATCGTATGCCCGGCCGTATACATATTTGTATACGGCGGCCTTTCGTTCACGCGTGCAGTCGCCCACGCGTGGGGCAGCACGTGTCACGGGTAGTTGCCAAAACTGTTCCATCATATAAATGTGGACGGCAACCACCTCCGGCCGCATCGCCCACCATTTCCCCCGCCGCATCGTCTCCCTCTCTCCACTCCCCACTCCCCACTCCCTCTCTTCTCCAACCTCCTTGTCTCCCTCACCGCATCCTCTCCATCGCCATGGCGGACGCAGGAGGCGAGCGCCCCGATTGGGGCGCCGATCTGGTGGAGCAGGCGCGGCAGGTCGCTGCGGGCACCTTTGTGAGGGGACGTGCCGGCGTCCAACACGGTGCTCCCCCTGCTGCAGATCTAGAGAAGGCGGGGGCTGGCTGCAGCGGCGCAGTCCAGCCAGATGCGCCCACTCTGGCGATCTCCGGCGAGGCGCAGAAGGTGGAGGCGGGCTCTGGCGAGGCGCACGAGGTGTAGAAGATGGAGGCTGGCTCCGGCGAGGAGCAGGCGGAGCAGAAGGTATCTGCTTATGACTTTTAGTTGGTAGTTTTTAGATTGTAGGGTTTGTGGCCAGAAGTTTCTTTGGTTAGATTTGTTGGATGTAGGGTTTTCTCTACATTAGGGTTTTTCTGTATTTGATTCGTGCAAGAAAGTTGGACCACATATGATTATTAGATTAGGTTAGAAGTAGCCGGATTGAGGGATGGTTTTTTTCAGATGCTTATTAGATTAGTAGTGGAATTTTTGCTTGTTAGATTTTAATTAGTATGAGGTTGAACACCTTATTTAAGGGGGAATTTAAGGTCAGATAGACCATATATGATTATTAGATCTTTAGTTCAATGCTGCAGACATATATGATTATTTGATTCGATCTGTGGTTCAATGATACTTGATGGAAACATATTTGATTTGGAATGCATTAATTTTGATGTGCCAATGAATTGATTTAGGTAAGTAATGAAATTTTAGATGTTTGTTGGAGATGTATGCATTTATAGTTGAAGTTGTACCTAATTAACTACTGCATTATGTTAGTTTGTGTAGGAGCTTTGCTGCATTATCCTAAAAACAGTAATTTGTGCATATTAAAATGTGCAGTTGGCTTCTGTAATTAGTAGCAATGGATGTAATTTTATATTTAGGGGGCTAAGAGATAACTCACTGTACAATTGTAGAAGGGTGACCTAAAAAAAGTAACATGGCCTTGAAATATTGTCCTTGTGCAAAATTTTATAAACCAAATGTTGTAGGCAGGCCTATTGTCCAGCCTCATAAAATTAACCTGACCAGAGATTTTCCTCTTGTGCAAATACTTATGATGAATTACAAAAATATGCAGCTGGGATGTCACCATTGTATAACTATGAAGTAAACATTCCAAGGCAGGATCCTAGCAACAAAATATACTATATGTTTCCATTAAGTACTGTGGGGGGGAATTCCCTGAAAAGAAAAGTGTTGGGTTAATCCAGGGAATGTCAAGAATCCAGCTTGGATTTTCATTAGCATTTGTGAAGGAAAGCATTTGTCTGTTGATTCATTGCTTAGATTCTGTATTTATAAGAAAAACATTTATTTGTATGTACATACTAATGAACTTGTATGTTGATAACCCTACGGTTTAATATGTAGATAGCTTAATATATAGTCTATCAATTAGTTCTTGAAATGTACATACCATGTGTAACTAGTGCACTTTTTCAAATAGATTGGAGCTTTCCATCATTATGCAAAAACAAATTGTTTAGGTAGCTTTATTTCTTTATCTGTAGGTTTCATATAAAATTATTTTGCATTGGAAAAAATATTGACAATATTGGTCACTTGCAACATACCAATGTGGTTCACATTCACATTTTGTTTGTAATGACATTCTTTGAACTGCAATTCAATTCATTGTAATTGATTTGCTTGTTTGACAATATAGCAGGAGGAGGAGGATCCTGTGGGCAACAAAAGAAAGTGGGACAACACTGGGTTCTACCGATATGACAGTGATGAAGATGAGCCATATGAGGTAAGGCCTAGTTGAAATGTTATTTGTGTTGGGGAACGTAGTAATTTCAAAAAAATTCCTACGCACACGCAAGATCATGGTGATGCATAGCAACGAGAGGGGAGAGTGTTGTCTACATACCCTCGTAGACCGTACGCGGAAGCGTTATATCAACGCGGTTGATGTAGTCATACGTCTTCACGATCCGACCGATCCAAGCACCGAAAGCACGGCACCTCCGAGTTCTGCACACGTTCATCTCGATGACGTCCTCACCTTCTCGATCCAGCAAGAGGGGCGAAGTAGTAGATGAGTTCCGGCAGCACGATGGCGTGGTGACGGTGTTGGTGAAGAACAATCTTCGCAGGGCTTCGCCTAAGGACTACGAAAACTATGACGGAGGATAAACTAGAGGGGACGGGGTTTCCGGCACACGGCTTGGTGTTTCTTGATGTGTCTTTGGTGCTAGCCCTGCCCCTCTATTTATATGTTGAGCCCTGGGGTCGAAACTTGGAGCAAAAGCCTCCTCAAAGTCAGTTTTGCCCGAAAGGCAAGAGTCCCACTCGGACTCCAGGACCAAATGCCACAAACCTTGGCGTCTGGCCCAGACGCCATCGGCCTCGGTGTCTGGCCCAGGGCCAGACGCCAGGGTCTCCGGCGTTTGGCCCCCGGGCCTCCGCAAAACTCCTTTTGCACCGACTTATAGCCCTATGGGCCTGACCCCTTGGCCTAACCATATCATCCAATATATGAATCTTTACCTCTGGACAATTCCGGAGCTCCTCGTCATGTCCGTGATCTCATCCGGGACTCCAACAACATTCGGTCACCAACATACATAACTCATAGTACTATATCGTCAACGAACGTTAAGCGTGCGGACCCTACGGGTTCGAGAACTATGTAGACATGACCGAGACACCTCTCTTGTCAATAACCAATAGCGGGACCTGGATGCCGATATTGGCTCCTACATATTCTACGAAGATCTTTATCGGTCAGACCGCATAACAACATACGTTGTTCCCTTTGTCATCGGTATGTTACTTGCCCGAGATTCGATCGTCAGTATCTCAATACCTAGTTCAATCTCGTTATCGGCAAGTCTCTTTACTCGTTCCGTAATACATCATCTCGCAACTAACTCATTAGTTGCAATGCTTGCAAGGCTTAAGTGATGTGCATTACTGAGAGGGCCCAGAGATACATCTCCGACAATCGGAGTGACAAATCCTAATCTCGAAATACGCCAACCCAACAAGTACCTTCGGAGACACCTGTAGAGCACCTTTATAATCACCCAGTTACGTTGTGACGTTTGGTAGCACACAAAGTGTTCCTCCGGTAAACGGGAGTTGCATAATCTCATAGTCATAGGAACATGTATAAGTCATGAAAAAGCAATAACAACATACTAAACGATCGATTGCTAAGCTAACGGAATGGGTCAAGTCAATCACATCATTCTCCTAATGATGTGATCCCGTTAATCAAATGACAACTCATGTCTATGGCTAGGAAACATAACCATCTTTGATCAATGAGCTAGTCAAGTAGAGGCATACTAGTGACACTCTGTTTGTCTATGTATTCACACAAGTATTATGTTTCCGGTTAATACAATTCTAGCATGAATAATAAACATTTATCATGAAATAAGGAAATAAATAATAACTTTATTATTGCCTCTAGGGCATATTTCCTTCAATTTGTGCATTGAGTTAGTCTTAAGTGTTTATAGTATTTGAGTGCATAATGTATTAATGTCGTCACTGAAGTGTGCAGTATGAATCTGGAGATGATGTGGTCGAGGGGAACGTCGAGTCCTTTGAAGAGAAGGTGGTGTTGAAGATCAGGGCCCAAGGATCTGGTATGTACCACAACTGGAGGATGGAAAAGTTCCGCTGCCCCTACTACAGCAGGCCCAAGCCCACGTCTGGGTTATTGGAACGTCTGATGGAACATTGTCGGGCTACATCGATCTCCGGTGATGACTACAAGATCAGGGCTCAGCATTTTGCCATCCTGAAGGTCCTGAGAAACCCTAACATCTAGTCCTACATCATGCTGATCATCAGAAGCTGGAAGCCGTACTCATCATCAGTATATTTGATGATGTTTTACTTTTGAAAAGCTGCATCTGGGTCTGAACTGGTGGGAAACTAGCTCTATTAATGTGATGTAATGTAATGTATTGTGTGTCTGAACTGGATCTGTTGTGAACTGGCCGGTACCTGTGGTGGTAACCTAGAATGCTATCTATATTTGTGTGGCCTTAACTTTATTGGTGGTGAATGCTTTCTTCATGTTTAGTTGTTGTTTCGATGGTGCAATGATCACAAATGGCGCTCCAGTGTTGCTTCAGACATGCTGCAACACTTTTCTATGCTGTGGGCAAGTGCAACATGCTGTGCCCATGTGCCAATCATAACAAATATTGAATCTGGCAATGTTCCAAATTGGCTGTCGTGAATTATAGTACATGGGGTTTAGTAAAGTTACTGATAATTCCCAGTCAAAAAAAGTTACTGATAATTGTTCATTCTCACACATTCCATCAATGAATAATTTGAATAAGCAAAAAGATCAAATGTTCCATCATTTGAACCTATGTTGCAATAACAGAGCAAATATTCCATCATCAAAGTGTGAAGGAATTAAAATGTAAATTTAGAAGAGTAATGTAATACTAGTTAAAAATAATGTGTGCAAAAAGGAATTTGAAATAAGATGTACTTTATTTTTTAAATAAAGTTATATTACCCTACTTATTAGAATTTTGAAAATGTCACTTATTTATAAGAAAAGAAAATATATATTCAAAAAGATGTGTTTGATAAAAATACCTTTTGAATTTTTTGTATGTTATTATTTGAGGGGTCATGTAATTTTTATTTTATTTTTTGATTGCTCAGGTAATTTTTATGTAAACAGAAGGAAAAGGAAAAAATAAACAAAAGGAAAAGCATGGGCCAGCCTAGCCATCTTGGAAACCTAGCTTTATAAATAAAAAAATTCAAAAAAAACTAAGAGGGCATTAAAAAAATAAACAAATATAAGAGGGCATTAAAAAATAAACAAATATAAGAGGGCATTATAAATAAAAAAATTCAAGAAAATATAAAGAAAATATAAGAGGGCATTATAAATTTCAAAGAAAATATAAGAGGGCATTATAAACAAATATAAGAGGGCATTAGAAAAAATATATTTTACAATGCCCCCTTGAGGTATAGACCTATGTTTTGACCAGTCAGTCTAGAGGGCATTATAAATTAATAAAAAAATTCAAAAAAATATAAAACCTTGGAAACCTAGCTTTGTTTGTGCAAGAGATCATGTGTGCCAAAATTGAGGTGATTTGGAGGTGGTCGAAAAAATCACCGCATTCCGGAGGAGCCATAAGCCAATTTTTGAACAAAGGTGATTTTTCCCACCACCTCCAAATCACCCAAATTTTATTGTACATGGTGACCCACATGTGCCAACCATGGCTATGAAAGAAAATTTGGAAAAAGAATATTTTACAATGCCCCCCTGAGGTATAGACCGATGTTTTGACCAGTCAGTCTAGAGGGCATTATAAATTAATAAAAAATTCAATAAAATATAAAACCTTGGAAACCTAGATTTGTTTGTGGAAGAGATCATGTGTGCCAAAATTGAGGTGATGTGGAGGTGGTCGAAAAAATTACCGCATTCCGGAGAGGCCATTTGGTCAAGCCAGTTTTTGAACAAAGGTGATTTTTCCCACCACCTCCAAATCACCCAAATTTTCTTGTACATGGTGACCCGCATGTGATAAACATGGATATGAAAGAAAATTTGGAAAGAAAATATTTTACAATGCCCCCTTGAGGTATAGACCGATGTTTTGACCAGTCAGTCTAGAGGTCATTATAAATTAAAAAAACTCAAAAAATATAAAACCTTGGAAACCTAGCTTTGTTTGTCCAAGAGATCATGTGTGCAAAAGTTGAGGTGATTTGGAGGTGGTCTAAAAAACCCTAGAACACTGCCCCGGCGTGATGCAACGTACGTTTTGTGTCCGAATTCGTGCACACCTTGCCTGGGGGGCCACATTGGGCATGCCCACATGCTCCCAAAAGTTGGGGTCATCTCATGCATGCCCCCACATGCACCATGTACAAGCCGGACCATTTGGGTCTGCCGGAGGGCAAGTCTGAAAGAGGTTTTCCTTGCCGGTCCCACCAAATGATCCCAAACTTTATGCACACCCTACCATGACCATGGCATGCATGTGGGAGGAGAATTCATACACCACGGCCTCATTTTGTTTGAAATCCCATTGATAGCCATGTATATTACATGTAAGTGAGCATGTGTAAAATTTATTAGGTGATTTGAAGGTCAAAACATTAACTTGTCATATATGCAAAAAATGTGTATTGCATGCAAGTGAGCATGTGTATAATTTAGTATGTGATTTGAAGATCAAAACACATGGCAATATGCCAAAAAAAATGCCCACCTACCAGAGGAAAATTCATACACCACGGCCTGCATACGACTAGGAACCTAGCCATTCATGGGCCAGGATGCAACCCCGTGGTGCAGAATATCTCTGCTGCTAGTAGGCCCCACGGGGTAGAGGGATGAGAGTTAGGCAATGTACTGCCTGCATATGATAGGAGCTTGGGAGGGGAGTCGCAGCCGGTTATATAAACCGGTGCGGCGCTCTCTCGCTTGGCGGGGTGGGACTAAACTCCCACCACCCCATGGCTGTGCGCTGTGTTGTGCCCTGCGCGGCTCTTCCTTGGGCCCAATTCGGGCGGGTTGGCCCAGGGCAGCCTTACCCGCGCTGAAATAATTAACTTTTATAAATTCTTAAATTTGTTTCTGTTTTATATTCTCTTTGTTTTTCACTTCTTAACTCCAAAATTTATTTTCTTTTTTATATTTCTAATATTTAAAATCAAATCTCTTTTTTCTATATTATTTCTAACAGTGTTTACTAAAATTCAAAAATATGCCAAATTCTGTTGTGTTTTATTTCATTTGTTCGTTCTCTTTTTTATATTGATAATATTTACGAAATATAAACTAAAATGGTGTGTTTTATTTCAATTCTTCACTCTAATATTTCTTATCTTTATTATATTTGAAATATTTTTTAGTTTGTAAGATAAAATGTTCTCTATTTTATTTCAGTTCTTCATTCTAATATTTGTTCTCTTCTTTATATTTGAAATATTTTCAAAATGTAAGATAATATATTATCTTTTATTTCACTTCTTCATTCTAATAGATCTTATCTTTTTTATATTTGAATTATTTTTTAAATGTAAGATAATATGTTGTCTTTTATTGCACTTATTCATTCAAATTATTCTTCTGTATTCTATATTCTCCTCTTTTCTTTGTTCTGACAGTTATAAATTTAAATAATGTATGATAAAATGTTGTCTTTTATTTCACTTTTCATGGTTGTCTTACCTAATTATAAATTTTCTTTTCTATTTGATACTTGAAATATTATTAAATCAAATCTAGTTGGGACAATCACATGCATGCCTCCACTTGCACCATGTACTAGAAGCAGGTTTTTCTTCTCGGTCTCACCAATTGATACCAAACCTTATGCACACCCTACAATGAGCATGGCAAGCATGCATGGCAACTATCGTTCATTTCCGACACTCGATGCATTTTGTAGGCGTTTTGCAGCGATAAAACCCTAGAACAGTGCCCCGACGTGACGCAACGTCCGTATTGTATCCGAATTCATGCATACCTTGCCTGGGGGACCACATTGGCCATGCCCACATGGTCCCAAAAAGTGGGGGTCATCTCATGCATGCCTCCACATGAACCATGTACAAGCCGGACCATTCGGGTCTGCCGGAGGGCAAGTTTGAAAGAGGTTTTCCTTGTCGGTCCCACCAAATGACCCCAAACTTTATGCACACCCTATCATGACCATGCCATGCATGTGGGAGGAGAATTCATACATCACGGCCTCATTTCTGTTGAAATCCCATTAATAGTCATGTGTATTAAATGTAAGTGGGCATGTGTAAAATTTATTAGGTGATTTGAAGGTCAAAATATTAACTTGTCATATATGCAAAAAAATGTGCATTGCATGCAAGTGAGCATGTTATAATTTAGTGTGTGATTTGAAGATCAAAACACATGGCAATATGCCAAAAAAATGCCCACCTACTAGAGGAGAATTCATACACCACGGACTGCATACGACTAGGAACCCAGCCGTTCATGGGCCAGGATGCAGGCCCGTGGTGCAGAATATCTCTGCTGCTAGTAGGCCCCACGGGGCAGAGGTGATGAGAGTTAGACAATGTACTGCCTGCATATGATAGGAGCTTGGGAGGGGAGTCACAGCCGGGTATATAAACCCGTGCGGTGCTCTCTCGCTTGGCGAGGTGGGACTAAACTCCCACCACCCCATGACTGTGCGCTGCGCTGTGCCCTGCGCGGCTCTGCCTTGGGCCCAATTCGGGCGGGCTGGCACAGGGCAGTCTTACCCGCGCGCTGATCTGTTTTATATTCTCTTTGTTTTTCACTTCTTAACTCCAAAATTTATTTTCTTTTTTATATTTCTAATATTTGAATTCAAATCTCTTATTTTCTGTATTATTTCTAACAGTGTTTACTAAAATTAAAAAAATATGCCAAATTCTGTTGTGTTTTATTTCATTTGTTCGTTCTCTTTTTTATATTGATAATATTTACGAAATATAAACTAAAATGGTGTATTTTATTTCAATTCTTCATTCTAATATTTGTTATCTTTATTATATTTGAAATATTTTTATTTTGTAAGATAAAATGTTTTGTTTTATTTCACTTCTTCATTCTAATATTTGTTCTCTTCTTTATATTTGAAATATTTTCAAAATGTAAGATAATACGTTATCTTTTATTTCACTTCTTCATTCTAATAGATCTTATCTTTTTTACATTTGAATTATTTTTTAAATGTAAGATAATATGTTGTCCTTCCTAATTATAAGTTTTCTTTTCTGTTTGATTCTTGAAATATTATTAAATCAAATCTAGTTGGGACAATCGCATGCATGCCTCCACATGCACCATATACTAGAAGCAGGTTTTTCTTCTCGGTGTCACCAATTGAGACCAAACTTTATGCACACCCTACGATGACCATGGAAAGCATGCATGGCGAGTATCATTCATTTCCGACACTCGATGCATTTTGTACGGGTTTTGCAGCAATTAAAACCCTAGAATAGTGCCCCGACGTGACGCAATGTGCGTATTGTGTCCGAATTCATGCACACCATTTTAGTGAACAAGTGCAATAAAAGACAACATTGGCCATGCCCACATGGTCCCAAAAGTTGGGGTCATCTCATGCATGCCTTCACATGAACCATGTACAAGCCGGACTATTCGGGTCTGCCGGAGGGCAAGTCTGAAAGAGGTTTTCCTTGCCGGTCCCACCAAATGATCCCAAACTTTATTCACACCCTACCATGACCATGCCATGCATGCATGACAAGTATCGTTCATTTCTGACACTCGTTGCATTTTCTAGGGTTTTTCCGGTGACAAAACCCTAGAACACTACCCCGACGCGACGCAACGTGCATTTTGTGTCCGAATTCGTGCACAACGTGCTTGGGGGACCACATTGTCCATGCCCACATGGTCCCACAAGTAGGAGTCATCCCATGCAAGCCTCCACATGCCCCATGTATAGATAGGACCATTCGGGTCTGCCGGAGGGAAAGTATGAAAGAGGTTTTCCTTCCTGGTCCCACCAATTGATCCCAAACTTTATGCAGACCCTAGGATGAGCATGGCAAGCATGCTTGACAAGTATCGTTCATTTCCGAGACTCGATGCATTTTGTAGGGTTTTTTCGGTGAAAAAAACCCTTGAACACTGCCCGGACGTGGCGCAACGTGCGTTTTGTGTCCGAATTCTTGCAGACCTTGCCTGCGGGTCCACATTGGCCATGCCCACATGGTCCCAAAAGTTGGGGTCATCTCATGCATGCCTCCACATGCACCATGTACAAGCATGACCATTCGGGACTGCTGGAGGGCAGGTCAGAAAGTGGTTTTCGGTGCTGGTCCCACCAATTAGGAAGTCATAAATAGGACAACATTTAATCATACATATTTGAAATTGAAAACTATGAGAAGAAATTATATGGAAATATGAAACATGAAAAAACAATTAGGAATAAGGCGGAGAAAACATAAAATAACAGGAAAACCAAAAAAAGGAAAGAGGAACATTACATTTGAATTTATAATGTTGCAGATATGAGAGAGATACTATAAATATTGTTAAACATATACAAGTATACAATAACTAATAGGTAAAAACAAAGATTATATATTGTTTTTTGAGGGAAGAAACAATGATATTTATTTTGAGCAATAGAAACAAACATTATGGTTAGAGATGTAGGTTGGTGGGCCAGCCCAGATTGCAAATACCTCTCGGATCCATTTTGCGGGGGCCAACAACGGTGCGCTTTCAATGCACGTCGATCACGGGAGTAGTTACCGTTCTGTTACAAAATTCCAGGATCGTGCTAATCCATATTTTCCTTATCCCTACGATTGAGGAGCATGTTCAGCCTCGCTTCAACCGAGGAAAATATAGATCCCGCGATTCGCCTCAGGGAAGTTACGACGACCTAGGAGTCGACCTCGTATATAATCTCCACTTGCTCGCACATGTCGTCGACTAGATCGCCTCCTGCCGGTGAGTCATCGACAGCTCCTTCCGCCGCATCCCACACGCCAGAAAAACCCCGAGAAGATCAAGGTCGTCCGCATGTGGTGGCCGCCCTCGACGAACTACGTCGACACCGCATCGCCGACTTCTTTCATCTTCGTCGACCGATCAAGTAAGTTGTCCTCCTTACCGCCTTCATAGCAAGCTAGTTCCTCCGTGTCATTGCTTTCATGGAGTTAGGTTTAGCACATTTGTTCAAATAGTATCAACTCCACTAGATGCGTTATTACCAGATGGCGTAGATGAAATCAATCTTTGGTTCTTTCATAGCATGGTAGAATAAGATGTTGTTCCCCGAGAAGCATGATGCAATAGATTTATTGTCACATGATCCAATTATATTTTGTCACACGATCCAATTATATTCTTGTGCATGATACGTCTCCAACGTATCTATAATTTTTGATTGCTCCATGCTATATTATCTACTGTTTTGGACTATATTGGGCTTTATTATCCACTTTTATATTACTTTTCAGATTAACCTATTAACCAGAGGCCCAGCCCAGAATTGCCATTTTTTTGCCTATTTCAGTGTTTCGAAGAAACGGAATATCAAACGGAGTCCAAACGGAATGAAACCTTTGGAAATGTGATTTTCTCACCGAACATGATCCAGGAGACTTGGACCCAACGCCAAGGAACAATAGAGGCGGTCACGAGGGTGGGGGGCACCCCCCCTAGGGCGCGCCCCCTACCTCGTGGGCCCCTCGAAGCTCCACCGACATACTCCTTCCTCCTACATATACATACGTACCCCCAAACTATCAGAACAGGAGCCAAAAACCTAATTCCATCGCCGCAACTTCCTGTATCCGCGAGATCCCATCTTGGGGCCTGTTCCGGAGCTCCGCCGGAAGAGGGCCGTCATCACGGAGGGCTTCTACATCATCATAGCCCCTCCGATGAAGTGTGAGTAGTTTACCTCAGACCTTCGTGTCCATAGTTATTAGCTAGATGGCTTCTTCTCTCTTTTTGGATCTCAATACACAATGTTCTCCCCCTCTCTTGTGGAGATCTATTCGATGTAATCTTATTTTTGTGGTGTGTTTGTTGAGACCGATGAATTGTGGGTTTATGATCAAGTCTATCTATGAATAATATTTGAATCTTCTCTGAATTCTTTTATGTATGATTGATTATCTTTGCATGTCTCTTCAAATTATCTCTTTTGTTTGGCCAACGAGATTCGTAGTTCTTGTAATGGGAGAAGTGCTTAGCTTTGGGTTTGATCTTGCGGTGTCCTTTCCCAGTGACAAAAGGGGCAGCAAGGCACGTATTGTATCGTTGCCATCGAGGATAACAAGATGAGGTTTATATCATATTGCATGAATTTATCTCTCTACATCATGTCATCTTGCTTAAGGCGTTACTCTGTTTTTAACTTAATACTCTAGATGCATGCTGGATAGCGGTCGATGAGTGGAGTAATAGTAGTAGATCCAGGCAGGAGTCGGTCTACTTGTCTCGGACGTGATGCCCATATACATGATTATACCTAGATATTCTCATAACTATGCTCAATTCTGTCAATTGCTCAACATTAATTTGTTCACCCATCGTAGAAATACTTATGCTCTCGAGAGAAGCCACTAGTGAAACCTATGGCCCCCGGGTCTATTCTCATCATATCAATCTCCATCACTTTATTATTGCTTTGTTTTTACTTTTCCTTTTAATTTTTACTTTGCATCTTTATATCAAAAATACCAAAAATATTATCTATACTATGTATCACATCTCACTTGTCTAGAAGGGATTGACAACCCCTAATCGCGTTGGTTGCGTTGAGCTATTGTTTTGTGTAGGTGTGAGGGACTTGTGCGTAGCCTCCTACTGGATTGATACCTTGGTTCTCAAAAACTGAGGGAAATACTTACGCTACTCTGCTGCATCATCCTCTCCTCTTCGCGGAAATCCAACGCAAGCTCAAGAGGTAGCAGTGCACATAGAACATTAAAGAGTTATGCATTAGATGTTGATGAACCTCAAATAGGTACCATTGCTATAGACTGTAGTTATTTACAGCTGATCAATTTGTCACCGTGTTAATAAGACAACCGGACGAATTTCTAACAGTTTACCATATTAAATTAATTGATTATATAACTTATCTGATACTCAAAGAACTTGATCAGATGCAAGTAAATTCAATTACCAATTGTAGTTATTTTTTATAGCCTCATATCAGCACACACTTGGCTGCATGTTGCGGTATACATGGTGCTAGTTTAATATTTGCATTAGTATTATTTTTGCATTAGTGCTAGCTACTGTCAGAAAGTTTTATATATTTGCATGTCTATTGTTATTTTTGCATTACTGTTCGCTTATGTCACAAAGTTTTATATTTTGTTTCAACAGGATGGACGAGCTGAATGGAGAAATTGTATGTGCCGTTGAAAAATGGTGCAAGCTTGTTAATCTTCTATCGAGCGGTCAACGCGCAAGAGTCGCCGATACAACATTGCGCAACATGCTTCAAATACCATCTATTAAAATGCGTACCCTACTGATTAGGTATATGGTTGAGAATTTTGAGGCCAGCACGACCAGATTCATTATACAAGAGCAGGTTGGGGAGGTGACTCTCGGTGCGGTCGACGTCGAGTGCATCTTTAACCTGGAGAACCAAGGACTGTCCGCTTCGGACATTCTGATTGAAGAAGGCGAGGACATTAAGGAGCGGGTGCCGCCATAGTTTCTCAGTAAGACAACAGGAAACATAGTGATAGATGATCTCATAGGGGACATTATTAAAAATAAATCCACCGATGACGACTTCCTTCCGAAATTAGTCCTTGTCCTGTTAGGAACAATTATTGCTCGCATGTCCAGCAAGATCGTGCCTAAAAAATACTACGCTTTGGTTGATGATGTGAAACGTATTTCAAAGATTAACTGGAATGCGTTCACCCTCCGTGTTCTCCTCGATTGCCTTCACATAGTCAAAAAAGGCAAACACCTCCGCCAATGGCCGAAAGGCAATTTGGCTCTCGTGCAGGTACACATATGAGACCTGTTGCATAATGTCAATTATTATATCATTGCAATTTTATGTGATGTATTGTACTAACTCTATATCTTCTTTTTTGCAGTACTTGTACTGGGAGAAGGTGCAACCTCTGGAAGGTGATTGCGCTTTCAATCCCAACTTGTCCATACAACCTCTGATGAGGAACTGGACCGAAGGTGTAGCTACTATGAGAGATCGGTTTGACTATGACAATGGGCGCGGTCGTGGTAACGTCAAGGTAAGTCATTGTGTTCTGTCTTTCTTAAATGTTTTGTAAGTAAATAATATTTACTTTTAATTCATCACATGTACTTCAATATTGCATGCAGATTGAAAATAATATAACCCAAGAATATAGGGCGCAGGAGCCCAACATCCCAAATAATGCGCCTGCACAGAAGCCAAAAACCAAGCCCGCCAATGGAACCGCAAAGAAGTCAAAGACAGCCCCAAACACGGATGAGGTGATGGAGCTTCTAATGAAGCGGTTTATGGACTTCATACACACCCAGATGAGGCAAATCCCTGATCTAGTTGCTGAGGTGTCACACCCTAACTTTATTGTTTACGGTATGTTTACTGTTTTAAAAACCATGCAGGCATTACTAACTTTATATTTCTATTGCAGAGATTGCTGGAGAAGTTGAACAAAGCATGTGTCATGTACAAGCCGGCTGCTGCCGTGCCATCCGCGGAGAATGATGCGGACGAAGTGGATTCTTTCGAGAATGGTCCATGTGAAAAGAAGGAATTCGTGTACAAGGAAGACATAGACAGTGATGGAGAGCCGGTCATTGACATGACGCAACCTGATGAAGTGGTTCCCAACCATAAAACCGTACCTGAGGTACTATGTATTTATCTTTCCGTCTATAATTTTCTCGTTTAATTTTTTTACATGCTGAAATGTCCACACGATTTAGTTTGCCAAACAGAAAACCCCACCGAAGACGAATGGACACAAGGAAGCTTCACCTGTTAAGCGTAATGATGAATGTGGGGTACACCGAAAAACCCTTGGGTGGTTGGTACTTCTACTCTAGCACCTTCATCGGACATAGACAATTGTCCATCTTCTGTCAGCAAGTTCATGGCTAAGACGAATGGAAAAAAGGTGCAACAATCGATAAGGATGAGGATGTTATGTCCGGTAAGCGGAAGCGGACCATTCCCAAGAAATTTGAATCCCCCTTCGCACTTGACAAGCCCAGCAGGCATACCAGCCGTGGTCAAAGACCCTCCGGTACAACTACTGCTAGTAGAGGTATCATAACTATCTTTCTTATTTTTTTTATTTACTACCAATGCATATGATCACCATTGTTGACGTTCATATTATTTCATGCAGCTCTGTTTTCTGACAATAATGTGCTGGAGGTTGTGGCAGATGAGTTGACGCCGGAAATAATTGATGCAGCTGTTTCATTTGTCGAGTTAGCTGCTAGCACCGAGAAGAATAAGGGAAAACAATTACTACAGTGAAGGGCATGGAATATCTCTGACTTCCGAAAGGATTCGACCGGTACTAGCTCATAGATGGCTGTCGGACGATGTAAGTACTAGTTGCATGTCCTGTTTTTAAAATGCTCAGTAATCTATGTCTCAACTTTCAACATGTAATGCCCTCATATTCTATGAAGGTTATTGATGCTTATATGGGACATTTGGAGCTGCACGTTGGTCATGATCGTTACCTCTTCCAGCGTGGAGGTCCAAATTCCTTGTAGATCGTGCTATCGCATGAGACGATCCATTGTCGTCGATCTGCAACATGGATAGTGCTCTGTCCAAAGCTGGAGCAGTTAATAGAGTCACGAAAGATTATACTGTGCGTGATAAGGTACGTAATGTTTGTAATTCATCACTACAAGATATTTCATCAAGTATTTCTTTTGATCCATAATGGTTTTTTGCACTGTAGATGTATATCGCGTTTAATATCGACAATACCCACCGGATGACCGTGGTAATGCACATGATCAAGCAAGAATTGCAATTTCTCAATTCGCTCTATCCTCTGGACCTGACTGAGAGGACTGTTAAAGCACTGGTAATGTAACCAACATTTGTACCATTGGTCTTACATATTGTTTATGATTATTCTTTAACACTATCCTCTTTATAGTGAATGGCTATAGCACACGACATGCGTCAGGCAAATCTTATTACACCAGGGAAATATCCGAACGTAAGTAAGTGGCCTATCAATGAGTACGACATGCCCCAGCAAGAGGATGGGTGAGTTAATAGTACATCATGTATATTCAAACAACAACACACATATTGTATTGCCCACCGCTAATGTTTGCATATATACCAGGAACTCTTGTGGCCTTTTTATCATATAATGTCTAGAACATTGGGACGGGGACCGAATGACCTGCGATTTTACACAAGTATGTTGTTATTTACATTTGTAGACTAGCTAGTATGTTCGTGTTGCAACTTCGGTTCATGTAACCTTTATGTCGATTTTTGCAGGCCAGCGTTGATGCCAGGAGAAGATGTTTCGTCGCCGAGCTGATTATGTCACCTTCGAACTCGATGGACTGTGTGAAGAACAAAATTCACGAAATCGCAAAGAAAAGGCACGCCTGAAGAATTTATGTGGCATGCAAGATTCAAGTTTTAGTGGTTTGGATTTAGTCCGGACAAAGGTTTCGACGGCATGATTATTTTAGGGTTTCTATCATTTTTATGTAATAAACAGGGCATCTCGAATATTGTGACACATACATGTGTATGTGTCTGCCAGACAATTCGCTCGTAGAAGACAATTCGGTCGTACCAATAAATTGTTTGCTTCACTTATCAATTGTTCTTGCTTAATATTTTTCTCGATCTCCAAATTTTTATAATGTTATTTTTCACATTAATAGTATTTGCTTTCTATTTTTCTCTTCAAGTGATCTCCTAAGTTTCATATTAAATATTTTACATTCTATACTTTTTTTTAAATCTCTATCAAGCTTAGCCTTGTGCCAGAGCGATCTGCATGTCATCATCAGGCACAATCTTCTGATAATTGTCCCTCGTCACATGATTATGAAAGTAGTCATGTTAGCTAAGTAAATATATCGAGCCAAAACATAATATTACACAGATGAAAATTAGTCATGTCAGCTCGTTGGCTCTATGGCGTGTTATGTGCCTTAATGTTTTTCTATTTTGTTTGACAAACCCGTCGTTTTTTATTGTATGTATAAATAACTTATTTCTGTACTCACCGTGATGCCAGGCACGGCCCATCTAACCACGTGAGGGGCCCGACAGGCGGCCTATCGTGCCGGCAGGGCTACACCAGCCCATTTTGCTAGGTTCACATCGATCTTCCCCTTTTCTCGGGTCCCTTTCCAAATCCCGCCCTCTCTCTCCATTTTGCCCTCCAAATCTCGACGGCGAAAGCATGATAGCGAGTTGGGCGTCGGGCGGCGGTGGTTGCGGCGACAAGAGCGGTGGCGACCGCAATTTCGGTGGAACCCTGGGTCCTGGAAGCAGGTGGGGCGGATTAAGTGGCACAGGAGGCAACGGCGGCGGATCGAGTGGAGCAGGGGACGGCAGTTTCCTGGGCGGCGACGGGCCGGGAGAACCGACGACTAGGGTTTCGTCGGTGCTACACTTTGGTGGCAAAAAGGTAAGTTCTTTACCGTTGTTCTTTACATCCCAGCATTATTGACGACAATTCACGACCTCTGGCCCTCACAAGCTCCATCTATGTGGTCATCAGGAAACTCCTTATGGCCGTGTCTGCATAGATGCAGACAATTTTGGGAGCGCATTCTTGGGATTTGGGTTTGAGGTTAGTGTACTAAGCATGATCTTCAAAGTAGTACTGCTATTGCGGTCAAGCTGCAAAAAAGTTCAGTGTTTACCGCCTGCAGTGACAAGTTCATCTATAAATTGACTTGAATTGCTCATGATTTATTTAGGATGCTATCACTTCTGATTATGTTGAATGGGTTGATGGGGAGTGGGATAGCAAAGCAAAGTCAGTCATTAAGTATCTTGCCATGAAGAACAAGAAACTGGAGACTAAGATTACAGAATATGAAGCTGAAATTAAAAGGAATGAAAAAGAAAAGAGGGCAATGGTTAAGATGCAAAAGGAAATATTGCTCTATAGGGATAGGATTTTAGGATTTGGAGGTCTGCTGTATCTTGGCCTGCTTGCCATTATGATTGTTGTCATAGTTAGCAAGTAGATTGTTCATAAAGCTATTGACATCATTGTTATTGACATGATGAAATGCTGATGAATTATGTGCTATTCAGTTTATGGGCACAGTGTAACAGATATTGCAACAGAAATAACATGTGGCCATCATGATCTATATTTGGTAAGTGATGCACATTTGACATGTTCTATATTTGGCAGTCAATGCACATTTGGCATGTTCTATATTTGGTAAGTGATGCACATGGGCACATCACCTAGCAGCACTACTGATTTGTGCAATAGCCCAGTTCATTGTATTGTTACAAAATAGGAGCAACATCTAGCAGCACCTACACCTTTGATGCAGCACTGAAGCAAAGCAACAGTACATAATCAATATTCTGAAATTTTACTGAACTTGACACATAGGGTGAGCACTAGATATTCAATTCTTCTCGCCGTCGGTGAGGACTTTGACGAGGCCACGCGCGTGGTTGACCAACATCTCCGTGCTGGGGAACCAGCCGCACACCTCCATCAACTGCGCACGCCACGCCTCATCATCGCCGGCGAGCTCGATCATCGCTTGCTACCAGCCGAGGCTTCTCTCCATAGAGGCGGCTGCAGCGGTCGCCGGCGAGAGTTTGTCGATCTACTATAGGTGGGGATAAGAGGGGAGTTCGAACTGGCGCCCGTGGGAGGTGGGTGAGTGCGTGGTGGGGAGGAGAGTGGTACAGTTACTTATTTAATGGCATTTAGGACGTCGGGAGGGGAAATGAACAATATTCTTTCTACCTCCCGCCCCGGTCATAACACAGTAAATAATTTTTTGTTTTTTGTTTTGAGGGAAACATCTTACTTTATTTAAAAAAAGTCTGGGATCTCGTCTGCTAATACACTAAGGATACAATCAGGGGGCGAAAGCCTCCAAACCAAAGAAACACCATCGCCTATAGCTACCTTAGCCAAAGTATGAGCCCCCCCAATTAACACAGTAAATAATTGAAGCAAGTGTTCTACTCTTCTTCCTTCTCCTCTTTTCTGCACATGATAAAAGACAAGATAAGTTAATGAATGATAAAAAATTTAATAATCCACAATGCATACAAACACTTACTTCTGATTTAGTTTGCATTTCTTGCTACGTCTAGTGTGTCCTAGCAATTTGCAAGCGCCGCACCGGGTTTTCAACTCATCAAAAGAGAGTGGTCTACCATTTTTCAAGATAGGGCGGCTCTCATCTACTTTTGTTGCTCCTTTGCTTGACACTTTCATAGGATTTTTAACCGCAATCATGTTTCCTTTACCATCGTCCACATATTCAACTACACACTTACTCATGTCATTTGTTTGCTTGATCAAATTTTCCTGTAGCAGATCATACTCATGACTCTTAGCTATCACAACCTTCAAACTCTCCTGTAACTGATCCCACAAAGCAGGGTGTTTGCATGCCGCATGCATAGCTTCTGACACTAACACACTGACCTGGCTATATTTCATTCTTTCCCCGGCCCCAGTCCAACCAAATCCCAACCGATCGCTTGTGCGCCTCGCGGGCAGTCCCAACCTTGCTTCTTTCGTGAACCGAACAAGAACTAAACACTTCGGTATTTCAGATATGTTCAAGTGCTTCAGTACATGGAATATGTGCTTGCAAGGTAGACCCTTTCGAATCATTCTTCTGCAGCTGCACCTTATAGTTTCTGCGGAATTTACTGGTGTATACTCCACCCAAAAACGACGCTTCCGGTTATTCTTCCAGGCCATGATGTACTGCTATGATCCGTCTCCCAGCTTAATTTCTACAATCTTCATGCCGCCAATTTTTCTATGACCATCTTGCAACATATAGAAGTTTGCTGGAGTGAAGACGTGAGAAGCAGCTATCTCAAGTTCCCTCGAGCTAGTAACTGGCACCGGTAAACTCTGTGAGGCCGTGCAGTCATCTCGAGCCTCGTTTTCACGGATATGCACAACGGCGTTCTCATAATGCAAAATCATATCCACCAGGGTCATTTCACCGTCTAGGTGGAGGTGAAGGCGTGGGTTCAGGCTTTCACTCCGCCGGTTGCTTTTCATGCCAAGCCAAAACCCTTCTGTTAGATAAGCCGCGGCCCACGGTCTCCTCTTCTTATACATCCGTCTCAACCATGTTACAGTTTTTTTCCGACTACCATCTTTTGGAAAATGCGTGCCATCTCTCCTCAAACGTGGTCGTGGACGTGCTGTAGTACAGAAGAGTTCGAAACTCCTTCAAGGACTTGTGACTGAGGTGAATCTTCATATTTTTTTCTATATGCCACGTACATATACGGTGCCACACGTCTGGCAAGACTTCGCGAATTTCCTTGATCATCGCAGCGTTGGCGTCCGTGATTACACTCTGCAGCAGCCACACGTATGTCTCTTCGGTCTCGTCCGAAACTATGGCACAACCAAAAATAGTGGTCCTTCGGTGATTGTTAAGACCAACAAAAGATATGAATGGCATACCATAGCGGTTCATCTTGTACGTGCTGTCAAATACAAGCACATCACCGAAGTCCTCATAGTCATGACGAGACTGGGAGTCGCACCAGAACATCCTATTCAAATGTCCTTCTTTATCTAGGTTGTACTCGAAAAAGAAGTTAGGATCCCTCTGTTTCCTACTGGCCATGATGCCTATGGCTGTGGCAGCATCATCTTTTGAAAGCAGGTTCCTCTTCTCCCTGGCGCAAAGGTTGTATATTTCACGCCTGGTAAAACCAACACCGCCATACCATACATGTTTGCTGATGAAGGAATCCATCATGTCGTGAATTCTAATCCCTGCAGCTCCCATGGAGATTATCTCATGCTTCTGGTACTCTTTGATTTTTCTGTGGGACCAAAGAAAAGGTACCTCGTCCGGTCCTGCCAACATATGGCTATACTTGTCCTCAAAACTTTCAACATACCAAACCCCACGCTTTTGGTCAAGCTTGACGGTTAGGTGCGCTTCACAAAAGCAGCGTGTCTCGGCTCTGAGCCTACGGGTGTGTCCTTCCTCAGTTAGCAACTTGTTGTCACGTTTCCCTTGTCTGGAACAAACAAACCGCCTATAACGCATATGATGTGACTTGGTTTTGCTATACCTGACCTTATTCTTTCTAATGCTGAAACCATTATCTCTAGCATAGCTGTTGTAGAAATCATACGCAGCATCGTGAGACGTAAAGGTCATTTCCATTATCTGCATGAACATATCCCTCTTATCATCTGCACTGGCAGTATCTTGGACATTCTTTGCCCCATCATCTTGTGTCACCTACACAATCAAACCACATCCATGAAACAGTTTTCTATGGTTTAACATTACTTCCATAGAACATTGATTCTGAGATTCCTTCAGCACTCCATTCAACTATTGGGAGATTCCTTCAGCACCTTGTAATTTTTATTGTTTCTGCATAGTTATATTTTCTGAGATATTTGCATTGTCGGCCTATTAAAAACCTTGTTGTGTTGACAAAGATCAAGATCATGTTTCTTTATTATCCATATCAAAATTGCTTACCGGACCAAAGCAGACTTCTAGTGCGGAGACTGCCGACACTTGATCATCTACTACAGAAGCAACCAATCTTCTGGTAACCATTGCATGGAGGCTGGAATATGATGCGCCGGTGAGCCACAAGCAGCAAAAAGGTTGGAAAAGAAGCAAAGAGCCATGTTGCATAAAATTGGAAAGGAAAATGAATATGTAAGGCTCAAGGACAATCAGTGTATCGTGTGCATACGCGTCCAGCCACCCTGCGGAGCTAGCTTCCCGCGACCCAGGGCGGCTCGCCGCACTCCTGCTAGTATCCATTAAATAATACAATGAGAACATGGCTGCTGTCTTGGCTCCTTGAACGGGCTGGCTCCTCCACTCTAGCCGCCGGCTTCTCCTGTCTCCCGCTAGCTTCTTCTAGGTGCGTTTGCCAAGGTCAAATCAAAATCAATCAGTGTACGATGTGCCGTATACGTACGCATCCAGTTGCCGATTTCTCTTGCCTAGTTTTTTTTTTTGGAGAAACGGAGAGAGACCATGGGAAGGACGACTCGCCTAGGTGGGATAGGAGAGCAGGTCTCCTATTTCATCCAACGGCTACGCACACATGATAAATTAATTGGATGGTCAAATTTTCTTAATCCCAAGGATTAACGTGGTGTCTCGTAAGATGTATGTGGTGTTTTCCTTAAAAAATGTTGTTCTAAAATATCATATGTATGTGTAGGTATGTTCCTTTTAATGTATGCGGTGTTTTTCTTAAAAACGTTGTTCTAAAATATCATGACCATTAGTTTTTAAATCTGGCGGCTAAGTAATCTTGCTTATGTGGATTAACATGGAATGTATGTAGTGTTTTCCTTAAAAAACGTTGTTCTAAAATATCATATGTACGTGTAGGTCTATTCATTTTAATGTATGTGGTGTTTTAAAAAAACGTTGTTCTAAAATATCATAGCCATTAATTTTTAAATCTAGCGGCTAAGCTAATCTTGCTTATGTGGATTATCATGGAAGCTCATATGGTGCATACGATTAGTAAATATAAGATACACCCTCAGCCAAAGCAATAATGACGGCTCTCCCAAAGTAAATCAAGCTATCCTTGTAAGAGATCAACTCACTCCAACACCTCTACTTAGTCTATTACAAAAACCAGACAATCTCTTTCTGAAAGCTGACTGCCATTTAAAAGAAGCTCGTCACACAATTAACTTCCAGCGTAGCTCGAAACTTTTTCATTCTTCAATTCTTTGCATAATTGGCGCCCACCCGACGTTTGTGAAACATCACGAATGCCACCAGCAGTAACCTGCGTGTCCCTGCTACAGCTACCTGCAGATGGCGCAAGTCAATTCTCTGTTTTTTTTTGTTTGAGGGAAACTCGATTGTCTGTTAGCTAGACCAAACATCTAGTATGCAACTTTACTAACTAGGAGTACAAAGAAGGGATCCATAGGGAAAATATTTCCGAAGCAAGCATCGTTCCTCGTTTTTCGAACAGACCAAATAACTGTCGCTACCCTATCAGAAACTCATCATCCAATCACAAACTCCCTCCATACTACCAGGAACTGTACCAAAACAAAAAGCACACTGCACATTGTTCGTAATATAACGAGCAACCGGACACTTAGAAAAGGATCACACTACCTATAAGTTTCATATTGAATTTTATATACTATTTCTGAACGTTAACCCTAAAATTACTTTGTTCTCGGCTAGACCAATAAAAGATCGAATATGAAATTTTACCAACTAAACAGCTGGGATCCATCGGGAAAACCTTTCTGATGCAAACATCATCCCTTTTTTTTTTACCAAATAGACCAAATAACCGCCGCCACCCCAGCAGAAACCAGATTCCTATCTTTACCCCTGAAGTTCATCACTCAATCAAAAGGTCCATCCATGCTAACAGAAATTGTATCAAAACCAGAAAAAGCCCACAGTAGAAATGTTGAAAATATATCGGGTAACTGAACACTTAAACAAGATACGATCCGCTGGCTGTTCTCTACTGCAAAAAAATATTATTTCCTTTACAACACTACCTCTATGATTCAGATTATTCTGGTTAAGATACTATTTCTGAATTCTAACCACAAGAGTGTTGATCAGAAGTGGAACTTTTACATACCAAAATTTTCAACAAGGTCATTTCACTTGTTGAGCTTTCAAAGCTATATAGAATTCACAGAAATTAACCATTTTTCTCTAAAAGCCATCCACAGACCAAAACCTTCACAATCAGCCAGCAATTGATGCCATATATAGCACAGGAGTTCCCCAATATAGTTTCCTTCTAAATTTTAGAGCACTGAAATTAGTGCCAAGCACTCTAGCTACAGAGAGATGCTTACATAATGATAAATAAATTGTATTACCTGGGGTACTTGTCACCTAAAACAGCATCCCCTGACCATAAATCTCCCCAATATCTAGTTTTTCCCTATTACCAACTATCCTTCTAAAAAATTGAACAAAATAAGCCTTAGCTTTCATCAGCCCTTGCCACAAAAGAGATTGGGCAAGTTTCACACTACACTATGCCAAGTTCACTTTTCTGATCAGATTGTCACCCCTAAGAACATTCTGTAAATACCATAATATGTGCCTACGGAGCGTAGTTGATCAATGGAATGACAAGCTGAGCTCTAGACAGGGAGAAAGAAAGATGGCATAATAGGAAAATATGTACTACATACCGAGAGCACATCTTATGTAATGTGAGAGCTTTGCGTCAGAAATCAGTTCTCCACCACGTCCTTACAGAAATCGTCGTCATGAGCACCTTGGGAGATTTAGAGATCAAATACATGCAGAAAGCAATAAGTCAGGCGGTCATGAGAAAACACATGCATACGAGTAATTAGTTAGGTGCAACGTGAGTACCTTGTGCTATATTCGGGTTCATTTCAATTCCAATCCATGGATGGTTGGGATGGCCGTCCAGCGCGTGCCTCACCGCAGCCTCTGCTTCCTTGGCATCCCCAACCCTCGCTCCACCACAACACAAATAAACGCAGACCTCCCTCCGAAGGGAGAGCAGGTTCCCCTGCAGGCCCAAGTCAAAACCATAGTTACCATCCTCTTTCGCCACGTGCACGCCAAGGCTGAACCTAACTTTTTCCGCCCTCGGCAAAGCTCCTGGTTCAAACATTATTTGTGCTGCTGACCCACAATACAAGATAAATTCTACCATACAGCAGAACCCATCTGCACGGATGACTAACAACCGTTGTGTTTGGTGGGTGCTCTTTATGCGGAGACGACGAAGGGACAACAACCTCCCAATGATTTCCACGTCCTCCTGCTGCACATCATTCACTCGCGAGAGGGTTAACTCGGAGAGGTTTGAGAGATGCGAGGGGTCTTTCTTTATCCACCTTCGAAGTGCAGAGAGTTTGCTGGGCATCCAAGATATAAATTCGCGGAGATGTACAGGAGGCACCCAACGTTCTCCCAAGAGATCCATCAGCTCAAAAGATGTTTCACTGGAATGGCGATAAATACTTAGAATTTCGATGTGATGTAGGTTGCACAGAGACTCCACGAAACCTTCATACAAATGCAAACTACCATTCTTGAAGGAAACCACAAGCTCCCTCAGCCTTACTAGGTTGCCAAGCTCTTGTGCAATAACGTTCAGACAGACCAAGATATTCTTCAACACTTCGATGGACGTAAGATTCTGCAACACACCAGCTGGAACCACCTCAGAGAGACAAACATTTAGGCAGAGTAATCTTCTCAACTTGCAAACAATCGACGGCAATCTACTTAGCTGAGAACTACTTCCAATATTCAGCACCTCCAAAAACTGCAGGTTTCCTATCTCAGCTGGGAGTTCACTAATTCCAGTACGTGCTAGACCAAGGTACCTTAGGTGAATTAAGTGTCCAACATCCTTGAGGTTAAGCTGTAGGCTGCTACTTCTTTTCAGATAACAGTCTGACAGATCAAGTACACGCAGAACTTCAAACTTTGATAGAGCTGGCATGATACTAACAGCAGGTGGGAAGACAGTAATTGACCTTACAAAATTTGTGAGAGGCATGATTTGCTGATCTTCATTTCCATCTTGAAGGGACAAACGACGAACATTACTTTGTGAAGACATGTTATACCGAGTGCCATCCAATAACTTGACAAACTTTGCTGCATGTGACAAGTTGCAGAGAAGGCCCAAAACCATATCATGTACACGACAAGCATATACCTGGCCTAGATCATTATATATTGGCTGGATCATACTTCTATTAATGAGCTGGTTGAAGTAGTTCAATCCGACCAAAAACAGGCTGGTCCCTTGCTTTCCATGGTGGACAAATCCTTCGGCCACCCACTTCCATATGAGTCTATCTCTATCAATCATGGTATCTTCTGGATATATACATAGGTACAGTAGACAAGTTTTCAGATGAGAGGGTAGATTATAATAGCTGAAAGATAGTATTCTCCGCATCTCCTCTAAACTGTTATCTTCTGTTAGTCCAGAGCCAAGGAACTGGAGCAGAATATCCCACTCATGCTTTGTTTTCACCTGCTGGTCACTAGTCAAAACACTAGCAATAGTAATGATGGCTAGTGGTACCCCACCACATTTCTTCAATATATCTTTAGACACTTGTTCATATTCATTTGGACATCCACTATCGTCAGGAAATATTCTTTTATGGAAGAGCCTTCGGGAGTCATCACTAGAAAGAGGTTTCATTTGATAAACTGAATCATCAGCGGACGAGCAACATGAATTGGAGACACTAACAATGCGGGTTGTGGTGATTAGCCGACAGCGTAGATTATTCTTGCTGGAGAAAGCAAAGTTGATGCCTTCCCACAATTTTTCATCCCATATATCATCAATTATGACGAGATACCTACATTAGTTAAGAATACCAGTGTAAGGCCTATGCTCATCACAAAATTGAGGGCCATATGAAAATATGGATGGAATCTATAAGGGCATATATTCAGCAACAAACTCGTAAGAATCATGCGTCTCAAACTTGGTAATCTGAATCTTGTTGAAGCATGCATTATGAGCCTCCAATCAGATGTTGAACAAAATGAATAAATATTGATAATTCAAGGGAGTAAAACACAACTAGCAAGTTGTTGGGTCAGTTACCATACGTAGAATACAATTAACTATATAAGTTCAAATTGTCAGGTGGATATATGATATATCAGAAAGACACTAGTACAGATTGGCCCCCAATTTAATATATGGCATCTAATGATCCTCTTGGAGACTCAATGTGTGGCATTATACTTTCCCCTTATTTTGCTGATAGCCAGTTTCCAAAAAAAAAGGCATGCATAAAAAATATAATGTGATAGTGAAGAGAAAAATGAAGTTCTTTGCTTGGTCATTTATCCAATATACTCCCTCCGTCCCAAAATTCTTGTCTTAAATTCTTCTAGATACGGATGTATCTAATACTAAAACGTGACTTGATACATCCGTATTTAGACAAATTTAAGACAAGAATTTTGGGATGGAGGGAGTACAATATTTTAGGAAGATTCAAGGGTAGCCTTTGGTGCGCATTGCCACCGTTTAAAATCTGTGCTTTAAAACTTGGTGGGTTATGAGAAAGAAAGAAATAAGTTTGATTGGAAATTTTGTCCTCCCTCTACAAAAAAATATAAGAGCGTTCAGATCACTACTTTAGTGATCTAAACGCTTTTATATTTCTTTACAGAGGGAGTAACATTCATCTCCCTCTTTCTTTCCTTTCCTTTTGTGCATTTTTTATAGTTGTTATTACACTCCCTTTGGTGTAGCGTAAAATGTTTAGACTGGTTTCTTGGACCGATGCCAATAAGTTTCAGCCATTGTAACAAATGTAATAAGTACTTGCTAATTATTTCGATAACGGTGGAAAAAATACAACATATATACTTACATAGGCTTGAAATTTAGCACCTATAAGGTTTATAGTTTAGTGCAAATGGCATATGTCAGTAAAGGTGACCTTGATGAAAAATTATTCTAAACCCTTCCACGTGTGACATGCAATAGTGACATGCAATATATTTATACAGTATTACTGTACTTGTACAACTAGCATAGGAAACAAACATCTCATAATGGTGTACATTTTTGCAGCAAGTGATGCATACCTTTTGTTCTCTAGGAACTCATGAAGCATTTTAATAAGCTGATTGGCATCCAGTATCGCAAGATCTGAGTGAGGGTTGCCGAGATCAATGAGAATATCCCTTAAAACCTTCTTCATGTCAGGGTTCTGACCGACGGGAACAAATGCCCGACAATCAAAATCACCTTTAATCTTGTCATATACTGCTCTAGCAAGAGTGGTCTTGCCCAACCCTCCAAATCCAACAATGGAGACCTTCTTCAATCTATTGTTAGAGGCATCATCTCTCTCCATGGAGAGCAACCTCATGAGCTCCTGATCCCTCTTCCCATATATGCCAACCAGCTCTGTCGCTTCTGTGTACAAAGCTCGAAGACAAGGATCAATAGAAATTGGTTCCGTAGGATTAGGAACAACTACCTTGTTCCTGTCACGCCTAGCGGCCACCTTCTGGAGTTGCTCCTGGATGTCCTTGATTGCGTGAGCTATCCCATACTTATCCTTGACTTTCTTCAGCAACTTGGTCGTCCTCTTCATGAGCCGCTTGAATTTGTTTGTGGTGTCGTCTGGCTGAATGTGGTTGACTCGTACGAGGAACTTATCGATGACATCCTCAATGATGTAGGATAGCTCTCTGACCTCATCGGCCCAGAGCTTGTCTTGTTTGTCGAGCTGGTCCCGCGGCACCTCACCAATCTTGACGAGGGCAACGTTCATGCTCTCAAGCTCCTTCAGGAGGTCCTCGATATTTTTCTTGACGTTCTTGTGCAGCTTGTACACCCCCACAAGTAGGTCGGCCAGCTTGGGGATCAGCTTGGCAATGGCACCCGTGACAATATCCATGAGAGCTCGCCGGATCAATCAGCTGGAAACCTGCAAATCAATTAATTTAGGGATCTGTAACACAATCCGAGCTCTAGAACTGAGTTGCTAAGCCAAATGAGTGAATGTAGGGATCTGGACCAAGCCCACCCACCTTTGATGCTTCACAGGAGAGTAGAACACAAATGGCCAATGGTCGCGCTGTGGGGACAACGAAGCGGCTGGGCACCAAATAACTTATAAGAACTTATAGCCGGGTCAGTGGATTCTATGCATGGTGCTCTGAATAATGACCGGAAACCTGCAAAATAAATGAATAAGGGGAGCTGTAACCCAATCCAAACTCTGTGAAGCTTTAATTTCAACGAGCTCCTCTCTAGAACTGAGTTGCCAATCCAAACTGCGAGATTCGGACCTTTGATGCTTCACGGTAGATTAGAAAACAGTGGCGGCGTCAGCGTCGGATGGCCATCAGCAGAGCAGAACAGAGCAAGACGCAGCGGCTGCATAGAGAAAAACGAAGTGGAAGAATAAGTAAGAACTTACAATCTAGCAGATCAGCAGATTAATAAGAAGAGAATCGCAAGAAAGATGGGAGGGATAATGACTGGAAACTGCCACCCTGGATTCAACCAACGCAAATCGATGAGACTCATCAAGCAGGAGAAGTAATAACTTTTTAGATCCAAGCATTCCTACTTTATTCGAAACAAATCGACAACAAACATACCCGAAATGTCCACGGAGGTTGGATGAGATCAGCAACAAGGCGGATCGATCTGTTCCGGGCAGCGCAATGGAGGAGACTGGGAGGAAGCGGGGACGAGGAGCAGAGGAAGTCCAACAGCAGTCAAGAGAGTAAATTGTTTGGAATCTCCGTACCCTGGATTCAGAACCCCACGATCCAACCCTGGGTTCAATCAACACAAATGGATCGGAATCTGAAGCAGGAGAAGTAATAACTTTTAGAACCACGCATTGCTACTTTAACTGGAAACAAATCGACAGGAAATATACCCAAAATGTCCACGGCCACGAATAGAGCAGTCAGTTGGCAGGGGCGAGGCCAATAGGAGGCGAGATGAGATTAGCAACAAGGGCGGATGTATCTTATTGAGGGAGGAGGGAGCGCAATGGAGGAGAGGACTGAGAAGAGAATGAGAGAAAGGGAGCGCTCAGTGGAGGGAGACGAGGAGGATCAAGAGAGGACACTACTTTAGCACGCTCCTCGAATACAGGGAGGGATACCCTCTGCCTTTGGGCTGATATGTTTATTCAGTGGGTACCTATGGTCAGTCCACCGGCCATGCTTCACGAAATATTATCCCTAAATAGCCCTTTTAAAATTTAAGTAAGCACAATCCTCCAAACACTTATCTCTAAATAGCCCTTTTAAAATTTGACATCTTGAAGTTATGCTAAACCAGGGTTATCCTCCTTTTTTAAAAGAATTTTTTTACATGTAGTGATGCTAAACCAAACATCAAACGGTTTAGCATCGATACCTAAGGCCAGATTTTGAAATAAGTTTTTGCAGAACCAGTGGAACAAATAAGTTTAGAAAGAGCCATTTAGAGGAAACACCACGTGCTTCACTGCATTAAGGGCAATGCATCTCCAACGCGGCTCACCAAATTGCCCATAGATGTTCAGATGGTACAGTACGAACACTTTTAGTCTCCTAACATAGACGCCCATTTTGGATGGACCGGTCCGAACATCCGAAATACCCAAGGTGGCCCCAAATAGAGAGGGGCGGGGTTGTCTAGAGGTCCGCTACGTCGGACTACGTCACACTAGTCCACCAAACTTTTGTCTCTCATTTCTCCACCTGTCCACGCCGGCGACGCCCATAGTAGAGCCCCCCCCCTTCACACCCACCTCCCCGTCGGACGCCGAGTGTTGTCTCTAAGGGCCGTCACAAGATCACTTGGTACAAGCAGCTGACGTAGAAGCGCCGCACCAAAATAACAGCAGAGGTCTATGAGGCGAATGCTTGGAGCCATGCGTGCATTTAGGCGGGCCAACCTTCGAGCTTCCCATGTCTGAGATTGGAGGGGGGAGGGGGTAGGAGGAGGATGGCGACCCCAAGGTGATGGTAGAGGTCTAAGAGGAAGATGTGCTCAAAAGGAGGAGGCGTAGGCAATGACTATTGAGGCTGTGACTCTGGCCGCCGAGATGGATGGGGTCTTGTCCATGGCAGAGGCAGAAAAGCAAGTCTGCCTCATACTCTTGGAGGAGTACGCTGCGGCCGTGGCGCAACACGTGGCAGAGCACATAGATGATGCAGTCGTTGTTGCGCTTCTCAAGGACCCAGAGATCATCCACGACAACCAGGCGGTGCTCAAGAATCATGAGGGCGAGGAGGCGGAGATGCACGACAATGATGCAAAAAGTGGCACATGTCAGTGGCTCCGGCGGGTTTAAGAAAGCGACCAATGATGACGAGGTTTGCGGCTCCGGCGTGGAGGGGGAGGAGGAGGGGGTGTGTTCATTAACCTCACCTCCAGCATGGACGAGTAGGATATTTAACTTTTACTTTTGGAAAATTTTAATATAGTCCCTCTTGCCCAACTTTTTACATGTGAGGTAGGAAGGTAAGAGTTAATCAGACCACTAATTAGTGAGATGAACGGCTCAAATCTATTATATACTCTTACCTCTCATATGAAAAGAGGGGGTAAGAGGGAGCATGTTAAAGCTGCTCCTTTACTTTTTATTATCGGTCTTTTGAGTTGTAAAATGGCTCCGAGTCCACCTTGTTTAAGGCATAGGGTTGTATGGCCAGCGCCTGGCTGACTTTTTGGGGGTGTATGTGTGACTAACATCGTTTGAGATGCCCTTACCCCTGCTAGTTGGGTTGGTGAGTCACCTGCCAGACTTACTGCATCTACCCCTCTCTCGTCCATCCAGACATTGGGTAGAGGGTAAATTACTCCTATGCAGTACAAAAGCAATGAATACTCTCTGCCAAATCGAAATATTCAAACTGGACGGAGGGGCTCAATTCATTACCAGTTACAAAGAGGAAAGCCAATTAGTTACTATAGTGTCATTAACTCATAAATGTGATTAAACTGCATTAGTCCTAACTCTTCACCAATGACCTTTTTCCAGTGAATCATCACCGCTCACTAATATTCTCTTACTAACTGTGTTTTGCATTCAAAATATGAAATTACTCTTAACTAGTCCATCTCCTCAAATATATTTTCACATGGACACCGAGATAACTTCATAGAGCAAACTAACAAAAATATACTCATACGCGCTCCTTTGACGTAGCCAGCCGCCCCTCCAAAAAGCTAGGGTACTCTGTCTCTCGCCGGCGCCGGCGCCGGTCCGTCCCGTCTCCGGTGGCCTTAGGGCCATGGAGGCGGAGTGGATCTCGCCCCTTGCCGGTGGGAGGGCTTCGTTTTTAGATCTTTTTCGATCTTTGTTAGGGTTTGTGTCCTGCTCAGGAAGGCGAGACGGCGGCGGCTCCATAAAGATGGAATAAAGGTCTTCCCGCCTAGCCCCCGTTCTGGTGATGCATCCAGCACCATCGATGGGCGTATGGAGTTGTGTCTCCGGCTGATCTGTCCTTGGTGGATTTGCTCGGATCTGTTCGTCGTTTGTCTTCGTTCGTGTATCTTCAGGTTGGATCCTTTTAATCTACACTCTTCATCTGCGGCGGTTGCTGTTCTGGTGCGTTGGTTCTATGGGGCCTTAGCACGACAACTTCCCGACTGTCTACTACAACAAGGTTTGCCCGTCTCCGATGAGGGAGGGGCGATGGCAGCGGCGCGCCTTCGGCTCGCTTCAGTGCTTGTAGTCGTCGCTAGGTGGTCTATGGATCTGGATGTAAATTTTATTATTTCTAGTATTCGTTGTACTACCATGATTGAAGATGAATAGATTGGAAGTTTTTCCCGCAAAAAAAAACAAAAATATACTCATATTCCACTACGCTAAGAGCATCTTGAATAGCAGACCCAAAAAATGAGTCCAATATCGAAAAACTAAAATTTTAGATGTTTTGGCCCCAAAACGACTCCAATAGCAGACCTAAAATTGCATGGAGACTAAATTTTCTTGGTAGTAACCTAAATTTTGCTACGGCCATCATCCATGTGAACACTCCTCTAACTATGCACCTCCCCACACTCATCATCCATGTCAGCATGCCTCGTTTGCCACTTTGTTGGCATGAAACTGAACATTATGTTGGATTAGTTGTGTTTTTTTGGTTCAATTCATTGGGTTTTAAGTTCCAACAAATTTCCTCTCTACATCGATGGCATAGCGGATGCACGCCATGTGGTGCATCTTGGGACGTACAGAATGTTGTTCAAAAGATGCGCGTTGGATGCCGCCTTGGGCGTCATAAAATAAACTAGCTGCGTTTGCATGTGCGTCGCCAGTCACCAAGCCCCAAGATCAGATCTAAAACCCAGCTAGCAATTGAGTTCCCACGGCCACTCCCATGCTCCTTGTGAACTTGTAGTCTTGGCCTCTCGCAGTGCTCCATGCATGTCTGTTGGTTCTTGGGCTGATGTGCAGGTTTAGTTAAAGCGTAGATTGTTAGTTGTTGTCACCCAGCTCTTAGCGTAGTTGTGTTGTTTGTCGATTCGGCATTTTGGTGCGATTTTTTGTTTTCCGGTTATCCCGTGACCTCCTAAGAGCGCTTCCTTACTAGCTACTTTTTGTCGTTCGTCCGTGTACTGTGGGTTGTACTTTATATATATAATGGTGTAAATCCTATTTCAAGTACTTGACTTGTTTGTCGAGCTCGAGCCGGGGCACCTCACCAACCGTGACCAGGGCAGCATGCATTGTCTCAAGCTCCTTCGGGAGAAACTCAACACATTTCTTGATGCGCTTGTGTGGGTTGTACTATTCCATTAGCAGCTCGCCCAGCATGGGGAGCGTGTTTCAGATGTGGCACCAGCCACCACCTCCATTCTCATGAGCAGCTAGCTTGCTTGCTTGATCGATGTGTGGAGCTGGTTGCGTGTGGGCAGTGCTCAGATCTGTGAGGAGGGTAAGCTAGTCACTGGTGTGTATGCATGTATTATTAGATGGGCAGTTCATAGATTATTAGGAAGGTGGCGATCACGTGCATCCATGGCAGGGCGTGGCCAGTGCGCGAGCATTTGGTGAATCTTGGGACGTACTATGTTGTTCGAAGAAAAAGATGCTTGTTGGATGCCGCTCAGGCTTCATAAACTAAACTAGCTGTGTTTGCATGCGCGTCGCCAGTCAGCAACCCCAGAGGTCAGATCTTAACCCAGGCACCCAGCTAGCAGTTGAGTTCCCATGCTCTTTGTGAACTCCTAGTCTTGGCCTTTTCGCGCGCAGTGCTCCATATGCTCCTTTGGCTGATGTGGGTCGGTTTAGTTAAAGCTTAGATTGTCAGTTGTTTATGCTCTAGCAAGCACAGCAGCAGCGACTGCAGCGTACTACTCGACACTGCGTGTCTCGAGTCAATGCAAACAGTGGGTGTAGTGTACACAGTTCCGCCATTTGCGTGTAGAACAGCAGCAGCTAGCACAGGGTTGCGCTTTCATGCGCCAATCAAGTTGGAATCTTACATACACGACAGACGGGGTATTGCCTAAGCAAGTTTTCTACTCCCTCCGTTCATTTTTATAAGTCGTTTCAGACAACTGAAAATGAGCTACTTTGCACTCTATCTGAAATGTCTTCAAGGCCTTACAAAAATGAACAAAGGGAGTAATACAGTTGATATTATATGCAAGTCCCCACGACTCATCGGCCGGCCTTGGCAAACCCATATGTAACACTATGTAAATTGTGGAGGCCTTCCTCGTTATGTTTTTTTGACATCAGCCTTCCTCGTTATGTTTTTTTTACGAGATTACTTCCTCATTATGTTTCATAGACGTGGCAGATGTGTTTTCTTATGGGGCGTGTAACGCAAGTTTCTCTTTTATCCTGATTGTAAATTTTATAATTTAACGGTTTAATTAATTTTGATGATGTGGATTAATGAGAGGTCATTAAAGATGCCTTCAATTAGTAAAAATAAGATGATGTAAAGCCTATTTCAAGTACTTGACTTGTTTGTCAAGCTCGTGCGAGGCACCTCACCGACCGTGACCAGGGCAGCGTGCATTGTCTCAAGCTCCTTCCGGAGAAACCTAACACATTTCTTGACACGCTTGTGTGGGTTGTACTTCTTCATGAGCAACTCTCCCAGCATGGGGAGCATGTCTCAGATAGCACTAGCCATTGCCATGAGCAGCTAGCTTGCTTGCTTGATCGATGGATGTTATTATCATGGCCCGTGCGCGCGCTTGTGATGCATCTTGGGACATACTACGTTGTTCGAAGAAAAGATGCGCGTTGGATGCCGACTCAGACGTCATAAACTAAACTCGCCGTGTTTGCACGCGCGTCGCTAGTCAGCAACCCTCGAGGTCAGATTTAAACCCAGCTAGCAGTTGAGTTCCCATCCGGCCCCTCACATGCTCCTTGTGAACTCCTAGCATTGGCCTCTCGCGGTGCTCCATGCTCCTTGGGCGGATGTGCATCGGTTTAGTTAAAGCGTAGATTGTCAGTTGTTTATGCTCTACCAAGCACAACAGCAGCGAGTGCAGCGTACTAGTACTCGACACTGCGTGTCTCGAGTCAATGCAACAGTGGGTGTAGTTAGCGCAGGATGGTGCATTCATGCTCTAATCAAGGTGAAATCTTACATAAACGACAGATGGGGTATTGCTTAAGTAAGTTTTCTAACACGGCTTATATTCTATGCAAATCCCCGCGACTCATCAGCCGGCCTTCGCAAACCCATATGTAAGGGCATTTCCAGCCGTTGGCCCCCCAGGAGGGGCAAAAAATCGTCCCCTGGGGCACGCCGGCGCTAAACCGCGCACTGGGGGCGTGATGCCCCCCAGTCGCGGCGCCCACGTTTAAAAAAAAAATTAAATACGGCGCAAACACGACTGAAATTTAACGCAAACATCGGCGAGTTCGTTCAAACTTAAACATATTTTACAAAAAAAGAAAAAAAAAACTTCCGCGGGCTACCCCCACGTCTCCCTCGCCGCCCGCCTCGCCACCCGCCCACGCGGTTTACATGCCGAGGAGGCTGTAGAACCGTGTGTAGTCACCGCCGTTGTCGTCGTCGTCGTCGTCGCCGCCCCCGCCTGCGCCTCCATCGTCCCTGCTGCATCCCTCCCCCGGTTGGCGCGGCGGGTTGGACGGTCCGGGGGCGTCGTCGTCGTCGTCGTCGCTGTCGAGGACCACGACGCCGTGCTCGTCCTCGCGCCCACGCTTGCGGGCGGCGATCTCGTCCAGGGCCCGGCGCTGCCGGACCATCTCGTCGCGGAGGTAGTCGTCCCGCGCCCACCGCAGGGCGTCCTCATCGGAGATGCCGCGCCGGGCTATCTCCTCGTACTCCGCGGGGAGGCCGGGCTCCGGCTTGGGCTCGACGAGGACGAAGCGGCCGGTGGGTGGGGAGGCGTTGGCGCCGATGCGGACGCGGGAGCTGTGCGTGCGGGCACTGACCGGCGTGCCCTGGGGCTCCGGCTTGACGGGGCGGAGGCAGGGCGAGCCGCCGGACGACGAGGAGGACCCCCCGGTCTCCATGCGCCTCGGGGTCCAGGAGCTTCCCCGGCGGCGTGAGAAGGACGGGGGAGCGGGGTACTCGAGGCGCGGCGTGTTGCCGCCCTCGATGTACTCGAGGACGGCCTCCAACGTGCGCCCGGGCACGCCCCACCACCAGCGCCGGCCATTGGAGTTGAGCCTGCCGGAGGGCACGACGCCGTTGGTGGCCTCGAGCTGCTCGGCGTGACGGCGGCGGAAGTAGGGCTCCCAGAGCGGGCTGTCGGGGACGTACCGTGGCCCCTCCCTCACCGCCCGCGGTAGGGACGCGCGGATGCGTGCGATCTCCGCACGCCGCGCCGCCCCGGTGGGTGATGGTGGCACCGGCACGCCGCCGGCGCTGATCCTCCAAGCCCCGGGCACCCGCATGTCCGGCGGGACCGGGTACTCGGCCTCGTAAAGGAGGCGAGCCTCGTCTTCGTGGAGATGGCGGCGGCCGAAGCCGTTCGCCGCCGCGCCGTCACCAGGGAAGCGCTCGGCCATGGGTGATGAACTGGAGACGACGAGAGAGAGGAAAGGGAGGAACGACGACGGCGAGAGAGTGTGATCGCCGAGCACGCTGGTGCGCGTCTTATATAGGCCGAGATGCCGCCCGTACGCGTGGCTGCCGTGTGTACGCGTGGCGGGCGAGTGAGGGCGAGGGACGCGCGACGTCCGGCCTTCACTGCGCCGCCCGTGAGGCATCAATGGCGCAGGCTGACCGGCGCGGCAGCGCGGCAGCTTTGGCATTGATTCGCCGCGGGAAACGAGGCAATGAGGACGACGAAGGGGCGAGAAGAGAGCCGTGTCGCTGACGCGGCGGGCCCGCGGCTTTTTCGCGCCAAAAAAGTTCGCCCGGCGCCCCGGGCGCCCCCCAGCGCGCCGGGTTCGACCTGGGTCCGCCGGCGCTGTTTTCGGCCCAGGCCGGCGAAAATCGGGCTCCTGGGGGCGCGACTGGGCCGATTTTTCGGCGCCGGCATAAAAAAAACGCCTGGGGAGGCCTTCCAGGGGGCGCGGCTCGAGATGCCCTAACACACGTGGACTCATGTGCCGCCCTTGGTACAACGCAGGTTAATGGCTTCTTTGCTTCTTTTTTCTTTTTTTTTGCGGAAAAATGGCTTCTTTGCTTGTGCCCAAACAACTAATGGACGACACGACTGTGCATCATACAAGCATACACTACCGACCGACCACTACTTTGCCGGGGAGACGGTGCGTGTGTGCCAAATAAGATACTCACATAATTTTTTTGTAAGATTGTTCACTTAAAATATGTTTATATCATCTAATAAAAAGATGTTTTTGTATATCCAATAGTGCGTTTATGCAACTTCAAAAAAATACTTTTCACGCAAAAAATATTTTTTAAAGTTTTATTTGTAATATGTTGAACATGAATTTTCTGAGCCTTAACTGAACACTTGTGCAATCGTCTCCACGTCTAACTTAGCCCCTCTTGCAAGGCGACTAGGGCAATGCCTTCGCTCAGGCTGGCTCATGTATGTGAGCGACGAAAATGGCACATCAGTGGCTCGTTCTGGCGGTGGCAATGGTTGGTCGATGATCCGGAGACCTCGATGTAATTTTTTAATGTTTTGGATGTCTTGTACTTCCGTTCAATATTTATAATAGATCCGATTCCTTTTCGCAAAAGAAGGAATAACTTGAGCATTTCTTAATAACATCAATGGGTTATGTATTGGTCTAACAAAAGGGAAGTATGAACACGAAAAATGGGACATAGGATATTTTTTGACGAACCGACATGAGCACTGCATTTTCATAT
>LT934111.1:12404703-12461810 GCA_900231445.1 Triticum turgidum subsp. durum
CGCGCCATAGAGGGCCGGCCCTCCCCCTCCTCCACTCCTTTATATACGGGGGAGGGGGGGGCACCCCATGGATACACAAGTTGATCATTGATCTTTTAGCCGTGTGCGCTGCCCCCCTCCACCATAATCCACCTCGATCATATCGTAGTAGTGCTTAGGCTAAGCCCTGCGTCGGTAGCTTCATCAACACCGTCATCACGCCGTCGTGCTGACGGAACTCTCCCTCAGAGCTCTACTGGATCGTGAGTTCGTGGGACGTCACCGAGCTGAACGTGTGCAGATCGCGGAGGTGCCGTACGTTTGGTACTAGGATCGGTCGATCGTGAAGACGTACGACTAGATCAACCGCGTTGTCACAACGCTTTCTCTTACGGTCTACGAGGGTACATGGACGACACTCTCCCCTCTCGTTGCTATGCATCACCTTGATCTTGAGTGTGCGTAGGATTTTTTTTTGAAATTACTGCGTTACCCAATGATACGTCCATTTTGCATCATGCTTTTATATCGATATTTATTGCATTATGGGCTGTTATTACACATTATGTCACAATACTTATGCATATTCTCTCTTATTTTACAAGGTTTACATAAAGAGGGAGAATGCTGGCAGCTGGGATTCTAGGCTGGAAAAGGAGCAATTATTAGAGACCTATTCTACACAGCTCCAAAAGTCCTGAAACTTCACGAAAGACGTTTTCAGAATATATAAAAAATACTGAGCGCAAGAAGTTCACCAGGGGGGCCACACCCTGCCCACAAGGGTGGGGGGCGCGCCCTACCCCCCTGGCGCGCCCCCTACCTCGTGGGCCCCCCTGGTGGCCCTCCGATGGCCATCTTCTACTATATGAAGTCTATCGATGAGAAAAAAATCATTAGCCATCTCCTTGGACCAAACTCCGCCGCCACGAGGCGGAACCATGGCGGATCCAATCTAGGGCTCCGGCTGAGCGGTTATGCCGGGGAGACTTCCCTCCGGGAGGGGGAAATCATCGCCATCGTCATCACCAACGCTCTTCTCATCGGGAGAGCGCAATCTCCATCAACATCTTCACCAGCACCATCTCCTCTCAAAACCCTAGTTCATCTCTTGTATCCAATTCTTGTCTCCAATTCCGGGATTGGTACTAGTAGGTTGCTAGTAGTGTTAATTACTCCTTGTAGTTGACGCTAGTTGGTTTATTTGGTGGAAGATCATATGTTTAGATCCTATATGCATATTAATACCCCTCTAATTATGAACATGATTATGCTTTGTGAGTAGTTACGTTTGTTCCTGAGGACATGGGAGAAGTCTGGCTATCAGTAGTCATGTGAATTTGGTATTCGTTCGATATTTTGATGAGATGTATGTTGTCTCTCCTCTAGTGGTGTTATGTGAACGTCGACTCATAACACTTCACCATTATTTGGGCCTAGAGGAAGGCATTGGGAAGTAATAAGTAGATGATGGGTTGCTACAGTGACAGAAGCTTAAACCCTAGTTTATGCGTTGCTTCGTAAGGGGCTGATTTGGATCCATATGTTTCATGCTATGGTTAGGTTTACCTTAATACTTTTGTTGTAGTTGCAGATGCTTGCAGTAGAGGTTAATCATAAGTGGGATGCTTGTCCAAGTAAGGACAGTACCCAAGCACCGGTCCACCCACATACCAAATTATCAAAGTACCGAACACGAATCATATGAACGTGATGAAAACTAGCTTGACGATATTCCCATGTGTCCTCAGGAGCGCTTTTCTCTATATAAGAGTTTGGCCAGGCTTGTCCTTTGGTACAAAAAGGATTGGGCCACCTTGCCACACTTTATTTACTTTTGTTACTTGTTGCTCATTACAAGTTATCCTATCACAAAACTATCTGTTACCACTTATTTCAGTGCTTGCAGAGAATACCTTGCTGGAAACCGCTTATCATTTCCTTCTGCTCCTCGTTGGGTTCGACACTCTTACTTATCGAAAGGACTACGATAGATCCCCTATAATTGTGGGTCATCACCCAACAGTGGCATCAGAGCCAGGTTTATGCGTAGATGTTATATGCACGAGTAGAACACAAAGGAGTTGTGGACATGGGTATATACATATTGCTTGCCGTCACTAGTGATTCTTGATTCAGCGGCATTGTTGGATGAAGCAGCCCAAACCGACATTACGCGTACGCTTACGCGAGACTGGTTCTACCGACGTGCTTCGCACACAGGTGGCTAGTGGGTGTCTGTTTCTCCAGCTTTAGTTGAATCAGATTCAATGAACAGGGTTCTTTCTGAAGATCAAAAAGCAATCACTATACCGCGTTGTGGTTTTTGATGCATAGGTAAGAACTATTCTTGCTCAACCCGTAGCAGCCACGTAAAACTTGCAACAACAAAGTAGAGGACATCTAACTTGTTTTTGCAAGGCATGTTGTGATGTGATATGGTCAAGACATGATGCTAAATTTTATTGTATGAGATGATCATGTTTTGTAACACAGTTATTGGCAACTGGCAGGAGCCATATGGTTGTCGCTTTATTGTATGAAATGCAATCGCCATGTAATTGCTTTACTTTCTCACTAAGCGGTAGCGATAGTCGTAGAAGCAATAGTTGGCGAGACGACAATGATGCTTGGAGATCAAGGTGTCAAGCCGGTGACGATGGTGATCATGACGGTGCTTTGGAGATGGAGATCAAAGGCACAAGATGATGATGGCCATATCATATTCATACGTCCATTTTGCATCATGCTTTTATATCGATATTTATTGCATTATGGGCTGTTATTACACATTATGTCACAATACTTATGCCTATTCTCTCTTATTTTACAAGGTTTACATAAAGAGGGAGAATGCCGGCAGCTGGGATTCTGGGCTGGACAAGGAGCAAATATTAGAGACCTATTCTGTACAGCTCCAAAAGTCCTGAAACTTCACGAAAGATGTTTTCAAAATATATAAAAAATAGTGAGAGCAAGAACTTCACCAGGGGGGCCACACCCTGCCCACGAGGGTGGGGGGCGCACCCTACCCCTCTGGGCGCGCCCCCTACCTTGTGGCCCCCTGGTGGCCCTCTGGTGGCCATCTTCTGCTATATGGAGTCTTTCAATGGAAAAAAAATCATAAGCCATCTTCTCGGACGAAACTCCGCCGCCACGAGGCGGAACCTTGGCAGAACCAATCTAGGGCTCTGGCGGAGCTGTTCTGCCGGGGAAACTTCCCTCCCGGAGGGGAAAATCATCGCCATCATCATCACCAACGCTCCTCTCATCGGGAGAGGGCAATCTCCATCAACATCTTCATCATCACCATCTCATCTCAAAACCCTAGTTCATCTCTTGTATCCAATTCTTGTCTCCAAGTCCGCGATTGGTGCTAGTAGGTTGCTAGTAGTGTTAATTACTCCTTGTAGTTGATGCTAGTTGGTTCAATTGGTGGAAGATGATATGTTCAGATCCTATATGCATATTAATGCCCCTTTGATTATGAACATGTTTATGCTTTGTGAGTAGTTACTTTTGTTCCTGAGGACATGGGAGAAGTCTTTCTATTAGCAGTCATGTGAATTTGGTATTTGTTCGATATTTTGATGAGATGTATGTTATCTCTCCTCTAGTGGTGTTATGTGAACGTCGACTACATGACACTTCACCATTATTTGGGTCTAGAGGAAGGCATTGGGAAGTAATAAGTAGATGATGGGTTGCTAGAGTGACAGAAGCTTAAACCCTAGTTTATGCATTGCTTCGTAAGGGGCTGATTTGGATCCATATGTTTCATGCTATGGTTAGGTTTACCTTAATACTTTTTGTTGTAGTTGCGGATGCTTGCAATAGAGGTTAATCATAAGTGGGATGCTTTTCAAAGTAAGGGCAGTACCCAAGCACCGGTCCACCCACATACCAAATTATCAAAGTACCGAACGCGAATCATATGAACATGATGAAAACTAGCTTGACAATATTCCCATGTGTCCTCGGGAGCGCTTTACATCATATAAGAGTTTGTCCAGGCTTGTCCTTTGCTACAAAAAGGATCGGGCCACCTTGCTGCACCTTATTTACTTTTGTTACTTGTTGCTCGTTACAAATTATCTTATCACAAAACTATCTGTTACCACTTATTTCAGTGCTTGCAGAGAATACCTTGCTGGAAACCGCTTATCATTTCCTTCTGCTCCTCGTTGGGTTCGACACTCTTACTTATCAAAAGGACTACGATAGATCCCCTATACTTGTGGGTCATCAAGACTCTTTTCTGGCGCCGTTGCCAGGGAGTGAAGCGCCTTTGTTAGGTGGAATTTGGTAAGGAAAAATTTATATATTGTGCTGAAATTTATTGTCACTTGTTACCATGGAAAGTAATCCTCTGAGGGGCTTGTTCGGGGTATCTTCACCCCGACCAGTAGAGCAAAGAGTTGCTCCTCAACCTACTGAACCTACTTAAAATGAAAATGAAAATGAAAATGAAAATGCTTTCTTTGAAGTTCCTTCATGTATGATAGAAAAACTGCTAGCTAATCCTTTTTTAGGAGATGGAACAAAACATCCTGATGAACATCTGATATATGTGGATGAAGTTTGTGGATTATTTAAGCTTGCAGGTGTACCCAGAGATGTTGTTATGAATAAGGTCTTCCCTTTATCTTTGAGGGGAGATGCATCGACATGGTATAGGCTATGTGATGATATGGGGTCTTGGAATTACAAACGATTGAAATTGGAATTTCATCAGAAGTTTTATCCTATGCATCTTGTTCATCGTGATCGCAATTACATATATAATTTTTGGCCTCGCGAAGGAGAAAGCATCGCTCAAGCTTGGGGGAGGCTTAAATCAATGTTATATTCATGCCCCAATCATGAGCTCTCAATAGAAATGATTATTCAAAATTTTTATGCTCGGCTTTTTGGTAACAATTGCACCATGCTTGATACTTCTTGTGCTGGCTCTTTTATGGTGAAGACTATTGAATTCAAATGGGATTTATTGGAAAGAATTAAACGCAACTCTGAAGATTGGGACCTCGACAATGGTAAGGAGTCAAGTATGACACCTAGTTTTGATTGTGTTAAATCTTTTATGGATACCGATATTTTTCGTAAATTTAGCACTAAATATGGACTTGACTCTGAGATAGTAGCTTCTTTCTGTGAATCTTTTGCTGCTTATGTTGATCTCCCCAAGGAGAAGTGGTTTAAATATCATCCTCCCATAGAAGTAAAAGTAGCGGCACCTATTAAAGTTGAAGAAAAGACTATCACTTATAATGATCCTATTGTTCCTACTTCTTATATTGAGAAACCACCTTTCCCTGTTAGGATAAAGGATCATGCTAAAGCTTCAACTGTGGTTCATAAAATCATTATTAAAACATATACACCTCCTGAGCAAGTTAAAGTTGAACCTAATATTGCTATTGTTAAAGATCTCTTGTCTAATAGTATAGATGGGCATGTTATTTATTTTTGTGATGGAACTGCTAGAATTGATAAACCCCGTGGTAAAGATAAACCTAGACCTGTGGTAGGCATGCCTGTTATTTCTGTTTAAATAGGAGATCATTGTTATCATGGCTTATGTGATATGGGTGCCAATGCTAGTGCAATACCTATTAGCCTTTATAGAGAAATTATGCATGATATTGCACCTGTTGAGTTAGAAGATATTGATGTTACAATTAAACTTGCCAATAGAGATACTATTTCACCGATGGGAATTGTTAGAGATGTTGAAGTCTTGTGTGGGAAAACTAAATATCCTGCTGATTTTCTTGTTCTTGGTTCCCCACAAGATAGCTTTTGTCCCATTATATTTGGTAGACCCTTCTTAAATACTGTTAATGCTACCATAGATTGCAAAAGGGATGTTGTTACTATTGGTTTAGATGATATGACTCATGAATTTAATTTTTCTAAATTTAGTAGACAACACCGTGAAGAACAATTACCTAGTAAGGATGAAATTATTGGTCTTGCTTCTATTGCCGTACCTCCTAGTGATCCTTTAGAACAATACTTGCTACACCATGAAAATGATATGTTTATGAATGGAAGAAGGGAAATAGATGAAGTATTCTTTAAACAGGAACCTATTCTGAAAAACAATTTACCTGTTGAAATCCTAGGGGATCCTCCTCCACCCAAGGGTGATCCCGTGTTTGAGCTTAAACCGTTACCTGATACTCTTAAATATGCTTATCTTGATGAGAAAAAGATATATCCTGTTATTATTAGTGCTAACCTTTCAGAGCATGAGGAAGAGAGATTATTGAAAACTCTGAAGAAGCACCCCGCTACTATTGGGTATACTCTTGATGATCTTAAGGGCATTAGTCCCACTCTATGTCAACATAAAATTAATTTGGAAGAAGATGCTAAACCAGTTCGTGATCATCCACACCGGCTGAATCCTAAAATGAAAGAAGTGGTAAGAAAGGAGATACTAAAGCTCCTTGAGGCAGGTATAATTTATCCCGTTGCTGATAGTCAATGGGTAAGCCCTGTCCATTATGTCCCTAAGAAGGGAGGTATTACTGTTTTTCCTAATGATAAAGATGAATTGATTCCTCAAAGAATTATTACAGGTTATAGGATGGTAATTGATTTCCGCAAATTAAATAAGGCTACTAAAAAGGATCATTACCCCTTACCTTTTATCGATCAAATGCTAGAAAGATTATCCAAACATACACATTTTTGCTTTCTAGATGGTTATTCTGGTTTCTCTCAAATACCTGTGTGAGCCAAAGAACAATCAAAGACTACTTTTACATGCCCTTTTGGTACTTTTGCTTATAGACGTATGCCTTTTGGTTTATGTAATGCACCTGCTACCTTTCAAAGATGCATGATGGCTATATTCTCTGACTTTTGTGAAAAGATTTGTGAGGTTTTCATGGATGACTTTTCCGTCTATGTATCTTCTTTTGATGATTGCTTGAGCAACCTTGATCGAGTGAGGCAGTCCTGGATTAGGGGGTGTTCGGGTAGCCGGACTATACCTTCAGCCGGACTCCAGGACTATGAAGATATAAGATTGAAGACTTCGTCCCGTCTCCGGATGGGACTTTCCTTGGCGTGGAAGGCAAGCTTGGTGATGCGGATATTCAAGATCTCCTACCATTGTAACCGACTCTGTGTAACCCTAACCCTATCCGGTGTCTATATAAACCGGAGGGTTGTAGTCCATAGGACAACAACTCCATATACAACAATCATACCATAGGCTTGCTTCTAGGGTTTAGCCTCCTTGATCTCGTGGTAGATCTACTCTTGTACTACCCATATCATCAATATTAATCAAGCAGGAGTAGGGTATTACCTCCATCGAGAGGGCCCGAACCTGGGTAAAAACATCGTGTCCCTTGTCTCCTGTTACCGGCCTTGACGCACAGTTCGGGACCCCCTAACCGAGATCCGCCGGTTTTGACACCGACATTGGTGCTTTCATTGAGAGTTCCTCTGTGCCGTCGCAATCAGGAAGGATGCCTCCTCCCATCTTTAAAGACGGCGCCGTTCCTAAGGGAGCCTTGGCTGTCGGCCAAACACTCCGGCTAGGTGGTTTCCTCATGACCGCCTGTTCGGCTGTTGCGCCGACGGTGACCTCTCGGGTCATCAAAAGCAACCTACACGTCAGCTCGGAGCTCGTCGAGCAGCTAGATCCAATGGAGCTCTCTTCCGTAAACAAGCTCTTGGATCCCATCGCCACCCTGGGGGTCGCTACGGATTACGACCAGGTTGGGCTTAAATCCGATCTAAGAGAAATTAACTCTTCCCAAGCCACCCACCACGTTGCCATGGTAGAGGCGCAGTACGGCGACCCTTCATTTATTTTAAGGACTAGCTACGTCCGAAGCCCCGACCCCTCCAAGCCGGATACCCGCGGAGGGGAGGATGTAGCTCAAGACCTGAGCTTAGGATCAGGCAACGGGCTAGATTCATTTGACAACATCCAAGAATCCGAACTTCAGAGTTCGGAAACTCTTCGGCCTCCGAATCTTGGATTGGGTGAGGTTTCAGATTCAACGACACCCGCCCACCCAAACATAAGCGATCTCTCCCAAATCAGGCAGAGGCCCGAGGAAACAGTACATCATTACTGGGCCAGATTCCTCCTGGTTATGAATAGGATAAAGGATTGCCGCGAGGGAGACGCAATCTCAATTTTCTGCAGTAATTGCCCGGACGAGGGAATCCTTAACGCCGTAAGTCGTCGTGATATTACACGCTTCGCTGACTTGGCATCCATAGTACAAAAATGCCGTGCGATGGAAAGCGCCTGGAAAATCGAAATAAAATTTTGGGATAATCCGGCCTTGAATAGTAATCCCGTCCGAACTAAGAGGGTGCATCATCATAGGACACCCGGGATAAACACCAAAAAGCCAACACCCTCTATAGGGCATGGAACCGTACTGGAAAGGTGGCTTGATGGACCCTGTAGAATTCATAGTACAGAGGATGCCCCACCAACTCACAGCCTTAGAGCATGTTGGATACTCCGGCAGGTGCCCAAAATTGGCGAGGACCTCTTAATTCTGGAGGCCGCAAAAAGCCAGCCCGAGGACACCAGTACCGTCCTCACAGTCTTCGAGACTTTCACATCAAACAATATGCAAAAAAGAACACTCCCCAGCCTCACCGAAGTCTATCAAGTTGCAACAATAAATCCATGGAGCGACACTGTTATTACCTTCAATGCAAGTGATGAACCTAGATTCCGAACAGCCCGAGCACCAGCCGCATTGGTCCTCAGTCCCATAGTGGACGGCTTTCGCCTCACCAAGGTGCTCATGGATGGAGGCAGCGGACTGAACCTCATTTATGAGGAAACCCTTCAAAAAATGGAAATAGACTGGAACCGCATCGAGCGAAGCAGCACACCCTTTAGAGGAATAATCCCCAGTCGGGAAGCGCACTGCACAGGAAAAATCACACTAGATGTGGTGTTCGGCACGCCGGATAATTACAGGTCTGAAGAAGTCACGTTTCAGGTGGCCCCGTTCAAAAGCGGATATCACGCTTTACTAGGGCGGGAAGCATTCACAATATTCCAAGCAATACCCCATTACGGGTACATGAAGCTTAAGATGCCCGGGCCGAATGGAATTATCACTCTAGCTAGTGATCCGGACATAGCACTCCGCGCCGAAAACAAGACGGTCGCATTAGCCCTTGAGGCACTATCCGAAGCCTTAGCGGTCGAGGAACTGACTGCGCTGCGCTCCATGGTTAACAGGGATGATTTGATACTCGACAAGAGATCCAAATCCACATCCTTCAAGCCAGCTGACGAAATAGTCAAATTCTAGGTCCATCCAACGGACCCCAACAAAATAGCTTCCATCGGGGCACGACTGAACCCTGATATAGACGCCGCACTGCGAGAGTTCCTACGAGAGAACTGGGACTTTTCGCCTGGCACCCTTCAGACATGCCAGGGATCCCACACAGGCTGGCCGAACACAGCTTAAATATCCTAAAAGGATTCAAACCTGTGAAACAAGCCCTTCGGCGTTTTTCCGAACCCAAGAGACAGGCTATGGGAGAGGAGCTAGCCAAGCTATTGGAGGCCGGATTCATTAGAGACATAAAACATCCGGACTGGCTAGCAAACCTGGTGATGGTACCAAAGAAGGACAAATCCTGGCACCTGTGTGTCGATTTTAAAGACCTTAACAAGGCTTGCCCAAAGGATCCCTTCCCCCTCCCCCGTATCGATCAAATTATCGATGCCACCGCAGGACACGATTCGTTGTGTTTCCTCGACGCATACTCCGGTTACCATCAAATCAAGACGGCAGAATCAGACCAAGCCGCAACAGCATTCATCACACCATACGGCCCATTCTGCTTCAACACAATGCCCTTCGGGCTGAAAAACGCCGATGCAACATATCAGCGCATGATCCAGACATGTCTGGCAAACCAGATCGGCAAAACAGTGGAGACATATGTGGATGATGTGGTCGTCAAATCATGACATGTCGAATCTCTAGTAGACGACTTGAGGCTTACATTCGATAACCTCCGAAAATATGACATCAAGCTCAACCCGGAAAAATGCGTCTTTGGCGTCCCAGCCGGAAAGCTCTTGGGCTTCATTGTATCCGGTAGAGGAATTGAAGCAAATCCAGCCAAGATCCGAGCTTTGTCACAATTGGATATCCCAAAGGACCTCAAACAAATACAAAAATTAACCGGATGCGTGGCGGCTTTAAGCCGCTTCATCTCCCGCTTGGGAGAAAAGGCACTACCCCTCTATCGCCTCCTTCGGCGCACCGAACACTTCGAGTGGACGGATGCCGCCATGGTCGGACTTGATGAAATAAAAGCCATATTGGCAACAAACCCAGTCCTGGCCGCGCCGAACACCGGCGAACCAATGTTATTGTACATTGCAGCAACACATCAAGTTGTCAGCGTAGTGCTCGTTGTCGAGTGGGAAATGGATAGACACAAATTCCCCCTTCAAAGGCTGGTCTACTACGTGTCCAATGTCCTCACTCCATGCAAATGACGGTACCCACATGACCAAAAGATTGCATACGCGATATTCATGGCATCCCGGAAGCTACGACACTACTTTCAAGAGTGTTCCATAACAGTAGCCTCGGAAGTACCACTCAACGATATTATCAACAACCGCGATGCAACGGGCCGAATTGCAAAATGGGCCATCGAGCTTCTCCCATTCGATATAACCTATAAGCCACGGCGAGCTATTAAATCGCAAGTTTTGGTCGACTTCGTCGCAGAATGGACGGAGGCCGAGCTCCCTAAAGAGTACGGCACATATTCAAACTGGATTATGCATTTCAACGGCTCCAAAATGTTGGCCGGAATGGGGGCTGGCGTCGTCCTGACGTCCCCCACAGGAGACACAGTCCAATATGTGCTCCAGATCATGTACACGGATTCTAACAATGCAGCCAAATATGAGGCCCTCCTACATGGTCTCCGGATAGCAGTATCCATGGGTATCCAGCACCTAGAGGTACGCAGGGATTCAAACCTCGCGATATCCCAAATAAATGGAGACTTCGACGCCAAGGACCCAAAAATGGCAGCTTACCGCAATGCCATCCTAAAAATGTTAGCTCGGTTCGAAGGGCTGGAGTTTCACCATATAGCCCGAGAAAACAATCAAGCAGCGGACGTCCTAGCATGCATCGGAGCAAAATGCGATGCAGTCCCCCCCAACATCTTTTTGGAAAGATTGTTCAAGCCATCCGTAGCATGGGAGGGGGAACCCGCAAATAACAGCCCGGACCCAGCCGCACCACTCGACGCCGAACAATCTGACATAATTGGAGGCTCTGCCAATGAAATTACACCTTCAGCCCACGTAATAATGGCGGTTATCGCCCCGTGGACAGAACCATTCCTAGCCTACCTTACTAGGGAGGAACTCCCGGAGGACCAAAACGAGGCCCGCTGCATAGTGCGGCGATCTAAAGCCTATAGAGTCCATGAGGGAGGGCTTTATAAGAAAAGCACTACCGGAGTCCTTCAAAGGTGCATCTTCGAAGAGGAAGGGCGGAACCTTCTGGCTAAAATTCATGCCGGACTCGGTGGTCACCATGCCGCTGCTTGGTCCCTTGTTAGCAAGGCTTTCCGTACAGGGATTTTATTGGCCAACGGCCCGGGCAGACGCTCAGGACCTAGTCCAACGATGCGTTGGTTGCCAACTTTTTGCCAACCAAAGCCATATGCCACCCACCGCACTCCAAACTATACCCATCACCTGGCCTTTTGCGGTCTGGGGGCTTGACATGGTCGGACCCCTTAAAGGTGGGACCCATAGGAAAAAATACTTACTGGTCATGGTGGATAAGTTCACCAAATGGATAGAAGCCAAGCCTTTTAAAACGGCTGAATCCGGACCTGTGATAGACTTCATATCCGGGGTTGTACACCATTATGGCGTCCCCCACAGCATCATAACCGATAACGGTACAAATTTTACCGCCGATGAGGTAAAACTCTAGTGCAAAAACATGGGCATCAAGCTCGATTATGCTTCCGTCTATCACCCACAAACCAACGGCCAGGTCGAACGTGCAAATGGTCTTATCATGAGCGGCATTAAACCCAGACTGGTGCGGTCCCTCAAGGAATCTAACACGCACTGGGTAGAGGAGCTCGAGTCCGTGCTATGGGGGCTACGGACCACGCCAAATCGCACCACCGGATACACACCATTTTTTATGGTGTACGGCGCAGAGGCAGTTCCGCCCTGCGACATAATTCATGACTCACCTAGAGTGCGCATGTACGAAGAAAGAGAAGCCGAGCTCGATCGGCAGGACAACTTGGACGCCTTGGAGGAGGAGCATGACGTGGCAAAAGCCCGTTCCACATTTTATCAACAGCAGGCCCGAAGATATCAAAGCAAAGAAGTACGGGCCAAAAATTACAATGTTGGCGAACTAGTTCTACGCCTGCCGGATAAGAAAAAGGAAAATCTCAAGCCCAAGTGGGAAGGTCCATTCATAATCAACCAAGTCCTGACTGGTGGGGCGTACCGTCTGCGAGATGCGTCGGATAACTGACTCGAGCCGAACCCGTGGAACGCCACCCGTCTCCGAAGATTCTATGCCTAGCGCCGGACTCTGTGTTCGTCTCCTTCCTCTGTCCATTTTTTGCATTTTTCTGTCTTACATTTCTCTCCTTCCCCTCTTTTCTTTTATAGCCATTAAAGGCTCAAATAGTGACGCGCCACTCGCGCTCATTAAACCTGGGGGCTTCTTTAACAGAAGCTTATTTATACGGGCTTCACGCCCAACACATGCGTCAAACTTCCGCATGTACCTTTTTCTTCACCATTATATGCATCGATATGACTTAAGTTTTGGCCAAGCTGGGTTGCCTGGCTCCTGTGCTTACCCCTACGTTCCCGATTGTTTGGCTAGGCGGTAAAGGAAGCACCTCTGCGATTGTTACTGCCGGGTCAGCCGGATGTGTACCTCAGAGTGGGTGAAGCCGAAAGCTAGCGTTCTTAAGGGAATATTCGGTCGGTGAAATAAAAGATGATCTTTTTACTCATTTTATGCGCCTCCAGATGCTTTTTTCTGCGTCTTTTCACGCAGTCCGGACATGCACTTTAGGGCATGCCTCCCAGCGAAAGGAACCCCTAACGGAACTATTCTCTCTGGAAGATGTTTCTTACTAACCATTTAATATAACATAACTAGTTGGGCACTTGTCTGATAAAGCACTAATGACCCCTACGCCTGGTCTCCACGCATACCCCGGTTCTTATATAACCGCTATGGTATTCGGACACACTCCGGACCGTCAGGTCCCGAGGTTGAAGCGAAAAGGTCGGCAACGACAAACGATCTACAATCCGGCTAGAAGGCATTGCACATGTCAATTCAAAATTACATAGTCATTCTGACTGATTGTATTCCTCTTCTATGCCATCTAACAGGCTGTCTAATTTACAGTCCTGCTGGGAATACTTTGCGGCCAACTCTACTTGGCCGTATACTAAGCTTACAGGGATCTCCTTCCCGTCAGGCCCCACTGGTCCGACCTCAGCCATGTGGTTTGGGTCAGACTTCGTAAAACCGGTCTTCACCATGACCCAGGCCTCCCTAGCGCCTTGTCGGCAGGCCGATATCTTCCATAACCGGAAGCGCCGCCGAGCTCCCTTCAGCTTCTCCGCAAGCTCTCCAAGGCCCTCGGGCATGGAGTGGGCAGGCCATAAGGCTTGGGCAACGCCTCGCATCGCCTGCCGAATTCGCTCGTGCAGTTGCAAGAGTTCGGGAAGAAGGTCACCCGTAGAACCGGGCATCTCCTCTGCAGGACGACCTGTGAGCATACCTACAGACATTACTCTGTTAGTTGACTTCCTCGCCGAGCTCTTTTTCCAAAGTTCGTTCAAGCACTTACTAAATATGCCGTGTCGAAGTCGCTGATTCTCCTTCGTGGAGTCCGACAGCTGGCCACGAACATCTTTAAGTTCGACGTCCAGCTTGGTGTTGGCATCCTGAAGATCATTCTTCTCTCGCCTCACCATTGTCAACGTACTCTCACCGGCCTTTAGCCGGCGTAAGAGTTGTTGCTTTTCCGGATCGAGTCCGGCGCCATCTGCAATATGATTTGTCAGATTTGCACCCACACCGCACAATACTAATTTTTCGAAGTGTATCTTACCTGAGGGGGTCTCTTTGGGCTCCCCTACTGCAGCTAGTGCGGCCTCTAGTTGGGCCTTGCACTTTTCCAGCTCCTGGGACAGTACGGTATTCTTCTCTATAAGAACTTGCATATCAAATGATCCTTAAATCAGTTACTCTAACTGTTTCAAGTCTCGGGGGCTACTGGTCTATATATATATTTGACCAAAATTTTCTTACCCGTTTGTCTTTTACATACTGCTCCGTGGCTCTCTCTAAACCATTTTGAGCGGCACGGAGGTACGCATCTCCCGAGTTAAAGGCATCTAAAGCCTCTTGGGAGAAACAAGCGTCGTGTAGAACTGTCCGGCGACGCCTGTGGTTCATGGCACTCTCCACTTCAGAATTTGTGGCAGACAGCCTGACCGCATCCTCTGTCGGAGGAGCGTCCGATGCGCGCCTTGTGCTCGCCTCCGCCTCCTGGCCAGACGTTGGAGCCTGGCTGGTGGAGGCGTGATAGGCAACCTCTCCGGATGTAGTCTGACGAGGTATCTTCGTTCTGAAGATAGCATGAACGTTAATATGCCCTGACAGAATAACACCAGGGAAACAGAGGGTGCGCTATACCTTTGCACCGGCATCTCAGTCCGGACTACATTCCTTTTTGCCCCACGGGGCCCTGCGGCCCCTCGTTGGCTAGCCGCCACATGTTCGGCCTCCCGCCTCGGAAATCTCCCCTGCAAAACACGGTTGTTGTCAGAAACACCGGAATATGTGAGAATGGAATCTCTCTCAAGGGAATGAGACTCCGGTTTCTGTCACCTGGGAGGCCGGGATTAACCCTGGGTAATCAGCCGTAATGGCTACCAAGGTATTGTCCTTGCTTAGCTGATGGAACACCCCGTCGATAAGCTCCACCAATATGTCCGGATCCTCTTCGGAGTCCGGATCGAGGGACCGTTCTGGGTCCTCGGGCTATGGAGGGCGGCTGTTTATATCCTTTACCTCCTGTCGCAGTTCCTGCATTGAAGTCGTTAGACTACATATCTAACCATGGGAGTATAAAACAAACGGGCAAGCGCAATTGTTCACTTACCCAACTTGGAGGATCGTACATAGTAAATCCGGCCTGCGGGTTGACGCGGAGGAATTCCTCCTTTTCTCCCTTGTACAAAGAGGATAAGATCTTTACTAGGGCGGCGGCTGAGGCCGGCCCCTTACGACCGTAACGGGTGGCGTCATCCTCCCCGTTGAAATCCCACATGGGGTGGCCTCTATATTGAAGCGGCTGCATCCCCCGCATAATGCATGCGGCCATGACTCCAATCATGGTTAGTCCGGAATGAGCCAACAGTCTTATCCGGCCCATCAGGTAAAGGACGTCTCTGCCGTTTTCTCTCTGAGAGCTCCGCGGATGCCAGCTCAAGCGTTTCTTCAATGGAGCACTGTTGAACTTAAGGAGACCGACCCGGATAGGGTCCAGTAGCGGGACGTCATCTATGTAAAACCATTCCGAAGGCTAGTCCTTGAACGCCTTCTTTGGGGTTCCGGATAGGTATCCGGTCCCGGCGATGTGCCATACTTCGGCTCCGCCCACTTGGTATATAGACCCCTGTTGAGAACGAGGCACCAGGCAGAATAACCTCTTCCACAGTGCGAAATGAGCCTCAAGGCCTAAAGATAGCTCACAAAGGGCGACGAAACCCGCAATATGTAATACGGAGGCGGGCGTGAGATTGTGCAGCTGGAGGCCGTAGAACTCCAGAAGCCTGCGTAGAAATGGATGAATTGGAAATCCCAGTGCCCTTATTAGATAGGGGACGAGGCACACCCACTCTCCTTTAGAAGGATTGGGGGTGCTCTCCACTTGTTTTCCGCCATTGTAGGTGGCGAGACCGGCTCGGACCGGGACCATGTATGCCCGAGGGAGAAATCCCTTGGCCTGAAGCGACACTAACTCGCTATGCGAGATGGTGCAACTCTCCCAGTCCCCGGGTTTGGGACCGGAGGGGCGAGGGGAGGAGCTGCGGCGGCTGGTCATGTTGGAATGGACCTTTGCTGGAAGCGCTCTGATGATAACTCGCGGAGAGGATAAGATGTGGTTTGGACCTAAATCCCCATCCCGTTAAATAGGCGGCTCGTTTATACGGCTAGGGGTGTGGATGTAAAAACGCCCCGGCTTTTCGCATACGTTTGACACGTGGAAGACGACCATTATTGGGCATGGAAGCCGAGGAGCACTACATTACAAAAATTGGACATTATTCCTACAGGTACATAGGATTTGCAGAAGAACCCGCCTTGCAATGCCGAACAATCTGCGCGCTGGACTCGTCGTCATTGAAGCCTGGTTCGGGGGCTACTGAGGGAGTCCTGGATTAGGGGGTGTTCGGGTAGCCGGACTATACCTTCAGCCGGACTCCAGGACTATGAAGATACAAGATTGAAGACTTCGTCCCGTCTCCGGATGGGACTTTCCTTGGCATGGAAGGCAAGCTTGGCGATGCGGATATTCAAGATCTCCTACCATTGTAACTGACTCTGTGTAACCCTAACCCTATCCGGTGTCTATATAAACCGGAGGGTTGTAGTCCGTAGGACAACAACTCCATATACAACAATCATACCATAGGCTAGCTTCTAGGGTTTAGCCTCCTTGATCTCGTGGTAGATCTACTCTTGTACTACCCATATCATCAATATTAATCAAGCAGGAGTAGGGTATTACCTCCATCGAGAGGGCCCGAACCTGGGTAAAAACATCGTGTCCCTTGTCTCCTGTTACCATCCGGCCTTGACGCACAGTTCGGGACCCCCTACCCGAGATCCGCCGGTTTTGACACCGACATCGAGTTTTGCAGAGATGTGAAGAAACTAATCTTGTCTTGAATTGGGAAAAGTGCCACTTTATGGTTAATGAAGGTATTGTCTTGGGGCATAAAGTTTCTGAAAGAGGCATTGAAGTTGATAAAGCGAAGGTTGATGCTATTGAAAAGATGCCATGTCCCAAGGACATCAAAGGTATAAGAAGTTTCCTTGGTCATGCCGGTCTTTATAGGAGGTTCATTAAGGACTTCTAAAAAATTTCTCGGCCTCTGACTAATTTATTACAAAAATATATACCATTTGTCTTTGATGATGATTGTGTAGAAGCATTTGAAATACTTAAGAAAGCATTGATTTCTGCACCTATTGTTCAGCCACCTGATTGGAATTTACCCTTTGAAATTATGTGTGATGCTAGTGATTATGCTGTAGGTGCTGTTCTAGGACAAGAGTTGATAAGAAACTAGATGTTATTCAATATGCTAGTAAAACTCTAGACAATGCTCAAAGAAATTATGCTACTACTGAAAAAGAATTCTTAGTAGTTGTATTTTCTTGTGATAAGTTTAGACCTTATATTGTTGATTCTAAAGTAACTATTCACACTGATCATGCTGCTATTAAATATCTCATGGAAAAGAAAGATGCTAAATCTAGACTTATTAGCGATGAGTTCTCTTGCTACAAGAATTTGATTTGCATATTGTTGATAGAAAAGGAGCTGAGAACCCCGTTGCAGACAACTTGTCTAGGTTAGAAAATGTGCTTGATGACCCACTACCTATTGATGATAGCTTTCCTGATGAGCAATTAAATGTCATAAATGCTTCTCATACTACTCCATGGTATGCTGATTAGGCTAATTACATTGTTGCTAAGTTTATACCACCTAGTTTCACATACCAGCAAAAGAAAAAGTTCTTCTATGATTTGAGGCATTACTTTTGGGATGATCCACATCTTTATAAAGAAGGAGTAGATGATGTTATTAGACATTGTGTACCTGAGCATGAACAGGAACAGATCCTATGCAAGTGTCACTCCGAAGCTTATGGAGGACACCATGCTGGAGATAGAACTGCACATAAGGTACTGCAATCTGGTTTTTATTGGCCTACTCTCTTCAAGGATGCCCGTAAGTTTGTCTTATCTTGTGATGAATGTCAAAGAATTGGTAATATTAGCACGCCAAGAAATGCCTATGAATTATTCACTTGTTATTGAACCATTTGATGTTTGGGGCTTTGACTATATGGGACCTTTTCCTTCCTCTAATGGTTATACACATATTTTAGTTGCTGTTGATTACGTTACACATGGGTAGAAGCTATTCCAACTAGTAGTGCTAATCATAACACTTCTATTAAAATGCTTAAAGAAGTTATTTTTCCAAGATTTGGAGTCCCTAGATATTTAATGACTGATGGTGGTTCACATTTTATTCATGGTGCTTTCCTTAAAATGCTTGCTAAATATGATGTTAATCATAGAATTGTATCTCCTTATCACCCTCAGTCTAGTGGTCAAGTAGAATTGAGTAATAGAGAACTCAAATTAATTTTGCAAAAGACTGTTAACAGGTCTAGAAAGAATTGGTCCAAGAAACTTGATGATGCATTATGGGCCTATAGAACTACATATAAAAATTCTATGGGTATGTCTTCGTATAAAATGGTCTATGGAAAAGCATGTCACTTACCTCTCGAACTAGAACACAAGGCTTATTGGGCTATTAAAGAACTTAATTATGATTTTAAACTTGCCGGTGAGAAGAGGTTATTTGATATTAGCTCACTTGATGAATGGAGAACCCAAGCCTACGAAAATGCCAAGTTGTTTAAAGAAAAAGTTAAAAGATGGCATGACAAAAGGATACAAAAGCGTGAGTTTAATGTAGGTGATTATGTATTGCTGCACAACTCTCGTTTAAGATTTTTTGCAGGAAAACTTCTCTCTAAATGGAAGGTCCTTACATTATCAAGGAGGTATACCGTTCCGGTGCCATAAAAATCAACAACTTCGAAGGCACAAATCCGAAGGTGGTGAACTGTCAAAGAATCAAACACTATATCTCAGGTAATCCATAAATGTTGAAACCAATGTTATTGAAACCATAACCCCGGAGGAATACATAAGGGACACTTTCTGGAACGTTTCAGACTTCGAAAAGGAATAGGTATGTGGTGCAGTAAGTAAATCGACTCCAAAACAGTTTTTAAGGCAATATTTCTCCATTTTGGAATATTTAGAAAAATAGAAAAATAAGCAGCAGTCCGGGAAGGACTCGAGGGCTCCACGAGGGTGGAGGGCGTGCCCCCTACCTCGTGGGCACCTCATGTGTTCTCCGGACTCCGTTTTCGTACACGACACGTATTTTGGTCGGTAAAAATTCATTATATAATCTCCCGGGGGTTTTGACTCCCGTATCACACAAAAATCTCTTGCCTTTGTTTTGAGCTGTCCTGCTGCAGATAGAGCAACATGTCGTCCCAGGATTTCGAAGGAGAAAGCTATGTGGCTGATTACCTTGCAGATCCTAAGATCTATGGGGATGTGGAGCATTGTGGTTGGACTACGGAAGAAGAAGAAGACTATGAACCCAAGGGAAAGGAGGAGGCGAGCTCAGATGAAGATGAAGTCCCACTACCTCAACCTGGGGACATGCATGTGGAGTTCAAAAGGTCAAGCCTCCCAGATAGAGTAAAGAAACCTAAGACCGGGTTCATCCCTTTTCGCCTCTTGCAGGAAAACAAGCAGGAACTATGCAAAAAGATACTAAGCCTGGAACAGGAGATCGAGGACCTAAGGGACCGAAATTCTGTCCTCAAATGCAAATTAAGGAAGAAGCCTACGCCATCAACAAAATCACCACCGTCTCCACCAATAAAGAAGAATTGAGTTGGGCACTCCACTTGGCAATTGCCAAGCTTGGGGGAGTGCCCCGGTATCGTATCACCATCACTTTATCTTTACTGTTTTTCTTAGTTCGATCCTTTTGGTAATATCTTGATCTAGTAGAATAAAAGTTCTTAGTATGATCTAGTCGTGAGTTTTGCTTTATTATCCTTCTATGTAATCGAGTCCGTGAGCTATATAATAAAGATTAGTGTTGAGTTAAGGGCTCGATTATTTTGCCATGATCCTAAGGGAATAAAAGAAAAGAGAAAGAAATAAAAAGAAACAAAGAGATCATGTGAGTCTTATGTAGAGTTATGAGCTCACATAGAAAGAGTATGATGAATAAAAGTTGTTGAGGGTTGACAAACACAGTTTTGGTCATCGTTGCAATTAATAGGAAGTAATAAAGAAAGAGAGGTCTTCACATATAAATATACTATCTTGGACATCTTTTATGATTGTGAGCACTCATTAAAATATGACATGCTAAAGAATTGACATTGGACAAGGAAGACAACGTAATGGGTTATGTTTTCTTACATCTGAGATGAATTATATTGTCTTGGATCTTCCAACTGTTGTGGAACGTAGTAATTTCAAAAAAATTCCTACGCACACGCAAGATCATGGTGATGCATAGCAACGAGAGGGGAGAGTGTTGTCTACGTACCCTCGTAGACTGGAAGCGGAAGCTTTAGCACAACGCGGTTGATGTAGTCGTACTTCTTCACGGACCGACCGATCAAGCACCGAAACTACGGCACCTCCGAGTTCTAGCACACGTTCAGCTCGATGACGATCCCCGGACTCCGATCCAGTAAAGTGTCTGGGAAGAGTTTCATCAGCACGACGGCGTGGTGACGATCTTGATGTTCTACCATCGCAGGGCTTCGCCTAAGCACCGCTACAATATTATCGAGGATTATGGTGGAGGGGGGCACCGCACATGGCTAAGAGAACGATCACGAAGATCAACTTGTGTGTCTAGAGGTGCCCCCTGCCCCTGTATATAAAGGAGCAAGGGGGAGAGGCCGGCCGGCCATTGGGGCGCGCCAAGGAGGGAGGAGTCCTCCTCCTAGTAGGAGTAGGACTCCCCTTTTCTAGTCCAACTAGGAAGAGAGAAGGGGGAAGGAAAGAGAGGGAGAGGGAGAGGGAAAGAGGGGCCGCGCCCCCCTCCCCTAGTCCAATTCGGACTCCCCATGGGAGGGGGCGCGCCACCTCCTGGGCTGCTGCCCACTCTCTCCCCTCAGGCCCACTAAGGCCCAATACTTCCCCGGGGGGTTCCGGTAACCCTTCCGGCACTCCGGTTTTCTCCGAAATCACCCGAAACACTTCCGGTGTCCGAATATAGCCGTCCAGTATATCGATCTTTATGTCTCGATCATTTCAAGACTCGTCGTCATCCTCATCCGGGACTCCGAACTCCTTCGGTACATCAAAACTCATAAACTCATAATATAAATATCATCGAAACCTTAAGCGTGCGGACCCTATGGGTTCGAGAACTATGTAGACATGACCGAGACACGTCTCCGGTCAATAACCAATAGCGGAACCTGGATGCTCATATTGGCTCCCACATATTCTGCGAAAATCTTTATCAGTCAGACCGCATAACAACATACGTTGTTCCCTTTGTCATCGGTATGTTACTTGCCCGAGATTCGATCGTCGGTATCTCAATACCTAGTTCAATCTCGTTACCGGCAAGTCTCTTTACTCGTTCCGTAATACATCATCCTGCAACTAACTCATTAGTTGCAATGCTTGCAAGGCTTAAGTGATGTGCATTACCGAGAGGACCCAGAGATACCTCTCCGACAATCGGAGTGACAAATCCTAATCTCGAAATACGCCAACCCAACAAGTACCTTCGGAGACACATGTAGAGCACCTTTATAATCACCCATTTACGTTGTGACGTTTGGTAGGACACAAAGTGTTCCTCCGGTAAACGGGAGTTGCATAATCTCATAGTCATAGGAACATGTATAAGTCATGAAGAAAGCAATAGCAACAAACTAAACGATCAATTGCTATGCTAACGGAATGGGTCAAGTCAATCACATCATTCTCCTAATGATGTGATCCCGTTAATCAAATGACAACTCATGTCTATGGTTAGGAAACATAACCGTCTTTGATCAACGAGCTAGTGAAGTAGAGGCATACTAGTGACACTGTGTTTGTCTATGTATTCACACATGTATTATGTTTCCGGTTAATACAATTCTAGCATGAATAATAAACATTTATCATGATATAAGGAAATAAACAATAACTTTATTATTGCCTCTAGGGCATATTTCCTTCAGTCTCCCACTTGCACTGGAGTCAATAATCTAGTTCACATCGCCATGTTATTTAACATCAATAGTTCACATCACCATCTGATTAACACCCATAGTTCACATCGACATGTGACCAGCACCCAAAGGGTTTACTAGAGTCAATAATCTAGTTCACATCACTATGTGATTAACACCCAAAGAGTACTAAGGTGCGATCATGTTTTGCTTGTGAGAGAAGTTTAGTCAACGGGTCTGCCACATTCAGATCCGTAAGTATTTTGCAAATTTCTATGTCAACAATGCTCTGCATGGAGCTACTCTAGCTAATTGCTCCCACTTTCAATATGTATCCAGATTGAGACTTAGAGTCATTTGGATCAGTGTCAAAACTTGCATCAACGTAACCCTTTACGACGAACCTTTTGTCACCTCCATAATCGAGAAACATATCCTTATTCCACTAAGGATAATTTTGACCAATGTCCAGTGATCTACTCCTAGATCACTATTGTACTCCCTTGCCAAACTCAGGGCAGGGTATACAATAGGTCTGGTACACAGCATGGCATACTTTATAGAACCTATGGCTGAGGCATAGGGAATGACTTTCATTCTCTCTCTATCTTCTGCCGTGGTCGGGTTTTGAGTCTTACTCAACTTCACACCTTGTAACACAGGCAAGAACTCCTTCTTTGACTGTTCTATTTTGAACTACTTCGAAATCTTGTCAAGGTATGTGCTCATTGAAAAAACTTATCAAGCGTATTGATCTATCTCTATAGATCTTGATGCTCAATATGTAAGCAGCTTCACCAAGGTCTTTCTTTGAAAAACTCCTTTCAAACATTACTTTATGCTTTGCAGAATAATTCTACATTATCTTCAATCAACAATATGTCTTTCACATATACTTATCAGAAATGCTGTAGTGCTACCACTCACTTTCTTGTAAATACAGGCTTCACCGCAAGTCTATATAAAACTATATGCTTTGATCAACTTATCAAAGCGTATATTACAACTCCGAGATGCTTGCACCAGTCCATAGATAGATCGCTGGAGCTTGCATATTTTGTTAGTACCTTTAGGATTGACAAAACCTTCTGGTTGCATCATATACAACTCTTCTTTAATAAATCCATTAAGGAATGCAGTTTTGTTTATCCATTTGCCAGATTTCATAAAATGCGGCAATTGCTAACATGATTCAGATAGACTTAATCATAGATACGAGTGAGAAACTCTCATCGTAGTCAACACCTCGAACTTGTCGAAAACCTTTGTGCGACAATTCTAGCTTTGTAGATAGTAACACTACTATCAGAGTCCGTCTTCCTCTTGAAGATCCATTTAATCTCAATGGCTCACCGATCATTGGGCAAGTCAATCGAAGTCCATACTTTTTTCTCATACATGGATCTCATCTCAGATTTCATGGCCTCAAGCCATTTCACGGAATCTGGGCTCATCATCGCTTCCTCATAGTTCGTAGGCTCGTCATGGTCAAGTAACATGACCTCCAGAACAGGATTACCGTACCACTCTGGTGCGGATCTCACTCTGGTTTACCTACGAGGTTTGGTAGTAACTTGATCTGAAGTTACATGATCATCATCATTAGCTTCCTCCCTAATTGGTGTAGTAGCCACAGGAACAAATTTCTGTGATGAACTACCTTCCAATAAGGGAGAAGGTATAGTTACCTCATCAAGTTCTACTTTCCTCCCACTCACTTCTTTCGAGAGAAACTCCTTCTCTAGAAAGGATCCATTCAAAGCAACGAATATATTGCCTTCAGATCTGTGATAGAAGGTGTACCCAACATTTTCTTTTGGGTATCCTATGAAGACGCACTTCTCTGATTTGGGTTAGAGCTTATCAGGTTGAAACTTTTTCACATAAGCATTGCAACCTCAAACTTTAAGAAACGACAGCTTAGGTTTCTTGCCAAACCATAGTTCATATGGTGTCATCTCAACGGATTTAGATGGTGCCCTATTTAACGTGAATGCAGCTGTCTCTAATGCATAACCCCAAAACGATAGTGGTAGATCGGTAAGAGACATCATAGATCGCACCATATCTAATAAAGTACGGTTATGACGTTCGGACACACCATTATGCTGTGGTGTTCCAGGTGGCGTGAGTAGTGAAACTATTTCATATTATTTTTAACTGAAGGCCAAACACGTAACTCAAATATTTTACTTCTGCGATCATATCGTAGAAACTTTTATTTTTGTTACGATGATTCTCCACTTCACTCTGAAATTCTTTGAACTTTTCAAATGTTTCAGACTTGTGTTTCATCAAGTAGATATACTCATATCTGCTCAAATCATCTGTGAAGATCAGAAAATAATGATACCTGCCACAAGCCTCAATATTCATCGGACCACATACATCAGTATGTATGATTTCCAACAAATCTGTTGCTCGCTCCATTGTTCTGGAGAACGGAGTCTTAGTCATCTTGCCCACGAGGCATGGTTCGCAAGCATCAACTGATTCATAATCAAGTGATTCCAAAAGCCCATTAGCATGGATTTTCTTCATGCGCTTTACACCAATATGACCTAAACGGCAGTGCCACAAATAAATTGTTCCATCATAATTAACTTTGCATCTTTTGGTTTCAATATTATGAATATGTGTATCACTACGATCGAGATCCAACGAACCATTTTCATTGGGTGTGTAACCATATAAGGTTTTATTCATGTAAAGAGAACAACAATTGATTCTCTTACTTAAATGAATAACCGTATTGCAATAAACATGATCAAATCATATTAATGCTCAACGCAAACACCAAATAACACTTATTTAGGTTCAACACTAATCCCAAAAGTATAGGGAGTGTGCGATGATGATCATATCAATCTTGGAACCACTTCCAACACACATCGTCACTTCACCCTTAACTAGTCTATGTTCATTCTGCAACTCCCGTTTTGAGTTACTACTCTTAGCAACTGAACCAGTATCAAATACCGAGGGTTTGCTACGAACACTAGTAAAATACACATCAATAATCTGTATATCAAATATACCTTTGTTCACTTTGCCATCCTTCTTATCCGCCAAATACTTGGGGCAGTTCCGCTTCCAGTGACCAGTCGCTTTGCAGTAGAAGCACTTAGTCTCAGACTTAGGACCAGACTTGGGCTTCTTCACTTGAGCAGCAACTTGCTTGCCATTCTTCTTGAAGTTCCCCTTCGTCCCTTTGCCCTTTTCTTGAAACTAGTGGTCTTGTCAACCATCAACACTTGATGTTTTTCTTGATTTCTACCTTCGTCGATTTCAGCATTATGAAGAGCTTGGGGATTATTTCCGTTATCCCTTGCATATCATAGTTCAGCACGAAGTTCTACTAACTTGGTGATGGTGACTAGAGAATTCTGTCAATCACTATTTTATCTGGAAGATTAACTCCCACTTGATTCAAGCGATTGTAGTACCCAGACAATCTGAGCACATGCTCACTGCTTGAGCTATTCTCCTCCATCTTTTAGCTATAGAACTTGTTGGAGACTTCATATCTCTCAACTCGGGTATTTGCTTGAAATATTAACTTCAACTCCTGGAACATCTCATACGGTCCATGACGTTCAAAACGTCTTTGAAGTCCCGATTCTATGCTGTTTAAGCATGGTGCACTAAACTATCAAGTAGTCATAATATTGAGCTAGCCAAATGTTCATAACATCTGCATCTACGCCTGCAATAGGTTTGTCACCTAGCGGTGCATCAAAGACATAATTCTTCTGTGCAGCAATGAGGATAAACCTCAGATCGCAGATCCAATCCGCATCATTGCTACTAACATCTTTCAACATAGTTTTCTCTATGAACATATCAAAAATAAAACAGGGGAGCTAAACGCGAGCTATTGATCTACAACATAGATATGCTAATACTACCATGACTAAGTTCATGATAAATTAAAGTTCAATTAATCATATTACTTAAGAACTCCCACTTAGATAGACATCCCTCTAATCATGTAAATGATCATGTGATCCAAATCAACTAAACCATGTCCGATCATCACGTGATATGGAGTAGTTTCAATGGTGAACTTCACTATGTTGATCATATCTACTATATGATTCACGCTCGACCTTTCGGTCTCCGTGTTCCGGGGCCATATCTGTTATATGCTAGGCTCGTCAAGTTTAACCTGAGTATTCCGCGTGTGCAGCTGTTTTGCACCCGTTGTATTTGAACGTAGAGCCTATCACACCCGACTATCACGTGGTGTCTCAGCACGAAGAACTTTCGCAATGGTGCATACTCAGGGAGAACACTTATACTTTGATAATTTAGTGAGGGATCATCTTATAATGCTACTGTCAATCAAAGCAAGATAAGATGCATAAAAGATAAACATCACATGCAATCAATATAAGTGATATGATATGGCCATCATCATCTTGTACTTGTGATCTCCATCTCCGAAGTACCGTCATGATCACCATCGTCACCGGCGTGACACCTTGATCTCCATCGTAGCATCGTTGTCGTCTCGCCAATCTTATGGTTCCATGACTATCCCTACCTCTTAGTGATAAAGTAAAGCATTACAGCGCGATTGCATTGCATACAATAAAGCGACAACCATATGGCTCCTGCTAGTTGCCGATAACTCGGTTACAAAACATGATCATCTCATACAATAAAATTTAGCATCATGTCTTGACCACATCACATCACAACATGCCTTGCAAAAACAAGTTAGACGTCCTCTACTTTGTTGTTGCAAGTTTTACGTGGTTGCTACGGGCTTAGCAAGAACCGTTCTTACCTACGCATCAAAACCACAACGATAGTTTGTCAAGTTGGTGCTGTTTTAACCTTCGCAAGGACCGGACGTAGCCACACTCGGTTCAACTAAAGTTGGAGAAACTAACACCCGCCAGCCACCTGTGTGCAAAGCACGTCGGTAGAACAAGTCTCGCGTAAGCGTACGCGTAATGTCGGTCCGGGCCGCTTCATCCAACAATACCGCCGAACCAAAGTATGACATGCTGGTAAGCAGTATGACTTATATCGCCCACAAATCACTTGTGTTCTACTCGTGCATAACATCAACGCATAAAACCTAGGCTCGGATGCCAGTGTTGTGGAACGTAGTAATTTCAAAAAATTTCCTACACACACGCAAGATCATGGTGATGCATATCAACGAGAGGGGAGAGTGTTGTCTACATACCCTCGTAGACCAGAAGCGGAAGCGTTAGCACAACACGGCTGATGTAGTCGTACGTCTTCACGGCCCGATCGATCAAGCACCGAAACTACGGCACCTCCGAGTTCTAGCACATGTTCAGCTCGATGACGATCCCCGGACTCCGATCCAGCAAAGTGTCGGGGAAGAGTTTCGTCAGCACGATGGCGTGGTGACGATCTTGATGTTCTACCGTCGCAGGGCTTCGCCTAAGCACCGCTACAATATTATCGATGATTATGGTGGAGTGGAGCACCACACATGGCTAAGAGAACGATCACGAAGATCAACTTGTGTGTCTAGAGGTGCCCCCTGCCCCTGTATATAAAGGAGCAAGGGGGAGAGGCCGGCCGGCCCTTGGGGCGCGCCAAGGAGGGGGGAGTCCTCCTCCTAGTAGGAGTAGGACTCCCCTTTTCTAGTCCAACTAGGAAGAGAGAAGGGGGAAGGAAAGAGAGGGAGAGGGAGAGGGAAAGAGGGGCCGTGCCCCCCTCCCCTAGTCCAATTCGGACTCCCCATGGGAGGGGGCGCGCCACCTCCTGGGCTGCTGCCCTCTCTCTCCCCTCAGGCCCACTAAGGCCCAACACTTCCCCGGGGGGTTTCGGTAACCCTTCCGGCACTCCGGTTTTCTCTGAAATCACCTGAAACACTTCCGGTGTCCGAATATAGCCGTCCAATATATCGATCTTTACATCTCGACCATTTCGAGACTCCTCGTCATGTCCCCGATCTCATCCGGGACTCCGAACTGCTTCGGTACATCAAAACTCATAAACTCATAATATAACTATCATCGAAACCTTAGGTGTGCGGACCCTAAGGGTTCGAGAACTATGTAGACATGACCGAGACACGTCTCCGGTCAATAACCAATAGCGGAACCTGGATGCTCATATTGGCTCCCACATATTCTATGAAGATCTTTTTCGGTCAGACCGCATAACAACATACGTTGTTCCCTTTGTCATCGGTATGTTACTTGCCCGAGATTCGATCGTCGGTATCTCAATACCTAGTTCAATCTCATTACCAGCAAGTCTCTTTACTCGTTCCGTAATACATCATCCTGCAACTAACTCGTTAGTTGCAATGCTTGCAAGGCTTAAGTGATGTGCATTACCGAGAGGGCCCAGAGATACCTCTCCGACAATCGGAGTGACAAATCCTAATCTCGAAATACGCCAACCCAACAAGTACCTTCGGAGACACCTGTAGAGCACCTTTATAATCACCCAGTTATGTTGTGACATTTGGTGGCACACAAAGTGTTCCTCCGGTAAACGGGAGTTGCATAATCTCATAGTCATAGGAACATGTATAAGTCATGAAGAAAGCAATAGCAACAAACTAAATGATCAAGTGCTATGCTAACGGAATGGGTCAAGTCAATCACATCATTCTCCTAATGATGTGATCCCGTTCATCAAATGACAAGTCATGTCTATGGTTAGGAAGCATAACTGTCTTTGATCAATGAGCTAGTCAAGTAGAGGCATACTAGTGACACTCTGTTTGTCTATGTATTCACATATGTATTATGTTTCCGGTTAATACAATTCTAGCATGAATAATAAACATTTATCATGATATAAGGAAATAAATAATACCTTTATTATTGCCTCTAGGGCATATTTCCTTCACCAACATGATGAGCTTGCCTTCCCCCCTCATGCTAGCCAAATTCATTGCACCAAGTAGAGATACTACTTGTGCTTCCAAATACCCTTAAACCAGTCTTTCCATAAGAGTCCACCATATCTACCTATGGATTGAGTAAGATCCATCAAGTAAGTTGTCATTGGTGCAAGCAATAAAAATTGCTCTCTAAATATGTATGATTGATTGGTGTGGAGGAAATAAGCTTTATAAGATCGTGTGATATGGAAGTAATAAAAGCGACAGACGGCATAATAAAGGTCCATATCACAAGTGGCAATATAAAGTGGCGTTCTTTCGCATTAAGATTTTGTGCATCCAACCATAAAAGCGCATGACAACCTCTGCTTCCCTCTGCGAAGGGCCTATCATTTACTTCTATCTCCTACATTGCATAAGAGTCATGGTGATTTTCACCCTTCCTTTTTACACTTTATCCTTTGGCAAGCACAATATGTTGGAAAGATCCTGGTATATTGTCAGGATCCCGATTCCAAGTCACATCGATCTAGCCGGTAAGACCTCATATCACTTTGCGGCCTCACGCACGGTATTCCCACGGGTGTCGCCTTACCATGGCCCGCGACCATTTGCGCCTTTTGGCTCAGGTATATGATAGTGTCGCTAGCGTCCATATGACAGAGAACTCGGGCCGACATGGCTAGTCGTGAATCCAAAGTGGCGCCAACCTATGGGGATAGGCATATATGAATCACATCGAGCATGTCGGTCAGCAGCGTGTGAATCCGGGCTGTAGCACTAGGCTAACAGGACTCTGGGAACCCAGGCTGTAGTAGGCTAGGCAGGACTCTGGATGTCACCGCGTGACATTTCCCTGAAGGGACAGACACAGGAACGTAGTGAAACACATGCCTGCCAGTCAAGTGTCCTGAGAAGTAGTGCTGGGCTAGCAGGACTCCGGTGAACCGGGCTGTAGCGGACTACTATGGCTCATGGAAGCACAATACTACATTTCCCCATAAGAGAGGCTACTAAGGATAAATAACTAGGTTGTCGGATCCCACACATCAGAACTAACTACATATGCATCAGTATCAACAAAGGGGTAGTGGAGTTTAACTACAGCAAGCCAGCTTTGACCCAGTGGCTAACCTGAACTACGACTACAAGCAACTCTTTTGAGGTGGTGCACACGAGTCCACATATTCACCATTCAATACACCACTATGGATCTGCTCCCGTCTCCCTACGAGAAGGCCATCCATAGCACTCACACTTATCTTGCGAGTTTTAGAGTATCCACTTTCACTTGTCTATGAACTGTTATAGGCAACCCAAAAGTCCTTTACCACGGACACGGCTATTCGAATAGATCATTTATAACCCTGCAGGGGTGTACTTCGTCACACATGTTTCCACCACTTAGCGTCTGCACACGACATGTGCTCGGCAGACTTCAAGAGAAAGCCGACATGGGTGTAGACCACGACCTGACTAACCGCACAAGTCTCTAGTCCAGGTTTATCGCCTATTCGGGTTCCATCCGCAAGGAAATCCGGCCGGGGTGTCCTCAACGGCCCCAAACGATGTGTACAGGGTCCCGAGACGCCAAACGGGCGCCCGGCATACCCGGCCACAGTGTATCTACCGCATCATAGCCCACCCCTAGGGTCAGTGCTACGCACGACCGCCAACACATAACCTACAAACACCAGAAATAGTTGCAACTCATGGACAAAGGACGAGAGGGGTCAGTAAGTCGAGCGGGGTCATATTTCAGGGCCCAATGTGTGGTAGTAGCTGTTTCATGGATAACAAACACAGAACTCAATTCCTGAGATCGGTTTCAATGAGACAACCCACCATGTACTCCTACATGGCCTCTCACCGCTACCTTTACCAAATCGTGTTCACACACTTAGCTCACACACAGTAGGACATGTTCACAACTTTCTGATTCATCTCCGATGAATCAGACGTGACACAACTCTAAGCAATAGCAGGCATGACAAGCAAACATGAATGAGTAGGCACATCAAGGCTCAAACAACTCCTACTCATGCTAGTGGGTTTCATCTATTTACTGTGGCAATGACAGGTCATGCAAAGGAAAGGGGTTCAACTACCGCAGCATGTAACAGTTGAATCATTGTTGTCCTAATGCAGTAAAAGAGAGCAGGTGCGAGAGAGTGGGTTTGTATCGGAATGAACAAGGGGGTTTTGCTTGCCTGGCACTTCTGAAGGTAATATAGTTCTTCATCGGTGTCATCGATCACGTCGTCGGAAACAGCATCGACTGAGAGGGGACGGTTACCGGCAAACAGAGAAGGACACAATCAAGGCAATGCAACAATATGATGCATGAATGTGACATGGCAATACGCTGTTGATTGGCCTAATGCAACTAGCAACAAGTTAAATGGAGTTGGTTTGAACACTAGGTTCAAATTCAAACACTATATGTGCTTTCTTCAATACCATTTAATTGAATTGTCCTAAACAGAGGATATAAGTTGCTCTAACATGCATGCAAATGCCATAAACAGATTCTTTGGATTTTTCTGATCATTTTTCATATATAATTTATTTCATTCTGAGCTACGGTTGTTTTTCTATGAATTTTTGAAGTTTTAAACATTTTCTAGAATTCTCTGAATTATTATAATTTAAACTTAATCCAGAAATGTATTACTGCATCAGCATGACGTCAAGGTGATGTCAGCAGGTCAAAGGCGTCGACCAGGTCAAACCTGACCAGTGGGACCCATTGGTCAGTGACCCAGTCAACTAACTAAGTTAGTTAGCCCTAACTAACTAGCCTGGGCCCACTGGTCAGCGACTGTAGTAACTAACCTAACTAGCTAATTAGCACTAACTAGAGTAATTAGTCGGGCGGGGCCCGTAAGTCAGTGAGAGAGAGGGGGAGGTCAAACCGGGCAGTGGGGTCAACCCATGCCGGTCAACGGGTAAGCGGTCGCCGGCGTTTAGCCGCCGGCGACGACAGAGATGGCGGGGCGGCTCGAAAATGCTCTACAGGGCACCATTCGATCCGTGGGTTGCACCTACGGGTTCCTCGGAGTGAGGCACATCCATTGTTGGTGGTGGTAGGAGCTGGGGTGGCCGGAAAAGTGGCCGACGACGAGGTTCAGCGGCGGCAGCAGCTCGGGCATCCTCGGGGTAGCGCTACAGAGCACGGGAGGAGGCACTGCGGTTGTCTGCGGGCTCATGGGATCGTGCTGAGCACGATGGTGTGCTCGGGCACGAGCTGCGATGGCTGTGGCCACGGCGGCGACATCACCGGTGGCGTGGAGTTCTCGGCCAAGATGGGGCTATGGCCTAGAGGTCGAAAGCGACCAGGGGAGAAGGGGGAAACGACTCGGGGGCTCACTGTGGTGACATAGGGATGGCCAGCGTGCTCGGGGAAGCGTCGGAGGCGGCGAATCGACCGGCGAAGTCCGGCGAGCAGAAGCTGTGGTGACGAGCTCAAAGACGACGGCATGGTGATCCTCGGCTTGCGTGGCTTGGCGAGGAGGAAGAGGGGCACCAGGCGGAGCCTCTGAGCATGTTGGCGAGGTGAGGCAGTGGCTGTGGCCACGGCGTTGCTCGTCGGCGGCGACGGCTGCGCTCGGGTTCGAGAGAGAGAGAGAGGGAGAGAGACGAGCCAGGGAGAGAGGGGAGCGGTCGAGGGGGTCCAAGGGTTTGCGTGGCGCCCCCAGGGCGTCGAGGAAGCGGCGGGAAGCAGGAGGTGGCTCGGCGCGGTGGCCAGCGCGCGACGGCACGCGCCCTCCTGCCCACTGGCAGGAGGTTGGGGACGACTGGCTCCTGGGCCTGCTGGGCTGGGCCGGCCAGCTAGGGTGCTGGACGGTTGGTGGGCGCCAGGTAAGGACCTGGTAAGTCTCTCTCTCTTTTCCTATTTTTATTTCTCTTTTCTATTTTCTGTAATTGTGTTTGGCTTTATTAAAAATACTTGGGCACACTAAAAAATCACCAAACTGCTCATGGCCAGTATTTGGAATATATCCAACATGGAACATTTTAGTTTAGGATTGTTTGGAAATTTTAAATAATATATAATATTTAAATGCCCAAATGCAAATAAGGTATGATTTAATTTATAGCCCAAATATGTCATGGAAAAATGTGCATCACCTCTGGTACTGTTTACAGCATTATCCATAAATGATGAACATTTTTGACAGCCATTTAGATTTACTGAAAATATTTTAGGTGAACCTAGTGAATTCCTTTGATGCTAGGGGTTTAGGCAATCCCCATTTCAAATTTCTTTGGAATTTAAACATGATGGCATGATGAACAAGCAAAGTCAAGCAATGACTGAACTGGGGCTGTGACATATATATGGCTAATTGGATGTGAGTTTTCATGAACTATTACTGTTGACATTACCCTTGAGGTAAAACGTTGGGAGGCAAAACTATAAGCCCCTATCTTTCTCTGTGTCCAATTAAAACTCCATACTCATAAGTATTGCGTGAGTGTCAGCAATTGTGAAAGACTATATGATAGTTGAGTATGTGGACTTGCTGAAAAGCTCTTATACATTGACTCTTTCCTATGTTATGATAAATTGCAATTGCTTCAATGACTGAGATTATAGTTTGTTAGTTTTCAATGAAGTTCACGATTCATACTTGATATTGTGATTGAATTATTACGCTAGCATTAGAGATTATATGACAAGAATTATATAAGTTGCTGTTTTAAGAATGATCATGATGCCCTCATGTCCGTATTTTATTTTTACCGACACCTCTATCTCTAAACGTGTGGACATATTTTCGATTTCGGCTTTTCGCTTGAGGACAAGCGAGGTCTAAGCTTGGGGGAGTTGATACGCCCATTTTGCATCATGCTTTTATATCGATGTTTATTGCGTTATGGGCTGTTATTACACATTATGTCACAATGCTTATGCCTATTCTCTCTTATTTTACAAGGTTTACATAAAGAGGGAGAATGCCGGCAGCTGGGATTCTGGGCTGGAAAAGGAGCAAATATTAGAGACCTATTCTGCACAGCTCCAAAACTCCTGAAACTTCATGGAAGATGTTTTCCAAATATATAAAAAATACTGAGAGCAAGAACTTCACCAGGGGGGCCACACCTTGCCCACGAGGGTGGGGGGCGTGCCCTACCCCTCTGGGCGCGCCCCCTACCTCGTGGGCCCCCTGGTGGCCCTCTGGTGGCTATCTTCTGCTATATGGAGTCTTTCGATGGGAAAGAAAATCATAAGCCATCTTCTCGGACGAAACTCCGCCGCCACGAGGCGGAACCTTGGCGGAACCAATCTAGGGCTCCGGCGGAGCTGTTCTGCCGGGGAAACTTCCCTCCCACAGGGGGAAATTATCGCCATCGTCATCACCAACGCTCCTCTCATTGGGAGAGGGCAATCTCCATCAACATCTTCATCAGCACCATCTCATCTCAAAACCCCAGTTCATCTCTTGTATCCGATTCTTGTCTCCAAGTCCGGGATTGGTTCTAGTAGGTTGCTAGTAGTGTTAATTACTCCTTGTAGTTGATGCTAGTTGGTTCAATTGGTGGAAGATCATATGTTCAGATCCTATATGCTTATTAATACCCCTCTGATTATGAACATGTTTATGCTTTGTGAGTAGTTACTTTTGTTCCTGAGGACATGGGAGAAGTCTTGCTATTAGTAGTCATGTGAATTTGGTGTTCGTTCGATATTTTGATGAGATGTATGTTGTCTCTCCTCTAGTGCTGTTATGTGAACGTCGACTACATGACACTTCACCATTATTTGGGCCTAGAGGAAGGCATTGGGAAGTAATAAGTAGATGATGGGTTGCTAGAGTGACAGAACCTTAAACCCTAGTTTATGCGTTGCTTCGTAAGGGGCCGATTTGGATCCATATGTTTCATGCTATGGTTAGGTTTACCTTAACACTTTTGTTGTAGTTGCGGATGCTTGCAATAGAGGTTAATCATAAGTGGGATGCTTGTCCAAGTAAGGGCCGTACCCAAGCGCCGGTCCACCCACATACCAAATTATCAAAGTACCGAACGCGAATCATATGAACGTGATGAAAACTAGCTTGATGATATTCCCATGTGACCTCGGAGCGCTTTACATCATATAAGAGTTTGTCCAGGCTTGTCCTTTGCTACAAAAAGGATTGGGCCACCTTGCTGCACCTTATTTACTTTTGTTACTTGTTGCTCGTTACAAATTATCTTATCACAAAACTATCTGTTACCACTTATTTCAGTGCTTGCAGAGAATACCTTGTTGGAAACCGCTTATCATTTCCTTTTGCTCCTCGTTGGGTTCGACACTCTTACTTATCGAAAGGACTACGATAGATCCCCTATACTTGTGGGTCATCACATATCACTTATATTGATTGCTTGTGATGTTTATCCTTTATGCATCTTATTTTGCTTAGTTCGGCGGTAGCATTATAAGATGATCTCTCACTAAATTTCAAGGTATAAGTGTTCTCCCTGAGTATGCACCGTTGCTACAGTTCGTCGTGCCGAGACACCACGTGATGATCGGGTGTGATAAGCTCTATGTTCACATACAACGGGTGCAAGCCAGTTTTGCACACGCAGAATACTCGGGTTAAACTTGACGAGACTAGCTTATGCAGATATGGCCTCAGAACACTGGAGACCGAAATGTCGAGCGTGAATCATATAGTAGATATGATCAACATAGTGATGTTCACCACTGAAAACTACCCCATCTCACGTGATGATCGGACATGGTTTAGTTGATATGGATCATGTGATCACTTAGATGATTAGAGAGATGCCTATCTAAGTGGGAGCTCTTAAGTCATTTGATTAATTGAACTTTAATTTATCATGAACTTAGTACCTGATAGTATTTTGCATATCTATGTTGTTGTAGATAGATGGCCTGTGCTATTGTTCCATTGAATTTTAATGCGTTCCTAGAGAAAGCTAAGTTGAAAGATGAAGGTAGCAACTACACGGACTGGGTCCGTAACTTGAGGATTATCCTCATTGCTGCACAGAAGAATTACGTCCTGAAAGCACCGTTAGGTGACAAACCCGTTGCAGGAGCAACGCCAGATGTTAAGAACACCTGGCAGAGCGAAGCTAATGACTACTCGATAGTTCAGTGTGCCATGCTTTACGGCTTAGAATCGGGACTTCAACGACGTTTTGAATGTCATGGAGCATATGAGATTTTCTAGGAGTTGAAATTAATATTTCAAGAAAATGCCCGGATTGAGAGATATGAAGTCTCCAATAAGTTCTACAGCTGCAAGATGGAGGAGTATAGTTCTGTGAGTGAACATATACTCAGAATGTCTAGGTACCACAACCACTTGACTCAACTGGGAGTTCATCTTCCTGATGATAGTGTCATTGACAGAGTTCTTCAATCACTTCCACCAACCTATAAGAGCTTCGTGATGAACTATAATATGCAAGGGATGGATAAGACGATTCCCGAGCTCTTCGCAATGCTAAAGGCTGCAGAGGTAGAAATCAAGGAGCATCAAGTGTTGATGGTCAACAAGACCACCAGTTTCAAGAAAAAGGGTAAAGGAAAGAAGGGGAACTTCAAGAAGAACAACAAGCCAGTTGCTGCTCAAGTGAAGAAACCCAAGTCTGGACCTAAGCCTGAGACTGAGTGCTTCTACTGCAAAGGAACTAGTCACTGGAAGCGGAACTGCCCCAAGTATTTGGCGGAGAAGAAGGATGGCAAAGTGAAAGGTATATTTGATATACATGTTATTGATGTGTACCTTACTAATGCTCGCTGTAGTGCCTGGGTATTTGATACTGGTTCAGTTGCTAACATTTGCAACTCAAAACAAGAGCTACGAATTAAGCGAAGATTGGCTAAGGACGAGGTGACGATGCGCGTGGGAAATGGTTCCAAAGTCGATGTGATCGCCATCGGCACCCTACCTCTACATCTACCTTCGGGATTAATATTAGACCTAAATAATTGTTATTTGGTGTCAACGTTGAGCATGAACATTATACCTGGATCTTGTTTGATGCGAGGCAGATATTCATTTAAATCAGAGAATAATGGTTGTTCTATTTATATGAGTAATATCTTTTATGGTCATGCAGCCCTGATGAGTGGTCTATTTTTACCAAATCTTGATAGTAGTGATACACATGTTCATAGTATTGAAGCCAAAAGATGCAGAGTTGATAATGATAGTGCAACTTACTTGTGGCACTGTCGTTTAGGTCATATTGGTGTAAATCGCATGAAGAAACTCCATTCTGATGGACTTCGGGAATCACTTGATTATGAATCACTTGGTACTTGCGAACCATGACTCATGGGCAAGATGACTAAAACTCCGTTCTCCGGAACAATGGAGCGAGCAATAGAGTTATTGGAAATCATACCTACTGATGTATGTGGTCCAATGAACATTGAAGCTCGCGGTGGATATCGTTATTTTCTCACCTTCACAGATGATTTGAGCAGATACGGGTATATCTACTTAATGAAACATAAGTCTGAAACATTTGAAAAGTTCATAGAATTTCAGAGTGAAGTGGAAAATCATCGTAACAAGAAAATCAAGTTTCTACGATCTGATCATGGAGGCGAATATTTGAGTTATGAGTTTGGACTTCATTTGAAACAATGCGGAATAGTTTCACAACTCACGCCACCTGGAACACCACAACGTAATGGTGTGTCCGAACATCGTAATCGCACTTTACTAGATATGGTGCAATCTATGATGTCTCTCACTGATTTACCGCTATCGTTTTTGGGTTACACTTTAGAGACAACTACATTCACATTAAATAGGGCACCATCTAAATCCGTCGAGATGACACCGTATGAACTGTGGTTTGGCAAGAAACCCAAGTTGTCGTTTCTTAAAGTTTGGGGCTGTGATGCTTATGTGAAAAAGCTTCAACCTGATAAGCTCAAACCCAAATCGGCGAAATGTTTCTTCATAGGATACCCAAAGTAGACTGTTGGGTACACATTCTATCACAGATCCGAAGGCAAGATATTCGTTGCTAAGAATGGATCATTTCTAGAGAAGGAGTTTCTCTCGAAAGAAGTGAGTGGGAGGAAAGTAGAACTTGACGAGGTAATTGTACCTTCTCCCTTATTGGAAAGTAGTTCATCACTGAAATCAGTTCGAGTGATTCCTACACCAGTAAGTGAGGAAGCTAATGATGATGATCATGAAACTTCTGATCAAGTTGCTACTGAACCTCGTAGGTCAACCAGAGTAAGATCCGCACTAGAGTGGTACGGTAATCCTGTTCTGGAAGTCATGTTACTTGACCATGTGATATGTCTCCAACGTATCTATAATTTTTGATTGCTCCATGCTATTATATTATCTATTTTGGATGTTAATATGGGCTTTATTTTACACTTTTATTTCATTTTTGGGACTAACCTACTAATTGGAGGCCCAGCCCAAATTGCTGTTTTTTGCCTATTTTACGGTTTCGAAGAAAAGGACTATCAAACAGAGTCCAAACGGAATGAAACCTTCGGGAACATGATTTTCTCAACGAATGTGATCCAGGAGACTTGGAGTGTGCATTAATAAACAAATGAGGCGGCCACGAGGCAGGGGGCGCGCCTACCCCCCTAGGTGTGCCTACCCCCCTAGGCGCGCCCTCCACCCTCGTGGGCCCTCCGTTGCTCCATCGACGTACTTCTTCCTCCTATATATATCCACGCACCCCAAACATCCAGGAGCACCACAAAAACCTCATTCCACCGCCGCAACCTTCTGTACCCGAGAGATCCCATCTTGGGGCCTTTTTCGGAGCTCCGCCGGAGGGGGCATCGATCACGGACGGCCTCTACATCAACTCCATGGACTCTTCGGTGACGTGTGAGTACTTTACTTCAAACCTTCGGGTCCATAGTTATTAGCTAGATGGTTTCTTCTCTCTCTTTGGATCTCAATACAAAGTTCTCCTCGATCTTCTTGGGGATCTATTCGATGTAATCTTCTTTTGTGGTGTGTTTGTCGAGATCCGATGAATTGTGGGTTTATGATCCAAATTATCTATGAACAATATTTGATTCTCCTATGAATTCTTTTATGTATGATTTGTTTATCTTTGCAAGTCTCTTAGAATTATCAGTTTGGTTTGGCCTACTAGATTGATCTTTCTTGCAATGGGAGAAGTGCTTAGCTTTGGGTTCAATCTTGCGGTGCTCGATCCCAGTGACAGAAAGGGAACCGACACGTATTGTATTGTTGCCATCAAGGATAAAAAGATGTGGTTTATACCATACTGCATGAGTTTATCCCTCTACATCATGTCATCTTACTTAAAGCATTACTCGATTCTTATGAACTGAATACCCTAGATGCATGGTGGATAGCGGTCGATGTGTGGAGTAATAGTAGTAGATGCAGAATCGTTTCGGTCTACTTGTCGCGGACGTGATGCCTATATACATGATCATACCTAGATATTCTCATAACTATGCTCAATTCTATCAATTGCTCGACAATAATTCATTTACCCACCATAACACTTATGCTCTTGAGAGAAGCCACTAGTGAAACCTATGGCCCCCGGGTCTATCTTCTATGATATCAATCTTCCAATACTTAGTTATTTCTATTGCCGTTTATTTTACTTTGCATGTTTATTTCTCTTTATCATAAAAATACCAAACATATTATCTTATCATATCTATCAGATCTCACTCTCGTAAGTGACTGTGAAGGGATTGACAACCCCTTTATCATGTTGGTTGCGAGGTTCTAATTTGTTTGTGTAGGTGCGTGGGACTCGAGCGTGATATCCTACTGGATTGATACCTTGGTTCTCAAGAACTAAGGGAAATACTTATGCTACTTTACTGCATCACCCTTTCCTCTTCAAGGGAAAACCAACGCAGTGCTCAAGAGGTAGCAAGAAGGATTTCTGGCGCCGTTGCCGGGGAGATTCGCGCCAAGTCAAGTCAGGATTTGACTCCTGACAACAAGCCATTTCTGGCGCCGTTGCCGGGGAGATTCGCGCCAAGTAAAGTCAAGCACAAGTCAAGACATACCAAGTACCCATCACAAACTGTTATCCCTTGCATTACATTATTTGCCATTTGCCTCTCGTTTTTCTCTCCCCCACTTCACCCTTGCCATTTTATTTGCCCTCTTTTCCTCTCTCCCTCTCTTTCCGTTCCCCTTCTCTTTTTCTATTTGCCTTTTTGCCCATTTCTTGTTTGCTTGTGTGTTGGATTCCTTGCTTGTCACGATGGCTCAAGATAATACTAAATTGTGTGACTTTACCAATACCAACAACAATTATTTTATTAGCACTCCGATTGCTCCTCTTACCGATGCTGAATCTTGTGAAATTAATGTTGCTTTGTTGATTCTTGTCATGAAAGATCCGTTTTCCGGCCTTCCTAGTGAAGATGCCGCTACCCATCTAAACAACTTTGTTGATTTGTGTGATATGCAAAAGAAGAAAGATGTGGATAATGATATTGTTGAACTGAAGCTATTTTCGTTTTCGCTTAGAGATCGTGCTAAAGCTTGGTTTTCGTCTTTGCCTAAAAATAGTATTGATTCATGGAATAAGTGCAAAGATGCTTTTATCTCTAAGTATTTTCCTCCCGCTAAGATCATCTCTCTTAGAAACGATATTATGAATTTTAAGCAACTTGATCATGAACATGTCGCACAAGCTTGGGAGAGGATGAAATTAATGATACGTAATTGCCCTACACATGGTTTGAATTTATGGATGATTATACAGAATGTTTATGCTGGATTGAATTTTGCTTCTAGTAATCTTTTAGATTCGGCTACGGGAGGCACTTTTATGGAAATCACTTTAGGAGACGCTACCAAACTCCTAGATAATATTATGGATAATTATTCTCAATGGCACACTGAAAGATCTACTAGTAAAAAAGTGCATGCGGTAGAAGTAATTAATGTTTTGAGTGGAAAGATGGATGAACTTATGAAATTGTTTGCTAATAAGAGTGCTCCTACTGATCCTAATGATATGCCTTTTTCTACTTTGATTTATAATAATAATGAATCCATGGATGTGAATTTTGTTGGTAGGAACAATTTTGGTAATAACGCATATAAAGGTAATTTTAATTCGAGGCCGTTTCCTAGTATTTCCTCTAATATTTATGGTAATTCCTACAACAATTCTTATGGAAGTTATAATAAGATGCCCTCTAATTTCGAATCTAATATTAAAGAATTTATTAGTTCACAAAGGAGTTTCAATGCTTTGATTGAAGAAAAATTTCTTAAGATTGATGAGTTGACTAGGAACGTTGATAGAATTTCTCTTGATGTTGATTGTTTGAAACTTAGATCTATTACACCTAAGCATGATATCAATGAGTCTCTCAAAGCCATGAGAATTTCCATTGATGAGTGCAAAGAAAGAACAGCTAGGATGCGTGCTAAGAAAGATTGCTTTGGGAAAGCGTGTTCTTCTAGTTTTCATGATAATAAAGATGAAGATCTAAAAATTATTGATGGGTCCCCTATTAAATCTTTGTTTTGCAATATGAATCTTGATAATGATGGGACTGAAGATGAGTCACCTTTACCTAGAAGGTGTTCCAAAAATTTGGAGTTTTTAGATCTTGATGCAAAAATTGTTAAAAGTGGGATTGAAGAGGTTAAAACTTTAGATATCAATGCACCCACTATTTTGGATTTCAAGGAATTTAATTGTGATAATTGCTCTTTGATAGATTGTATTTCCTTGTTGCAATCCGTGCTAAATTCTCCTCATGCTTATAGTCAAAATAAAGCTTTTACTAAACATATCGTTGATGCTTTGATGCAATCTTATGAAGAAAAACTAGAGTTGGAGGTTTCTATCCCTAGAAAGCTTTATGATGAGTGGGAACATACTATTAAAATTAAAAATAAAGATCATGAATGCTATGCTTTGTGTGATTTGGGTGCTAGTGTTTCCACGATTCCAAAAACTTTGTGTGATTTGCTAGGTTTCCGTGATTTTGATGATTGTTCTTTAAACTTGCACCTTGCGGATTCCACTATTAAGAAACCTATGGGGATAATTAATGATGTTCTTATTGTTGAAAATAGGAACTATGTGCCCGTAGATTTCATTGTTCTTGATATAGATTGCAGTCTTTCATGTCTTATTATTCTTGGTAGACCTTTCCTTAGAACGACTGGTGCAATTATTGATATGAAGGAAGGGAATATTAGATTCCAATTTCCGTTAAGGAAAGGAATGGAACACTTACCTAGAAAGAAAATTAAATTACCATATGAATCTATTATGAGAGCCACTTATGGATTGCCTACCAAAGATGGCAATACCTAGATCTATCTTCGCTTTTATGCCTAGTTAGGGGTGTTAAACGATAGCGCTTGTTGGGAGGCAACCCAATTTTATTTTTATTCCATGCTTTTTTCTCCTATTTAGTAATAAATAATTTATCTAGCCTATGTTTTGCTTGTGTTTTATGTGTTTAATTAGTGTTTGTGCCAAGTAGAATAGTTGGGAAGACTTGGGAAAAGTCTTTTTGATCTTGCTGTAAAAAACAGAAACTTTAGCGCTCACGAGAATTGCTGCTATTTTTATTTGGAAAGTGCTATTTAGTTAATTATTTTTTAAGATGATTAATATATAAATTCCTCACGTCCATATATTTATTTTAGAATATTTGGGGTTCCAGAAGTTTGCGTTAGCTACAGATTACTACAGACTGTTCTGTTTTTGATAGATTCTGTTTTTGTGTGTTGTTTGCTTATTTTGATGAATCTATGGCTAGTAAAAGAGTTTATAAACCATAGAGAAGTTGGAATACAGTAGGTTTAACACCAATATAAATCAATAATGAGTTCATTACAGTACCTTGAAATTGTGTTTTGTTTTCTTTCGCTAACGGAGCTCATGAGATTTTCTATTTTGAGTTTTGTGTTGTGAAAGTTTTCAAGTTTTGGGTAAAGATTTGATGGATTATGGAACAAGGAGTGGAAAGAGCCTAAGATTGGGGGTTCCCATGGCACCCCAAGGTAAAATTCAAGGACACCAAAAAGCCTAAGCTTGGGGATGCCCCGGAAGGCATCCCCTCTTTGTCTTCATCTATCGGTAACTTTACTTGGAGCTATATTTTTGTTCACCAGTGATATGTGTTTTTCCTGGAGCGTCTTGTATGATTTGAGTCTTTGATTTTTACTTTACCACAATCATCCTTGCTCTACACACCTTTTGAGAGAGACTCACATGATTGGGAATTTATTAGAATACTCTACGTGCCTCACTTATATCTTTTGAGCTACATAGTTTTTACTCTAGTGCTTCACTTATATCTTTTAGAGCATGGTGGTGGTTTTATTTTATAGAAATAATTGATCTCTCATGCTTCACTTATATTATTTTGAGAGTCCTTTAGAACAACATGGCAATAATAAAAACTTTCATACAAGTGCATTGAATACTATGAGAAGTTTGATACTTGATAATTGTTTTGAGATATGTAGATGGTGATATTAGAGTCATGCTAGTTGAGTGGTTTTGAATTTGATAAATACTTGTGTTAAAGTTTGCGATTCCCGTAGCATGCACGTTTGGTGAACCATTATGTAATGAAGTCGAAGCATGATTTATTTATTGATTGTCTTCCTTATGAGTGGCGGTCGGGGACGAGCGATGGTCTTTTCCACCAATCTATCCCCCTAGGAGCATCCGCGTAATACTTTGTTTCGATAACTAATAGATTTTCGCAATAAGTATGCGAGTTCTTTATGACTAATGTTGACTCCATGGATTATACGCACTCTCACCCTTCCACCATTGCTAGCCTCTCTAGTATCGTACAACTTTCACCGGTACCATAAACCCACCATATACCTTCCTGAAAACAGCCACCATACCTACCTATTATGGCATTTCCATAGCCATTCCGAGATATATTGCGATGCAACTTTCCATCGTTCCGTTATTATGACACGCTTCATCATTGTCATATTTCTTGCATGATCATGTAGTTGACATCGTATTTGTGGCAAGGCCACCGTTCATAATTTTCATGCATGTCACTCATGCATCATTGCACATCCCGGTACACCGCCGGAGGCATTCACATAGAGTCATATTTTGTTCTAAGTATCGAGTTGTAATTTTTGAGTTGTAAGTAAATAAAGTGTGATGATCATCATTATTAGATCATTATCCCAGTGAGGAAAGGATGATGGAGACTATGATTCGCCCACAAGTCGGGATGAGACTCCGGACGAAAAATAAAAATAAAAAATAAAAGAAAAGGGGACAAAAAGAAAAAAAAGAAGGCCCCAAAAAATAAAAAATAAAATAAAATGAGAGAAAAAGAGAGAAGGGACAATGCTACTATCCTTTTTCCACACTTGTGCTTCAAAGTAGCACCATGATCTTCATGATAGAGAGTCTCCTATGATATCACTTTCATATACTAGTGGGAATTTTTCATTATAGAACTTGGCTTGTATATTCCAATGATGGGCTTTGTCAAATTTCCCTAGGTCTTCATGAGCAAGCAAGTTGGATGCACACCCACTTAGTTTCTTTTGTTGAGCTTTCATACACTTATAGCTCTAGTGCATCCATTGCATGGCAATCCCTACTCACTCACATTGATATCTATTAATGGGCATCTCCATAGCCCGTTGATACGCCTAGTTGATGTGAGACTATCTTCTCCCTTTTTGTCTTCTCCACAACCACCATTATATTCCACCATATAGTGCTATATCCATGGCTCACGCTCATATATTGCGTGAGGATTGAAAAGTTTGAGAACATCAAAAGTATGAAACAATTGCTTTGCTTGTCATCGGGGTTGTGCATGATTTAAATATTTTGTGTGGTGAAGATAGAGCATAGCCAGACTATATGATTTTGTAGGGATAACTTTATTTGGCCATGTTATTTTGAGAAGACATAATTTCTTAGTTAGTATGCTTGAAGTATTATTATTTTTATGTCAATATTAAACTTTTATCTTGAATCTTTCGGATCTAAACATTCATGCCACAATAAAGAAAAATTACATTGAGAAATATGTTAGAAAGCATTCCACATCAAAATTCTTCTTTTATCATTTACCTACTCGAGGACGAGCCTGAATTAAGCTTGGGGATGCTTGACATGTCTCCAACGTATCTATAATTTTGATTGCTCCATGCTATTATATTATCTATTTTGGTTGTTAATGGGCTTTATTTTACACTTCGATGTCATTTTTGGGACTAACCTACTAATCGGAGGCCCGACCCAAATTGCTGTTTTTTTGCCTATTTTAGGGTTTCTAAGAAAAGGAATATCAAATGGAGTCCAAATGGAATGAAACCTTCGGGAACGTGATTTTCTCAACGAATGTGATCCAAGAGACTTGGAGTGTGCGTCAAGAAACAAACGAGGCGGCCACAAGGCAGGGGGACGCGCCTACCCCCCTGGGCGCGCCCTCCACCCTCACGGGCCCTTCGTTGCTCCACCGACGTACTTCTTCCTCCTATATATATCCACGTACCCCCCAAACATCCAGGAGCACCACGAAAACCTAATTCCACCGCCGCAACCTTCTGTACCCGAGAGATCCCATCTTGGGGCATTTTCCGGAGCTCCGCCGGAGGGGGCATCAATCATGGAGGGCCTCTACATCAACTCCATGGCCTCTTTGGTGATGTGTGAGTAGTTTACTTCAGACCTTCGGGTCCATAGTTATTAGCTAGATGGCTTCTTCTATCTCTTTGGATCTCAACACAAAGTTCTCCTCGATCTTCTTGGAGATCTATTCGATGTAATCTTCTTTTGCGGTGTGTTTGTCGAGATCCGATGAATTGTGGGTTTATGATCCAGATTACTTATGAACAATATTTGATTCTCCTCTGAATTCTTTTATGTATGATTGGTTTATCTTTGCAAGTCTCTTCGAATTATCAGTTTGGTTTGGCCTACTAGATTGATCTTTCTTGCAATGGGAGAAGTGCTTAGCTTTGGGTTCAATCTTGCGGTGCTCGATCCCAGTGACAGAAAGGGAATCGACACGTATTGTATTGTTGCCAATGAGGATAAAAAGATGGGGTTTGTATCATATTGCGCGACTTTATCCCTCTACATCATGTCATCTTACTTATAGCATTACTCCGTTCTTATTAACTTAATAGTCTAGATGCATGCTAGATAGCGGTCGATGTGTGGAGTAATAGTAGTAGATGTAGAATCGTTTTGGTCTACTTGTCGCGGACGTGATGCCTATATACATGATCATACCTAGATATTCTCATAACTATGCTCAATTCTATCAATTGCTCGACAGTAATTCGTTTACCCACTGGATTTATCTCCTACTGGATTGATACCTTGGTTCTCAAAAACCGAGGGAAATACTTACGCTACTTTACTGCATCACCCTTTCCTCTTCATGGGAAAACCAACACAGTGCTCAAGAGGTAGCACCATGACGAACCTACGAACTATGAGGAAGCGACGATGAGCCCAGATTTCGCAAAATGGCTTGAGGCCATGAAATCTGAGATGGGATCCATGTATGAGAACAAAGTATGGACTTTGGTTGACTTGCCAGATGATCGGCAGGCCATAGAGACTAAATGGATCTTCAAGAAGACTGATGCTAACGGTAATGTTACTGTCTACAAAGCTCGACTTGTTGCGAAAGGTTTTCGACAAGTTCAAGGAGTTGACTACGACGAGACCTTCTCACCCGTAGCGATGCTTAATTCCATCCGAATCATCTTAGCAATTGCCGCATTTTATGACTATGAAATTTGGCAAATGGATGTCAAAACTCCATTCCTTAATGGATACCTTAAAGAAGAGCTCTATATGATGCAACCAGAAGGTTTTGTTGATCCAAAAGGTGCTAACAAAGTGTGCAAGCACCAGCGATCCATTTATGGACTGGTGATGTCTACTACACAACCTTTTTCTTGTAGACGTTGTTGGGCCTCCAAGTGCAGAGGTTTGTAGGACAGTAGCAAATTTCCTCAAGTGGATGACCTAAGGTTTATCAATCCGTAGGAGGCGTAGGATGAAGATGGTCTCTCTCAAGCAACCCTGAAACCAAATAACAAAGAGTCTCTTGTGTCCCCAACACACCCAATACAATGGTAAATTGTATAGGTGCACTAGTTTGGCGAAGAGATGGTGATACAAGGGGTATATGGATAGTAGATATGAGTATTTGTAATTTGAAAATATAAAAACAGCAAGGTAACTAATGATAAAAGTGAGCACAAACGGTATTGCAATGCGTTGAAACAAGGCCTAGGGTTCATACTTTCGCTAGTTCAAGTTCCCTCAACAATAATAACATACTTGGATCACATAACTATCCCTCAACATGCAAAAAAGAGTCACTCCAAAGTCACTAATAGCGGATAACAAACGAAGAGATTATGGTAGGGTACAAAACCACCTCAAAGTTATTCTTTCCAATCAATCCGTTGGGCTATTCCCATAAGTGTCACAAACAGCCCTAGAGTTCGTACTAGAATAACACCTTAAGACACAAATCAACCAAAACCCTAATGTCACCTAGATACTCCAATGTCACCTCAAGTATCCGTGGGTATGATTATACGATATGCATCACACAATCTCAGATTCAACTATTCAACCAACACAAAGAACCTCAAAGAGTGCCCCAAAGTTTCTACCGGAGAATCACGACGAAAACGTGTGCCAACCCCTATGCATAAGTTCATGGGCGGAACCCGCAAGTTGGACACCAAATAATACATCAAGTGAATCATGTGATATCCCATTGTCACCACAGATACGCACGGCAAGACATACATCAAGTGTTCTCAAATCATTAAACACTCAATCCGATAAGATAACTTCAAAGGGAAAACTCAATCCATTACAAGAGAGTAGAGGGGGAGAAGAAACATAAGATCCAACAATAATCCATTACAAGGCAAAGCTCGCGATACACCAAGATCGTACCACCTCAAGAACACGAGAGAGAGAGAGAGAGATCAAACACATAGTTACTGGTACATACCCTCATCCCTGAGGGAGAACTACTCCCTCCTCGTCATGGAGAGCACCAGGATGAGGAAGATGGCCACCGGAGAGGGATTGCCCCCTCCGGCAGGGTGCCGGAACGGGTCTAGATTGGCTTTCGGTGGCTACGGAGGCTTCTGGCGGTGGAACTCCCGATCTATTGTCGTCTTTGATAGTTCTAGGCTATATGGATATATATAGGTGGAAGAAATACATCAGGGGAGCCACGAGGGGCCCACGAGGGTGGAGGGCGCACCCAGGGGGTGGGCGCGCCCCTTGCCTCATGGCTTCCTCGTTGATCCCCTGACGCGCACTCCATGTCTGCTGGGTTGCTTCCATTCCAAAAATAAGTTCCGTGAAGTTTCAGGTCAATTGGACTCTGTTTGATTTTCCTTTTCTGCGATACTCTAAACAAGGAAAAAACAGAAACTGGCACTAGGCTCTAGGTTAATAGGTTAGTCCCAAAAATAATATAAAAGTGTCTAATAAAGCCCATAAACATCCAAAACAGATAATATAATAGCATGCAACAATTAAAAATTATAGATACGTTGGAGACGTATCAGCATCCCCAAGCTTAATTCCTGCTCGTCCTCGAGTAGATAAATGATAAAAACAGAATTTTTGATGTGGAATGCTACTTAACATATTTATCCATGTAGTTCTCTTTATTGTGGCAAGAATATTCAGATCCATAAGATTAAAGACAAAAGTTTAATATTGACATAAAACTAATAATACTTCAAGCATACTAACTAAGCAATCATGTCTTCTCAAAATAACATGGCCAAAGAAAGTTCATCCCTACAAAATCATATAGTTTGGTCATGCTCCATTTTCGTCACACAAGAATGCTCTCATCATGCACAACCCAAGCCAAGCAATTGTTTCATACTTTAGTAATCTCAAACCTTTTTCAACTTTCACACAATACATGAGCATGAGCCATGTATATAGCACTATGGGTGGAATAGAATATAATGAGGGCACTACTAGGAAAAGGCCTACTAATGGCGCACCTAATTTGGCCATTAATGGCGCATTAGTGGTGCGCCATTAGTAGCACACCATTAGTATATTTTACTAATGGCGCACCACTGGTGCGCCATTAGTATCTGGTATACTAATGGCGCACCATGCGGTGCGCCATTAGTATAGTCCACGGTGCGCCATTAGTATGCCTCCCAGGGGGCCATGTATACCCAGGTGCTTTGGCATACTAATGGCGCACAACAACAGTATGGGCCATTAGTAACTTCGGCATACTGATGGCGCACTGTTTAATGATGCGCCATTAGTATCCTTTGGCACACTAATGGCACACTATGATGTGATGCGCCATTAGTATGAATATTAGGTTTTTTTGTTTTTTAATTTTCTATTTTTTGCACAAGTTACAAAATGTATAATTGGACAAAATATAGACAGCACACATCAACAACAGATTCATCGAATAAAATAGAAGATTAGTCTCTGAATACAATTCATCATTTTAGTCTCCGAATACAATTCATCATATTAGTCTCCGAATTGAAAAGACCGAACAAAGATAGAACATTATATTACAAGTCTCGAGACCGCGAGTTTGTCTTCACATTACAAGTCGATATCGATCATCTAAACTACCATCACATAGAAGAGAGCTGCGGTCATCACGATGAGCATCATCACGATGAAACTCGTCTTCATCCGGTTCCTCCAACGCTCCCTCCCCTCTCCCGTTAGATAGCGGGCGTATCTAGATTCGGCCTCGGCCCTAGTGGTGTACCCTTTGTAACTGTTACCACTGAATCGGTGAACCTGTCTCCGACACTCCTCCCAGTCGTTGTAGACTCCGGGAACCTTACCCTTGTACACGACATACCACGGCATCGCTATGCAGTAGCCAAACGAAACGTTAGTACCAATTCACAGACAATACATAAGCAACATATAAGTATGCAACAGAACGATCGGAAGAGAAAAGCAAAACATTAATAGCATCGATTACATCTAAGTTGAATGACTCTCGAAACCAAAGAGACATACTACAATTTCATTAAAGTTTAATTACAACATATGAGCCAATCGATGTTTCAGAACTAGACACAGCATCACTGTTTTCGACTCGACTCAAGGGACCGGAGCGTGGATGAAGCCGCCGTCTATCGTGGGAGTCATGAAAGAACGGGCGTTGTCAGCCTGCATTTGTAGGATTGTGTCGATGTCACTGTTGGACGGTTGATTTCTGAGGTAGAACTGCCCCGAGGTACGAAGGACATCTTGATGGATGATTTCCGCAAACTCCGACTGGATGCGAAAGAATTCTTGTCTGATGTCCGCGTCCTGGATTGCCGACACGCTCGCGGCCCAATATTTGAGTCTACTCGGTACCAGTAGTTGATGTTGGTCCCGTACGATCGCCCGCATGTGATGGATGGCGTAGTAGGCACCCTTCTGACCGCCAGTTGGCTGCTTGACGCAGCAGAACGTCGTATTGTGGGAGAACACGTGCTTGCCGTACTTACGAATAGGCCTGGTGAAGGTGCCTCCAGATTTGACGTAGCCGGGGAGAACATCATCAAGAACCTTCTTGACATTTGTGTAGTCTACGTTCGACTGACGGTCCGGGTCGAAATATGTGGCCATGGAATATTTGGGGCTTAGGCGGATGAGCGTGCAACGTGTGTCACTGCAGAAAACACGGAATGTTAAAAGAAAAACGATCGAAATCTAAGAATTCATATGTTACGGGGCACTTGAGGGGAGGACTTACTCGGGAAAGTAAGGCACGAGGAAGTTATCCTTATCTTGGTTTGCCAGAATGACGCCTTCGAGGTAAGAACTCGCGACTTGCCGGTCCCCAGCGCTGCCCAAGATCTTGGCACGCATGTAGAAGGGGTCGACTATCACGATGTCCGGGTTCTTGTCGCGAATGATCCGCATCTCCATACTCAGCGAAAATAGCCGAACGAAGGTGTAGTGCAGCGGATGAAGGTTCAACTCTAATGGCGTACCAGATGGTGGTGCGCCATTAGTATATACTAATGGGGCGCACCGCTTGTCAGGTGCGCCATTAGTGTCAATCCCATCTATAGCCCTTTTTCTAGTAGTGGGGGGTTATGTGGAGAAGACAAAAAGGAGAAAGTATCACATCGACACGGCTAATCAATGGGCTCGGGAGATGCCCATCAATTGATGTCAATGAAAGGAGTAGGGATTGCCATGCAACAGATGCACTAGAGCTATAAATGTATGAAAGCTCAACAAAAGAAACTAAGTGGGTGTGCATCCAACTTGCTTGCTCACGAAGACCTAGGGAACTTGAGGAGGCCCATTGTTGGAATATACAAGCCATGTTCTATAATGAAAATTTCCCACTAGTATATGAAAGTGACAAAACAAGAGACTCTCTATCATGAAGATCATGGTGCTACTTTGAAGCACAAGTGTGGAAAAAGGATAGTAGCACTGTCCCTTTTTTTGGCCTTTCCTTTTTTATTTGGCCTTTCTTTTTTTGGCCTTTTTTTGGGACAATGCTCTATGAATGATGATCATCACACTTCTATTTACTTAAAACTCAAGAATTACAACTCGATACTTAGAACAAGATATGACTCTATATGAATGCATCCGGCGGTGTACCGGGATTGCGATGAATCAAGTATGACATGTATGAAAAATTATGAACGGTGGCTTTGCCACAAATACGATGTCAACTACATGATCATGCAAAGCAATATGATAATGATGAATGTGTCATGATAAACGGAATGGTGGAAAGTTGCATGGCAATATATCTCGGAATGGCTATGGAAATGCCATAATAGGTAGGTATGGTGGCTGTTTTGAGGAAGATATAAGAAGGTTTATGTGTGAAAGAGCGTATCATATCACGGGGTTTGGATGCACCGGCGAAGTTTGCACCAACTCTCAATGTGAGAAAGGGCAATGCACGGTACCGAAGAGGCTAGCATTGATGGAAGGGTAAGAGTGCGTATAATCCATGGAATCAACATTAGTCATAAAGAACTCACATACTTACTGGAAAAATCTATAAGTTATCGAAACAAAGTACTATGCACATGCTCCTAGGGGGATAGATTGGTAGGAAAAGACCATCGCTCGTCCCCGACCGCCACTCATAAGGAATACAATCAAATAACACCTCATATTTCAAATTTGTTGCACAACGTTTACCATACGTGCATGCTACAAGACTTGCAAACTTCAATACAAGTATTCCTCAAATTCACAACTACCCAACTAGCACAACTTTGATATCACTATCTCCATATCTCAAAACAATCATCAAGTATCAAACTTCTCTTAGTATTCAATGCACTTTATATGAAAGTTTTTATTATATCCCTCTTGGATGCCCATCATATTAGGACTAGTTTCATAACCAAAGAAAACTACCATGCTGTTCTAAAGACACTCAAAATAATATAAGTGAAGCACGAGAGTTCATCTATTTCTTCAAAATAAAACCACCACCGTGCTCTAAAAAGATATAAGTGAAGTACTAGAGCAAATGACAAACTACTCCAAAAGATATAAGTGAAGATCAATGAGTAGTCGAATAATTATGCAACTATGTGAAGACTCTCTAACATTTAATATCAGATCTTGCTATTTTATTCATACAGCAAGCAAAACTAAAATAAAATAAAATGATGCTCCAAGCAAAACACATATCATGTGGCGAATAAAAATATAGCTCCAAGTAAAGTTACCGATGAACGAAGACGAAAGAGGGGATGCCTTCCGGGGCATCCCCAAGCTTAGGCTCTTGGTTGTACTTGAATATTACCTTGGGGTGCCTTGGGAATCCCCAAGCTTAGGCTCTTGCCACTCCTTATTCCATAGTCCATCGAATCTTTACCCAAAACTTGAAAACTTCACAACACAAAACTTAACGGAAAACTCGTAAGCTCCGTTAGCGAAAGAAAACAAAACAGCACTTCAAGGTACTGTAATGAACTCTATATTTATTTATATTGGTGTTAAAGCTACTGTATTACAACTTCTCTATGGTTTATAAACTCTTTTACTAGCCATAGATTCATTAAAATAAGTAAACAACACACGAAAAACAGAATCTGTCAAAAACAGAACAGTCTGTAGTAATCTGTAACTAACGCAAACTTCTAGAACCCCAAAAATTCTAAAATAAATTTCTGGACGTGAGAAATTTATCTATTAGTCATCTTAAAAAAGAATTAACTAAATTGCACTCTCCAATAAAAAATGGAAGCAATTCTCCTGAGCGCTAAAGTTTCTGTTTTTTTACAACATGATCGCAAAGACTTTCCCGAAGTCTTCCCAAAGGTTCTACTTGGCACAAACACTAATTAAAATATAAAACCACATCTAAACAGAGGATATATGAATTATTTATGACTAAACAGGAACAAAAAGCAAGGAACAAAAATAAAATTGGGTTGCCTCCCAACAAGCGCTATCGTTTAACACCCCTAGCTAGGCATGATGATTTCAATGATGCTCACATAAAAGATACGAATTGAAATATAAATAGAGCATCATGAAGAATATGACTAGCACATTTAAGTCTAACCCACTTACTATGCATAGGGATTTTGTGAGCAAACAACTTGTGGGAACAAGAATCAACTTGCATAGGAAGGTAAAATAAGCATAACTTCAAAATTTTAAGCACATAGAGAGGAAACTTGATATTATTGCAATTCCTACAAGCATATATTCCTCCCTCATAATAATTTTCAGTAGCATCATGAATGAATTAAACAATATAACCAGCACCTAAAGCATTCTTTTCATGATCTACAAGCATAGAAATTTTATTACTCTCCACACAAGCAAAATTCTTCTCATGAATAGTAGTGGGAGCAAACTCAACAAAATAACTATCATGTGAGCCATAATCCAATTGAAGGTTAAAATCATGATGACAAGTTTCATGGATATCATTATTCTTTATAGCATACAAGTCATCACAATAATCATCATAGATAGCAACTTTGTTCTCATAATCAATTGGAACCTCTTCCGGGATAGTGGATTCGTCACAAAATAAAGTCATGACCTCTCCAAATCCATTTTCATCAATATAATCATCATAAATAGGAGGCATGATTTCATCATAATAAATTTTCTCATCAAAACTTGGGGGACGAAAAATATCATCTTCATCAAACATAGCTTCCCCAAGCTTGTGGCTTTGCATATCATTAGCATCATGGATATTCAAAGAATTCATACCAACAACATTGCAATCATGCTCATCATTCAAATATTTAGTGCCAAACATTTTAATGCATTCTTCTTCTAACACTTTGGCACAATTTTCCTTTCCATCATACTCACGAAAGATATTAAAAAGATGAAACGTATGAGGCAAACTCAATTCCATATTTTTTTTGTAGTTTTCTTTTATAAACTAAACTAGTGCTAAAACAAGAAACAAAAAGATTCGATTGCAAGATCTAAAGATATACTTTCAAGTGCTAACCTCCCCGGCAACAGCGCCAGAAAAGAGCTTAGTTGACGGGGTGTTAGTGCCGCTTTCCTCGCCTCCCCGGCAATGGCGCCAGAAAAAGAGCTTGATGTCTACTACACAACCTTCTTCTTGTAGATGTTGTTGGGCCTCCAAGTGCAGAGGTTTGTAGGACAGTAGCAAATTTCCCTCAAGTGGATGACCTAAGGTTTATCAATCCATAGGAGGCGTAGGATGAAGATGGTTTCCCTCAAGCAACCCTGCAATCAAATAACAAAGAGTCTCTTATGTCCCCAACACACCCAATACAATGGTAAATTGTATATGTGCACTAGTTCGGCGAAGAGAAGGTGATACAAGTGGTATATGGATAGTAGATATGAGTATTTGTGTCGTGGTATTTCTCACGGGGGGCTTGCAAGCCGACAGATGCCACAAGGGCTTAGTGTGTGGGTAGGACTGCTGCTGATAGGACCGGGAGCGGGTATGCGAGTAGCACGCGGTGGTTTACCCAGGTTCGGGGCTCTCCGGAGAGATAATACCCCTACTCCTGCATGTCTAAGTATATATCTGGTACATCTGGTACAGAGTCACTCCTAGAGCTGTATCTAAGATCAGTGCCATAGGCATCTGACTTGGTATATGCCTATATGAGGCATGCTAGTCGCCGGCCATGATCATGGCCGTGAGCATATGTGCTCATATGGATGGATGGATGGATAGCTAGCTTGCTTGCTAGCTTGTGTGTGTGTGTGAGTCCCTCCTGTGGATGGATGGATGGTTGCTATATATAGTGGCAGCTAGCTTGCTACCTAAGCTAAATGGTGGTGGCGTTGGATGTAAGCTACCTTGGGTAGCTTACAAGCCAAGCCATGTAGGCATGGCTAGTGGCATGGTGCATGTCATGCTTGTCCCCTAGGGTACTTTATAAATCAGTACCCAGGGGACACAGTACACTGTAGATGATGGCGTCGCGGTATGGTTTTCTTGTCCGTGGTATGGCCGTCTTGTCGGGGTCTTGTCGGTGTCGGGTCGGGCTGCAGTCGGCAGCCGGCTGGTTGGCGCAGTCGGCAGCCGGCCGGTTGGCGCAGTCGGCAGCCGGCTGGTTGGCGCAGTCGGACTGAGGGGCTTTGCTAGCCCCGATTTCTTGAAATATCGTCTTGCCGTCTTCGGGGTATCCGTGTCCAATTACTCCGACAGTAGCCCCCAAGCCTCCGGGCAACTTGGCAAAGTTGGGCAGAGGTTTTTTGGCAAATGTTCATGGAAATGATCATAAAAAGGACAAGGTTAGTCCGCGCAAATATATCATATGCTTGCTTTTATTATTGCAAGTTTTATGCAGAGGGTGCCGACTCGGTTTCGTCCGAGCCCCCTTAATCTTTTTCGTGTTCCCTCCGCTTTTTGGCTTGTGCTCTTGCTTGCCGGACAGCCGCTCTGCGGTCTGTGGCTAAGAGTGGGCCGCGAAGTGGAGTGTACAGTACTCAGAGTCTAGGAGCAGATTCAACCGAGTAGATACTCATAAAAGAAACGACTGGGTCGCCCGAACCGTTTTTCTTCCCGAGCGTTTTTCTCGTGGGTGGCCTCCAGCGTTCACTCTTGCTAGTCGGACAGCCACTCTACGGTTTGTGACTGAGTGTCGGCCTTTGGTACCGCGCACGGTACTAAGCCGTCTACGGGAACTAACGTCTCAGGCCAGGCGGCCAGCCCCCGGGCCAACTCTGGCTGGCACCGGGGCAAACAGTGATGCTACTATAATAAAATGCGGAGACAGCCCCCGAGCAACGCTCGGGGTTATCCGTGCTTGCATAGTGCAAAAATATGCGGGTGAGGAGCTCACATTGATTTTCGTGTAGTCACGGTCGTCGAAGATAGCTGGCGCGACTCGGTGCTCGCGGAGTGCGCCGGCGCACCCGCTAGGTGTAGGGCCGACTACTGAGCAGTCGGGCCGGATCTTCCGGCAGCTATTTTGTCTTCTGTCTCGCGGGGGCGCGTCAGCGCACCCGCTGGGTGTAGCCCCCGAGATTCGGGCCGACTGCTGAGCAGTCGGGCTGGATCTTCCGGCAACTACTTTGTCTTCTTCTCTCGTGGGGGCGCGTCAGTGCACCCGCTGGGTGTAGCCCCCGAGATTCGGGCCGACTGCTGAGCAGTCGGGTCGGATCTTTCGCCAACTACTTTATCTTCTTTGTCCGCCCACACAGCCGAACGGATACTTCTTCTTTCCGTCCAGCCAGGTAGGCAGCCGGCAATATTTGTCCAGCTGGCTTCTTTTTTTTCTCTCGGCCGCCCGAGCGACACCGACAGGCTGCGGCAGCGAACAACGGGGGCCGGCTGAGGCGCACCCGGGCGCCCGGAGGTGAGGTGACGAGCCGAGCACCCGGAGCCAGGTTGCGGTCAGGGCGGAGCGGAGGGGTGCGGCGATCCGACCGCCAGGAGCTGGTGAAGCCGGTCGCACGGACAGAGCCGGGCGATGCGGGAGGGAGCCGGCGGCCGCGGGCGCACGGGCGGAGGCGAAGCCGGCGCGGCCCTTGGGTCCTAACGGCGCGGGGTAGGCTGAGCCGAAGCCGGCACGGTGCTCAAGGCCAGATGGAGGCAAAGCCGGCCGCTGTGAAGGCCGGGCAGGCGCGACGCAGCCGGAGCCGGGCGCGACGGAGGGGCTCGGTGCGCGCGCG
>LT934111.1:12462340-12492245 GCA_900231445.1 Triticum turgidum subsp. durum
CCGGCCGTCCGGCTCGGGGTGGAGATGGCAAGCGGCCGGGGCCGGGCGTGGAGGCCGGCGGCAGAGGCGGCCGGGTTGGGGGAGCCGGCCAGGGCGGAGCAGGCGAGCCGGCACGGAAGACCCGGAGGGAAGGAGCCGGACGATCGGGGCCGGCAGGCGAGAAGGCGGAGCCGGCGCGGAGGTCCCGGGAGGTCGGACGCCCGGCGGCGGGAGGAGCCGGCCGTCTGGGCTGCGGGCGGAGGCCAGGGCGGGGCCGAGGGAGCCGGGGAACCCGGCGAACGCGGGAGCCGGCCGTGGCCAGCAGGTGTTGGGGAACGTAGTAATTTCAAAATTTTCCTACGCACACGCAAGATCATGGTGATGCATGGCAACGAGAGGGGAGAGTGTTGTCTACGTACCAACGCAGACCGACTGCGGAAGCGATCACACAACGTAGAGGAAGTAGTCGTACGTCTTCCCGATCCGATCGATCCAAGCACCGTTACTCCGGCACCTCCGAGTTCTTAGCACACGTTCAGCTCGATGACGATCATCGAGCTCCGATCCAGCAAAGCGTCGAGGAAGAGTTCCGTCAGCACGACGGCGTGGTGACGATCTTGATGTACTACCGATGCAGGGCTTCGCCTAAGCACTACAACGGTATGATCGAGGTGGAATTTGGTGGCAGGGGGCACCGCACACGGCTAAGGAATGATCTCAAGGATCAACTTGTGTGTCTAGAGGTGCCCCCTGCCCCCGTATATAAAGGATGAGAGGGGGAGGGCTGGCCGGCCAAGCAAGGGAGGCGCAGGAGGAGTCCTACTCCTACCGGGAGTAGGACTCCCCCCTCCAATCCTATTCCAACTAGGATTCCCAAGTGGGAAAGGGAGAGAGAGGGGGGCCGGCCACCTTCTCCTAGTCCTAATAGGACTAGAGAGAGGGGGGAGGCACACAGCTCTATGTGGGCTGCCCTTTCAACTTCCCACTAAGGCCCATGTTGGCCCATTTGGCTCCCGGGGGGTTCCGGTAACCCTCCCGGTAATCCGGTAAAATCCCGATTTCACCCGGAACACTTCCGATGTCCAAACATAGGCTTCCAATATATCAATCTTTATGTCTCGACCATTTCGAGACTCCTCGTCATGTCCGTGATCACATCCGGGACTCCGAACAACCTTCGGTACATCAAAATGCATAAACTCATAATAACTGTCATCGTAACGTTAAGCGTGCGGACCCTACGGTTCGAGAACAATGTAGACATGACCGAGACACGTCTCCGGTCAATAACCAATAGCGGGACCTGGATGCCCATATTGGCTCCTACATATTCTATAAAGATCTTTATCGGTCAGACCGCATAACAACATACGTTGTTCCCTTTGTCATCGGTATGTTACTTGCCCGAGATTCGATCGTCGGTATCCAATACCTTGTTTAATCTCGTTACTGGCAAGTCTCTTTACTCGTTCCGTAATACATCATCTCACAACTAACATCTTAGTTATAATGCTTGCAAGGCTTATGTGATGTGTATTACCGAGAGGGCCCAGAGATACCTCTCCGACAATCGGAGTGACAAACCCTAATCTCGAAATACGCCAACCCAACATCTACCTTTGGAGACACCTGTAGTACTCCTTTATAATCACCCAGTTACGTTGTGACGTTTGGTAGTACCCAAAGTGTTCCTCCGGTAAACGGGAGTTGCATAATCTCATAGTTATAGGTACATGTATAAGTCATGAAGAAAGAAATAGCAACATACTAAACGATCGGGTGCTAAGCTAATGGAATGGGTCATGTCAATCAGATCATTCAACTAATGATGTGACCTCGTTAATCAAATAACAACTCTTTGTTCATGGTTAGGAAACATAACCATCTTTGATTAACGAGCTAGTCAAGTAGAGGCATACTAGTGACACTCTGTTTGTCTATGTATTCACACATGTATTATGTTTCTGGTTAATACAATTCTAGCATGAATAATAAACATTTATCATGATATAAGGAAATAAATAATAACTTTATTATTGCCTCTAGGGCATATTTCCTTCAGTCTCCCACTTGCACTAGAGTCAATAATCTAGTTCACATCGCCATGTGATTTAACAGCAATAGTTCACATCACCATGTGATTAACACCCATAGTTCACATCGTCATGTGATCAACACTCAAAGGGTTTACTAGAGTCAGTAATCTAGTTCACGTATCTATGTGATTAACACCCAAAGAGTACTATGGTGTGATCATGTTTTGTTTGTGAGAGAATCTTAGTCAACGGGTCTGCCACATTCAGATCCACATGTATTTTGCAAATTTCTATGTGAACAATGCTCTGCATGGAGCTACTCTAGCTAATTGGTCCCACTTTCAATATGTATCTAGACCGAGACTTAGAGTCATCTAGATTAGTGTCAAAACTTGCATCGACGTAACCCTTTACGACGAACCTTTTGTCACGTCCATAATCAAGAAACATATCCTTATTTCACTAAGGATAATTCTGACCAATGTCCAGTGATCTACTCCTAGATCACTATTGTACTCCCTTGCCAAATCAGTGCAGGGTATACAATATACAGCATGACATACTTTATAGAACCTATGGCCAAGGCATAGGGAATGACTTTCATTCTCTTTCTATCTTCTGCCGTGGTCGGGCTTTGAGTCTTACTCAACTTCACACCTTGTAATACAGGCAAGAACTCTTTTTTTTGGCTGCTCCATTTTGAACTACTTCAAAATCTTGTCAAGGTATGTACTCATTGAAAAAACTTATCAAGCGTCTTGAACTATCTCTATAGATCTTGGAGCTCAATATGTAAGCAGCTTCACTGAAGTCTTTCTTTGAAAAACTCCTTTCAAACACTCCTTTATGCTTTACAGAATAATTCTACATTATTTCTGATCAACAATATGTCATTGACATATACTTATCACAAATGTTGTAGTGCTCCCACTCACTTTCTTGTACATACAGGCTTCACCGCAAGTCTGTATAAAACTATATCCTTTGATCAACTTATCAAAGCGTATATTCCGACTCCGAGATGCTTGCACCAGTCCATAGATGGATCGCTGGAGCTTGCACATTTTGTTAGCACCTTTAGGATTGACAAAACCTTCTGGTTGCATCATATACAACTCTTCTTTAATAAATCCATTAACGAATGCAGTTTTGTTTATCCATTTTCCAGATTTCATAAAATGCGACAATTGCTAACATGATTCGGACAGACTTAAGCATAGATACGAGTGAGAAACTCTCATCGTAGTCAACACCTTGAACTTGTCGAAAACCTTTTGCGACAATTCTAGCTTTGTAGATAGTAACACTACTATCAGTGTCCATCTTCCTCTTGAAGATCCATTTATTCTTAATTGCTTGCCGATCATCGGGCAAGTCAACCAAAGTCCAAACTTTGTTCTCATACATGGATCATATCTCAGATTTCATGGCCTCAAACCATTTCGCGGAATCTGGGCTCATCATCGCTTCCTCATAGTTCGTAGGTTCGTCATGGTCAAGTAACATGACCTCCAGAACAGGATTACCGTACCACTCTGGTGCGGATCTCACTCTGGTTTACCTACGAGATTCGGTAGTAACTTGATCTGAAGTTACATGATCATCATCATTAGCTTCCTCACTAATTGGTGTAGTAGTCACAAGAACAGTTTTTTGTGATGAACTACTTTCCAATAAGGTAGAAGGTACAATTACCTTATCAAGTTCTACTTTCCTCCCACTCACTTCTTTCAAGAGAAACTCCTTCTCTAGAAAGGATCCATTATAAGCAACGAATGTCTTGCCTTAGGATCTATGATAGAAGGTGTGCCCAACAGTCTCCTTTGGGTATCCTATGAAGACATATTTCTCCGATTTTGGTTTGTGCTTATCAGGATGAAACTTTTTCTCATAAGCACGCAACCCCAAACTTCAAGAAACGACAACTTTGGTTTCTTGCCAAACCATAGTTCATAAGGCGTCGTCTCGACGGATATAGATGGTGCCCCTTTTTTTTAACGTGAATGCAGCTGTCTCTAATGCATGACCCCAAAAACGATAGTGGTAAATCGGTAAGAAACATCATAGATTGCACTATATCCAATAAAGTACGGTTATGACGTTCGGACACACCATTATGCTGTGGTGTTCCAGGTGGCGTGAGTAGTGAAACTATTTCACATTGTCTTAACTGAAGACCAAACTCGTAACTCAAATACTCTTTTCCGCGATCAGATCGTAGAAACTTTATTTTCTTGTTATGATGATTTTTCCACTTCACTCTGAAATTATATGAACTTTTCAAATGTATCAGACTGCTATTTCATTAAGTAGATATACCCATATCTGCTCAAATCATCTGTGAAGGTTAGAAAATAATGATACCCGCTGCAAGCCTTAAATATTCATCGGACCACATACATCAGTATGTATGATTTCCAACAAATCTGTTGCTTGCTCCATTGTTCCGGAGAACGGCGTTTTAGTCATCTTGCCCAAAAGGCATGGTTCGCAATCATCAAGTGATTCATAATCAAGTGATTCCGAAAGCCCATCAGCATGGAGTTTCTTCATGCGCTTTATACCAATATGACCTAAACGACAGTGCCACAAATAAGTTGCACTATCATTATTAACTTTGCATATTTTGGTTTCAATATTATGAATATGCGTATCACTACGATCGAGATCCAACGAACTTGTTTCATTGGGTGTATGACGATCGAAGGTTTTATTCATGTAAACAGAACAACAATTATTCTCTGACTTTAATGAATAACCGTATTGCAATAAACATGATCAAATCATATTCATGCTCAATGCAAAAACCAAATAACACTTATTTAAGTTCAACACTAATCCCGAAAGTATAGGGGAGTGTGCGATGATGATCATATCAATCTTGGAACTACTTCCAACACATATCGTCACTTCACCCTTAACTAGTCTCTGTTTATTCTGCAACTCCTGTTTCGAGTTACTACTCTTAGCAACTGAACCAATATCAAATACGGAGGGGTTGCTATAAACACTAGTAAAGCACACATCAATAACATGTATATCAAATATACTTTTGTTCACTTTGCCATCCTTCTTATCCGCCAAATACTTGGGGTAGTTCCGCTTCCAGTGACCAGTCCCTTTGCAGTAGAAGCACTTAGTCTCAGGCTTAGGATCAGACTTGGGCTTCTTCACTTGAGCAGCAACTTGCTTGCCGTTCTTCTTGAAGTTCCCCTTCTTCCCTTTGCCCTTTTCTTGAAACTAGTGGTCTTGTTAGCCATCAACACTTGATGTTTTTCTTGATTTCTACCTTCGTTGATTTCAGCATCACGAAGAGCTTGGGAGTTGTTTCCGTTATCCCTTGCATATTATAGTTCATCACGAAGTTCTACTAACTTGGTGATGGTGACTAGAGAATTCTGTCAATCACTATCTTATCTGGAAGATTAACTCCCACTTGATTCAACCGATTGTAGTACCCAGACAATCTGAGCACATGCTCACTAGTTGAGCGATTCTCCTCCATCTTTTAGCTATAGAACTTGTTGGAGACGTCATATCTCTCAACTCGGGTATTTGCTTGAAATATTAACTTCAACTCCTGGAACATCTTATATGGTCCATGACATTCAAAATGTCTTTGAAGTCCCGATTCTAAGCCATTAAGCATGGTGTACTAAACTATCAAGTAGTCATCATATTGAGCTAGCCAAACGTTCATAACGTCTGCATCTGCTCCTGCAATAGGTCTGTCACCTAGCGGTGCATCAATGACATAATTCTTCTGTGCAGCAATGAGGATAAACCTCAGATCACGGATCCAATCCGCATCATTGCTACTAACATCTTTCAACACAATTTTCTCTAGGAACATATCAAAAATAAACACAGGGAAGCAACAACGCGAGCTATTGATCTACAACATAATTTGCAAAATACTACCAGGACTAAGTTCATGACAAATTTAAGTTCAATTTAATCATATTACTTAAGAACTCCCACTTAGATGGACATCCCTCTAATCCTCTAAGTGATCACGTGATCCAAATCAACTAAACCATGTCCGATCATCAAGTGAGATGGAGTAGTTTCATTGGTGAACATCACTATGTTGATCATATGTACTATATGATTCACGCTCCACCTTTCGGTCTCCGTGTTCCGAGGCCATATCTGCATATGCTAGGCTCGTCAAGTTTAACCTGAGTATTCTGCGTGTGCAAAACTGGCTTGCACCCATTGTAGATGGACATAGAGCTTATCACACCCGATCATCACATGGTGTCTGGGCACGACGAACTTTGGCAACGGTGCATACTCAGGGAGAACACTTCTTGATAATTTAGTGAGAGATCATCTTATAATGCTACCGTCAATCAAAGCAAGATAAGATGCATAAAAGATAAACATCACATGCAATCAATATAAGTGATATGATATGGCCATCATCATCTTGTGCTTGTGATCTCCATCTCTGAAGCACCGTCATGATCACCATCATCACAGGCGCGACACCTTGATCTCCATCATAGCATCATTGTCGTCTCGCCAATCTTATGCTTCCACGACTATCACTACCGCTTAGTAATAAAGTAAAGCATTACATCGCGATTGCATTGCATACAATAAAGCGACAACCATATGGCTCCTGCCAGTTGCCGATAACTTGGTTACAAAACATGATCATCTCATACAATAAAATCAGCATCATGCCTTGACCATATCACATCACAACATGCCCTGCAAAAACAAGTTAGACGTCCTCTACTTTGTTGTTGCAAGTTTTATGTGGCTGCTACGGGCTTAAGCAAGAACTCATCTCACCTACGCATCAAAACCACAATGATAGTTTGTCAAATAGACTCCGTTTTAACCTTCTCAAGGACCGGGCGTAGCCACACTCGGTTCAACTAAAGTTGGAGAGACAGTCGCCCGCAAGCCATCTATGTGCAAAGCACGTCGAGGGATCCGGTCTCGCGTAAGCGTACGCGTAAGGTTGGTCCGGGTTGTCTCGTCCAACAATACCGCCGAACCAAAGTATGACATGCTGGTAGGCAGTATGACTTGTATCGCCCACAACTCACTTGTGTTCTACTCGTGCAAATAACATCAAACCATAAAACCTAGGCTCGGATGCCACTGTTGGGGAACGTAGTAATTTCAAAATTTTCCTACGCACACGCAAGATCATGGTGATGCATAGCAACGAGAGGGGAGAGTGTTGTCTACGTACCAACGCAGACCGACTGCGGAAGCGATCACACAACATAGAGGAAGTAGTCGTACGTTTTCCCGATCCGACCGATCCAAGCACCGTTACTCCGGCACCTCCGAGTTCTTAGCACACGTTCAGCTCGATGACGATCCTCGGTCTCCGATCCAGCAAAGCATCGCGGAAGAGTTCCGTCAGCACGACGGCGTGGTGATGATCTTGATGTACTACCGACGCAGGGCTTCGCCTAAGCACTACAACGGTATGATCGAGGTGGAATTTGGTGGCAGGGGGCACCGCACACGGCTAAGGAACGATCTCAAGGATCAACTTGTGTGTCTAGAGGTGCCCCCTGCCCCCGTATATAAAGGATGAGAGGGGGAGGGCTGGCCGGCCAAGCAAGGGAGGCGCAGGAGGAGTCCTACTCCTACCGGGAGTAGGACTCCCCCCTCCAATCCTATTCCAACTAGGATTCCCAAGTGGGAAAGGGAGAGAGGGGGGCCGGCCACCTTCTCCTAGTCCTAATAGGACTAGAGAGAGGGGGGAGGTGCACAGCCCTATGTGGGCTGCCCTTTCAACTTTCCACTAAGGCCCATGTTGGCCCATTTGGCTCCCGGGGGGTTCCGGTAACCCTCCCGGTAATCCGGTAAAATCCCGATTTCACCCGGAACACTTCCGATGTCCAAACATAGGCTTCCAATATATCAATCTTTATGTCTCGACCATTTCGAGACTCCTCGTCATGTCCGTGATCACATCCGGGACTCCGAACAACCTTCGGTACATCAAAATGCATAAACTCATAATAACTGTCATCGTAACGTTAAGCGTGCGGACCCTACAGTTCGAGAACAATGTAGACATGACCGAGACACGTCTCCAGTCAATAACCAATAGCGGGACCTGGATGCCCATATTGGCTCCTACATATTCTACTAAGATCTTTATCGGTCAGACCGCATAACAACATACGTTGTTCCCTTTGTCATCGGTATGTTACTTGCCCGAGATTCGATCATCGGTATCCAATACCTTGTTCAATCGCATTACTGGAAAGTCTCTTTACTCGTTCCGTAATACATCATCTCACAACTAACATCTTAGTTATAATGCTTGCAAGGCTTATGTGATGTGTATTACCGAGAGGGCCCAGAGATACCTCTCCGACAATCGGAGTGACAAACCCTAATCTCGAAATACGCCAACCCAACATCTACCTTTGGAGACACCTGTAATGCTCCTTTATAATCATCCAGTTACGTTGTGACGTTTGGTAGTACCCAAAGTGTTCCTCCGGTAAACGGGAGTTGCATAATCTCATAGTTATAGGAACATGTATAAGTCATGAAGAAAGCAATAGCAACATACTAAACGATCGGGTGCTAAGCTAATGGAATGGGTCATGTCAATCAGATCATTCAACTAATGATGTGACCTCGTTAATCAAATAACAACTCTTTGTTCATGGTTAGGAAACATAACCATCTTTGATTAACGAGCTAGTCAAGTAGAGGCATACTAGTGACACTCTGTTTGTCTATGTATTCACACATGTATTATGTTTCCGGTTAATACAATTCTAGCATGAATAATAAATATTTATCATGATATAAGGAAATAAATAATAACTTTATTATTGCCTCTAGGGCATATTTCCTTCAGCAGGCACGCCGGCGGTCGAGGTAGAGCAGCTGGACGCAGCGGGCGTGAGGCGGAGGCCAGCACGGGACCCGGCCAGTGGTCGCGCGGGAGGGCGAGCCGCGCGAGGGCTTGGTAGAAGACGAGGCCAGGCGCGGGCGAGGCGACGCACGGGGCGGCCCGAGCCGCAAACCGGGCGAGGAGGGGCTGCTGCACGAGGCGCGCATGGGCGAAGTGCTGGGGCGGCCCGAGGCGGGCCGAACAGCTACGCGCAGCTCGACGCGGTGGTGGAGCAGAGTACGGCCACGGGCGAGGTCACGCCACCCCTCACGGCCATTCCGGGGGCATGTCGATGTCGAGCCCCCGACCGCTATCGAAGAGACCGTGCGACACCGCGGTGGTGAAGACGAAGATGCTGACGGCGAGGACGCGCCACCCCTCGCAGCCGCTCTGGGGGCGGGTCAATGTCGAGCCCCCGAGCGTTACCGGAGAGACGGTGCGACGCTGCGGCGGAGGCGATGAAGAAAAAGGGGTACCGCCCGGACAGCGAAACCAGCAGCAGCGTGGTAGCGTAGTAGTAGTACCGCCCCACGATGGGCGCCAACTGTCGTGGTATTTCTCACGGGGGGCTTGCGAGCCGACAGATGCCACAAGGGCTTAGTGTGTGGGTAGGACTGCTGCTGATAGGACCGGGAGCGGGTATGCGAGTAGCACACGGTGGTTTACCCAGGTTCGGGGCTCTCCGGAGAGATAATACCCCTACTCCTGCATGTCTGAGTATATATCTGGTACATCTGGTACAGAGTCGCTCCTAGAGCTGTATCTAAGATCAGTGCCATAGGCATCTGACTTGGTATATGCCTATATGAGGCATGCTAGTCGCCGGCCATGCTCATGGCCGTGAGCATATGTGCTCATATGGATGGATGGATGGATAGCTAGCTTGCTTGCTAGCTTGTGTGTGTGTGAGTCCCTCCTGTGGATGGATGGATGGTTGCTATATATAGTGGGAGCTAGCTTGCTACCTAAGCTAAATGGTGGTGGCGTTGGATGTAAGCTACCTTGGGTAGCTTACAAGCCAAGCCATGTAGGCATGGCTAGTGGCATGGTGCATGTCATGCTTGTCCCCTAGGGTACTTTATAAATCAGTACGCAGGGGACACAGTACACTGTAGATGATGGCGTCGCGGTATGGTTGTCTTGTCCGCAGTATGGCCGTCTCGTCGGGGTCTTGTCGGTGTCGGGTCGGGCTGCAGTCGGCAGCCGGCTGGTTGGCGCAGTCGGCAGCCGGCCGGTTGGCGCAGTCGGCAGCCGGCTGGTTGGCGCAGTCGGACTGAGGGGCTTTGCTAGCCCCGATGTCTTGAAATATCGTCTTGCCATCTTCGGGGTATCCGTGTCCAATTACTCCGACAATTTGTAATCTGAAAATATAAAAACAGAAAGGTAACTAATGATAAAAGTGAGCACAAACGGTATTGCAATGCATTGAAACAAGGCCTAGGGTTCATACTTTCGCTAGTGCAAGTTCCCTCAACAATAATAACATAATTGGATCACATAACTATCCCTCAACATGCAACAAAGAGTCACTCCAAAGTCACTAATAGTGGAGAACAAACGAAGAGATTATGGTAGGGTACGAAACCACCTCAAAGTTATTCTTTCCAATCAATCCGTTGGGCTATTCCTATAAGTGTCACAAACAACCCTAGAGTTCGTACTAGAATAACACCTTACACTACAAAAAAATGCACTTCAGTGATGATACGTGTTTGTCACAGTAGGTCGCTTTTTTTGTCATGCATGTACATCCATGACAAATTTATGACATAATCAAGATAGTCATAGCTGTGCTGTCGTAGAAGTGTCCCACGACATTACCAAAATTATCATCACGAAAGTGTCCACTTCCATGACGATAAATCACGCGTCACGGAAGTGCTTTCGTCAAGGGTGACCGACACGTGGCATCCACCGTAATGGAACGCCGTTAAGCTATCGGGTCGGGTTTTGGATCCGATAACCCGTCAACAGCCCCGACCAATGGGAAATTTCCACGTGTAAAATTCTTAATGGCCGGACGAAACACGTGTCAGCTCGTCAGTGGGTCAGATAGGCGCCTATGATACGTCGACACGTGGCACGGCCCAACAGAGGCCCATTCCTGTGTAAAGTTCGGCCTGTTTGACTTGGTCAAAAGCTGGCGGGCCGGCCCATGGAAAGCCTGTTAACGGCCTGTTCAAATATAGCCCATTTATGGCCCGCTAACCCAAGGCCCATTACGCCCTATCCGAATTAGGCCTAGTAGCATCATCTGGGCCATCCAATATGATTCCAGCCCATTTTCACTTTTGGCCCATGTATGGCCCATGACGTCTTTCGGCCCATATGAGGCCCTATGTAACTCTTGGCCTACTAACGGCCCGTGGTGAAACTGGCCCGTAATGAACAGTGTATCACTTTACACCCATTAACGGCCCTTGGTGAAACTGGCCCGTGATGAACAGTGTATCACTTTATACCCATTGACGGCCCGTTATTCCGTTGGGCCGTTTCCAGCCCATGTTATCTTTCGGCCTTCTCAGAGCCCATTTATTCTTGGGCTCATTTCCATCATTCGTTTACTTACGGCCTGTTACTGTCATTTTCTCCTTGTGGGCCAAATTCAGCCCGTGGTTACAGTCGGCCCGTTTGTGGTCCATTAATTCGTTGGGCCATTTTCATAGCGTCATCAAATACGGCCTATTAACGATGGCCCGTTATGGTCGGCCCATGAACGGATGATTCCAACTCTAGCCCGTTTACAGCCATAATGAGGCCTGTTATTGGCCCATGTTTAGCAAATCGATCGTACAGCCCGTATAAGGCCCATTGATGATACGGCCCATAGAAGGCCCATTGTTTCTATTGTTGGGGAACGTAGTAATTTCAAAAAATTTCCTACGCACACGCAAGATCATGGTGATGCATAGCAACGAGGGGGAGAGTCTGATCTACGTACCCTTGTAGATCGCAACGGAAGCGTTGACACAATGTAGAGGAAGTAGTCGTACGTCTTCTTCCTGATCCGACCGATCCAAGCACCGTTACTCTGGCACCTCCAAGTTCTTAGCACACGTACATCTCGATGACGTTCCCCGGGCTCCGATCCAGCAAAGCTTCGGGGAGGAGTTCCGTCAGCACGACGGCGTGATGACGATCTTGATGTTCTACCGACGCAGGGCTTCGCCTAAGCACTACAACGATATGATCGAGGTGGAATATGGTGGCAGGGGGCACCGCACACGGCTAAGGAACGATCTCAAAGATCAACTTGTGTGTCTAGAGGTGCCCCCCTGCCCCCGTATATAAAGGAGCAAGGGGGAGGCCAGCCGGCCTATGGGGCGCGCCAAGGGAGGGGGAGTCCTCCTCCTAGTGGTAGTAGGACTCCCCTTTCCTAGTCCAACTAGGAGACTTGGGGGGAAGGAAAGAGAGGGAGAGGGAGAGGGAAAGGGGGCCGCGCCCTCCCCTCCTAGTCCAATTCGGACTCCCTTGAGGGGGGGGCGCGCCACCTCTTGGGCTGCTGCCCTCTCTCTCCCCTCAGGCCCAATAAGGCCCATTACTTCCCCGGGGGGTTCCGGTAACCCCTCCGGCTCTCCGGTTTTCTTTGAAATCATCCGGAACCCTTCTGGTGTCCGAATATAGTCATCCAATATATCAATCTTTATGTCTCGACCATTTCGAGACTCCTTGTCATGTCCGTGATCACATCCGGGACTCCGAACTAACTTCGGTACATCAAAATGCATAAACTCATAATAACTGTCATTGTAACGTTAAGCGTGCGGACCCTACGGTTCGAGAACAATGCAGACATGACTGAGACACATCTCCGGTCAATAACCAATAGCGGGACCTGGATGCCCATATTGGCTCCTACATATTCTACGAAGATCTTTATCGGTCAGAGTGCATAACAACATACGTTGTTCCCTTTGTCATCGCTATGTTACTTGCCCGAGATTCGATCGTCCGTATCCAATACCTAGTTCAATCTCGTTACCGGCAAGTCTCTTTACTCGTTCTGTAATACATCATCCCGCAACTAACTCATTAGTTGCAATGCTTGCAAGGCTTATGTGATGTGCATTACCGAGAGGGCCCAGAAATACTTCTCCGACAATCAGAGTGACAAATCCTAATCTCGAAATACGCCAACCCAACATCTACCTTTGGAGACACCTGTAATGCTCCTTTATAATCATCCAGTTACGTTGTGACGTTTGGTAGCACCCAAAGTGTTCCTCCGGCAAACGGGAGTTGCATAATCTCATAGTCATAGGAACATGTATAAGTCATGAAGAAAGCAATAGCAACATACTAAATGATCGGATGCTAAGCTAATGGAATGGGTCATGTCAATCAGATCATTCAACCAATGATGTGACCTCGTTAATCAAATAACAACACCTTGTTCATGGTTAGGAAACATAACCATCTTTGATTAACGAGCTAGCCAAGTAGAGGCATACTAGTGACACTCTGTTTGTCTATGTATTCACACATGTATTATGTTTCCGGTTAATACAATTCTAGCATGAATAATAAACATTTATCATGATATAAGGAAACAAATAATAACTTTATTATTGCCTCTAGGGCATATTTCCTTCAGTCTCCCACTTGCACTAGAGTCAATAATCTAGATCACATCACCATGTGATTAACATCGATAGTTCACATCATCATGTGATTAACACCCATAGTTCACATCGCCATGTGACCAATACCCAAAGGGTTTACTAGATTCAGTAATCTAGTTCACATCGCTATGTGATTAACACCCAAAGAGTACTAAGGTGTGGTCAAGTTTTGCTTGTGAGAGAATCTTAGTCAACGGGTCTGCCACATTCAGATCCACATGTATTTTGCAAATTTCTATGTCAACAATGCTCTGCATGGAGCTACTCTAGCTAATTGCTCCCACTTTCAATATGTATCTAGACCGAGACTTAGAGTCATCTAGATTAGTGTCAAAACTTGCATCGGCGTAACCCTTTACGACGAACCTTTTGTCACGTCCATAATCGAGAAACATATCCTTATTTCACTAAGGATAATTCTGACCGCTGTCCAGTGATCTACTCCTAGATCACTATTGTACTCCCTTGCCAAATCAGTGCAGGGTATACAATAGATCTGGTATACAGCATGACATACTTTATAGAACCTATGGCCAAGGCATAGGGAATGACTTTCATTCTCTTTCTATCTTCTGCCGTGGTCGGGCTTTGAGTCTTACTCAACTTCACACCTTGTAATAGAGGCAAGAACTCTTTCTTTGACTGCTCCATTTTGAACTACTTCAAAATCTTGTCAAGGTATGTACTCATTGAAAAAACTTATCAAGCATCTTGATCTATCTCTATAGATCTTGGAGCTCAATATGTAAGCAGCTTCACCGAAGTCTTTCTTTGAAAAACTCCTTTCAAACACTCCTTTATGCTTTACAGAATAATTCGACATTATTTCCGATCAACAATATGTCATTCGCATATACTTATCAGAAATGCTGTAGTGCTCCCACTCACTTTCTTGTAAATACAGGCTTCACCGCAAGTCTGTATAAAACTATATCCTTTGATCAACTTATCAAAGCGTATATTCTGACTCCGAGATGCTTGCACCAGTCCATAGATGGATTGCTGGAGCTTGCATATTTTTTTAGCACCTTTAGGATTGACAAAACCTTCTGGTTGCATCATATACAACTCTTCTTTAATAAATCCATTAAGGAATGCAGTTTTGTTTATCCATTTGCCAGATTTCATAAAATGCGACAATTGCTAACATGATTCGGACAGACTTAAGCATAGATACGAGTGAGAAACTCTCATCGTAGTCAACACCTTGAACTTTTTGAAAACCTTTTGCGACAATTCTAGCTTTGTAGATAGTAACACTAGTATCAGCGTCCGTCTTCCTCTTGAAGATCCATTTATTTTCTATGTCTTGCCGATCATCAGGCAAGTCAACCAAAGTCCACACTTTGTTCTCATACATGGATCCCATCTCATATTTCATGGCCTCAAGCCATTTCTTGGAATTTGGGCTCATCATCGCTTCCTCATAGTTCATAGGTTCGTCATGGTTAAGTAAAATGACCTCCAGAACAGGATTACTGTTGGGGAACGTAGTAATTTCGAAAATTTTCCTACGCACACGCAAGATCATGGTGATGCACAGCAATGAGAGGGGAGAGTGTTGTCTACGTACCAACGCAGACCGACTGCGGAAGCGATCACACAACGTAGAGGAAGTAGTCGTACGTCTTCTTCCCGATCCGACCGATCCAAGCACCGTTACTCCGGCACCTCCGAGTTCTTAGCACACATTCAGCTCGATGACGTTCCTCGGGCTCCGATCCAGCAAAGCGTCGAGGAAGAGTTCCGTCAGCACGACGGCGTGGTGACGATCTTGATGTACTACCGACGCAGGGCTTCGCCTAAGCACTACAACGGTATGATCGAGGTGGAATATGGTGGCAGGGGGCACCGCACACGGCTAAGGAACAATCTCAAGGATCAAGTTGTGTGTCTTGGGGTGCCCCCTGCCCCCGTATATAAAGGTTGGAGGAGGGGAGCCGGCCGGCCAAGGGAGAGGAGGCGCAGGGGAGTCCTACTCCCACCGGGAGTAGGACTCCTCCCCCCAATCCTAATCCTATTAGGACTCCCGGGGGAAAAGAGAGAGAAGGGGGGCCGGCCCCCTATCCTATTCCTACTAGGACTTGGGGAGAGGGGGGGCGCCGGCCAGCTTGGGCTTGTCCCTTTTCTCTTTTTCCACTAAGGCCCAATAGGCCCATTAGTCTCCCGGGGGGTTCCGGTAACCCTCCCGGTATTCCGGTAAAATCCCGATTTCACCCGGAACACTTCCGATGTCCAAACATAGGCTTCCAATATATCAATCTTTACGTCTCGACCATTTCGAGACTCCTCGTCATGTCCGTGATTTCATCCGGGACTCCGAACAACCTTCGGTACATCAAAATGCATAAACTCATAATAACTGTCATCGTAACGTTAAGCGTGCGGACCCTACGGTTCGAGAACAATGTAGACATGACCAAGACACGTCTCCGGTCAATAACCAATAGCGGGACCTGGATGCCCATATTGGCTCCTACATATTCTATGAAGATCTTTATCGGTCAGACCGCATAACACATACGTTGTTCCCTTTGTCATCGGTATGTTACTTGCCCGAGATTCGATCGTCGGTATCCAATACCTAGTTCAATCTCGTTACCGGCAAGTCTCTTTACTCGTTCCGTAATACATCATCTCACAACTAACATATTAGTTGCAGTGCTTGCAAGGCTTATGTGATGTGCATTACCGAGAGGGCCCAGAGATACCTCTCCGACAATCGGAGTGACAAACCCTAATCTCGAAATACGCCAACCCAACATCTACCATTGGAGACACCTGTAGTACTCCTTTATAATCACCCAGTTACGTTGTGATGTTTGGTAGTACCCAAAGTGTTCCTCCGGTAAACGGGAGTTGCATAATCTCATAGTTATAGGAACATGTATAAGTCATGAAGAAAGCAATAGCAACATACTAAACGATCGGGTGCTGAGCTAATGGAATGGGTCATGTCAATCAGATCATTCTACTAATGATGTGACCTCGTTAATCAAATAACAACTCCTTGTTCATGGTTAGGAAACATAACCATCTTTGATTAACGAGCTAGTCAAGTAGAGGCATACTAGTGACACTCTGTTGGTCTATGTATTCACACATGTATTATGTTTCCGGTTAATACAATTCTAGCATGAATAATAAACATTTATCATGATATAAGGAAATAAATAATAACTTTATTATTGCCTCTAGGGCATATTTCCTTCAGTCTCCCACTTGCACTAGAGTCAATAATCTAGATTACACAGTAATGATTCTAACACCCATGGAGCCTTGGTGCTGATCATGTTTTGCTCGTGGAAGAGGCTTAGTCAACGGGTCTGCAACATTCAGATCCGTATGTATCTTGCAAATCTCTATGTCTCCCACCTGGACTAAATCCCGGATGGAGTTGAAGCGTCTCTTGATGTGTTTGGTTCTTTTGTGAAATCTGGATTCCTTTACCAAGGCAATTGCACCAGTATTGTCACAGAAGATTTTCATTAGACCCGATGCACTAGGTATGACACCTAGATCGGATATGAACTCCTTCATCCAGACTCCTTCGTTTGCTGCTTCCGAAGCAGCTATGTACTCCGCTTCACATGTAGATCCCGCTACGACGCTTTGTTTAGAACTGCACCAACTGACAGCTCCACCGTTTAAAGTAAACACGTATCCGGTTTGCGATTTAGAATCGTCCGGATCAGTGTCAAAGCTTGCATCAACGTAACCTCTTACGGTGAGCTCTTTGTCACCTCCATATACGAGAAACATATCCTTAGTCCTTTTCAGGTATTTCAGGATATTCTTGACCGCTGTCCAGTGATCCACTCCTGGATTACTTTGGTACCTCCCTGCTAAACTTATAGCAAGGCACACATCAGGTCTGGTACACAGCATTGCATACATGATAGAGCCTATGGCTGAAGCATAGGGAACATCTTTCATTTTCTCTCTATCTTCTGCAGTGGTCGGGCATTGAGTTTGACTCAACTTCACACCTTGTAACACAGGCAAGAACCCTTTCTTTGCTTGATCCATTTTGAACTTCTTCAAAATCTTGTCAAGGTATGTGCTCTGTGAAAGTCCAATTAAGCGTTTTGATCTATCTCTATAGATCTTTATGCCTAATATGTAAGCAGCTTCCCCGAGGTCTTTCATCGAAAAACTTTTATTCAAGTATCCCTTTATGCTATCCAGAAATTCTATATCATTTCCAATCAGCAATATGTCATCCACATATAATATCAGAAATGCTACAGAGCTCCCACTCACTTTCTTGTAAATACAGGCTTCTCCAAAAGTCTGTATAAAGCTAAATGCTTTGATCACACTATCAAAGCGTTTATTCCAACTCCGAGATGCTTGTACCAGTCCATAAATTGATCGCTGGAGTTTGCATACTTTGTTAGCTCCTTTTGGATCGACAAAACCTTCTGGTTGTATCATATACAACTCTTCTTCCAGAAATCCATTCAGGAATGCAGTTTTGACATCCATCTGCCATATTTCATAGTCATAAAATGCGGCAATTGCTAACATAATTCTGACGGACTTAAGCATCGCTACGGGTGAGAAAGTCTCATCATAGTCAACCCCTTGAACTTGTCGAAAACCTTTTGCGACAAGTCAAGCTTTATAGACAGTAACATTACGGTCAGCGTCAGTCTTTTTCTTGAAGATCCATTTATTCTCAATTGCTTGCCGATCATCGGGCAAGTCAACCAAAGTCCATACTTTGTTCTCATACATGGATCCCATCTCAGATTTCATGGCCTCAAGCCACTTTGCGGAATCTGGGCTCACCATCGCTTCTTCATAGTTCGTAGGTTCATCATGATCTAGTAGCATGACTTCCAGAACTGGATTACCGTACCACTCTGGTGCGGATCTCACTCTGGTTGATCTACGTGGTTCAGTAGCATCTTGCCCTGAAGTTTCATGATCATCATCATTAGCTTCCTCACTGATTGGTATAGATGTCGCAGAAACAGTTTTCTGTGATGTACTATTTTCCAATAAGGGAGCGGGTACAGTTACCTCGTCAAGTTCTACTTTCCTCCCACTCACTTCTTTCGAGAGTTACTCCTTCTCTAGAAATGATCCATTCTTAGCAACGAATGTCTTGCCTTCGGATCTGTGATAGAAGGTATACCCAACAGTTTCCTTTGGGTATCCTATGAAGACACATTTCTCCGCTTTGGGTTCGAGCTTATCAGGTTGAAGCTTTTTCACATAAGCATCGCAGCCCCAAACTTTAAGAAACGACAACTTTGGTTTCTTGCCAAACCATAGTTCATAAGGCGTCGTCTCAACGGATTTTGATGGTGCCCTATTTAACGTGAATGCGGCCGTCTCTAAAGCATAACCCCAAAACGATAGCGGTAAATCAGAAAGAGACATCATAGATCGCACCATATCTAGTAAAGTACGATTACGACGTTCGGACACACCATTACGCTGTGGTGTTCCGGGTGGCGTGAGTTGCGAAACTATTCCACAATTTTTCAAATGTATACCAAACTCGTAACTCAAATATTCTCCTCCACGATCAGATCATAGAAACTTTATTTTCTTGTTACGATGATTTTCAACCTCACTCTAAAATTCTTTGAACTTTTCAAATGTTTCAGACTTATGTTTCATCAAGTAGATATACCCATATCTGCTTAAATCATCTGTGAAGGTGAGAAAATAACGATATCCGCCACGAGCCTCAATATTCATCGGACCACATACATCGGTATGTATGATTTCCAACAAATCTGTTGCTCTCTCCATAGTACCGGAGAACGGTGTTTTAGTCATCTTGCCTATGAGGCACGGTTCGCAAGTACTAAGTGATTCATAATCAAGTGGTTCCAAAAGCCCATCAGTATGGAGTTTCTTCATGCGTTTTACACCGATATGACCTAAACGGCAGTGCCACAAATAAGTTGCACTATCATTATTAACTTTGCATCTTTTGGCTTCTACATTATGAATATGTGTATCACTATCTTCGAGATTCAACAAGAATAGACCACTCTTCAAAGGTGCATGACCATAAAAGATATTATTCATATAAATAGAACAACCATTATTCTCTGATTTAAATGAATAACCGTCTCGCATTAAACAAGATCCAGATATAATGTTCATGCTCAACGCTGGCACCAAATAACAATTATTTAGGTCTAATATTAATCCCGAAGGTAGATGTAGAGGTAGCGTGCCGACCGCGATCACATCGACTTTGGAACCGTTTCCCACGCGCATCGTCACCTCGTCCTTTGCTAGTGTTCGCTTATTCCGTAGTCCCTGTTTCGAGTTGCAAATATTAGCAACAGAACCAGTATCAAATACCCAGGTGCTACTGCGAGCTCTAGTAAGGTACACATCAATAACATGTATATCACATATACCTTTGCTCACTTTGCCATCCTTCTTATCCGCCAAATACTTGGGGCAGTTCCGCTTCCAGTGACCAGTCAGCTTGCAGTAGAAGCACTCAGTTTCAGGCTTAGGTCCAGACTTGGGTTTCTTCTCCTGAGCAGCAACTTGCTTGCTGTTCTTCTTGAAGTTTCCCTTCTTCTTCCCTTTGCCCTTTTTCTTGAAACTAGTGGTTTCGCTAACCATCAACACTTGATGCTCCTTCTTGATTTCTACCTCCGCAGCTTTCAGCATTGCGAAGAGCTCGGGAATAGTCTTGTTCATCCCTTGCATATTATAGTTCATCACAAAGCTCTTGTAGCTTGGTGGCAGTGATTGGAGAATTCTGTCAATGACACAGTCATCTGGAAGATGAACTCCCATCTGAATCAAGTGATTATTATACCCAGACATTTTGAGTATATGCTCACTGACAGAACTGTTCTCCTCCATCTTGTAGCTATAGAACTTATTGGAGACTTCATATCTCTCAATTCGGGCATTTGCTTGAAATATTAACTTCAACTCTTGGAACATCTCATATGCTCCATGACGTTCAAAACGTCGTTGAAGTCCCGATTCTAAGCCGTAAAGCATGGCACACTGAACTATCGAGTAGTCATCAGCTTTGCTCTGCCAGACGTTCATAACATCTGGTGTTGCTCCAGCAGCAGGCCTGGCACCCAGCGGTGCTTCCAGGACGTAATTCTTCTGTGCAGCAATGAGGATAATCCTCAGGTTACGGACCCAGTCCGTGTAATTGCTACCATCATCTTTCAACTTTGCTTTCTCAAGGAACGCATTAAAATTCAACGGAACAACAGCACGAGCCATCTATCTACAATCAACATAAGGAAGCAAGATACTATCAGGTACTAAGTTCATGATAAGTTTAAGTTCAGTTAATCAAATTACTTAGGAACTCCCACTTAGATAGACATCCCTCTAATCCTCTAAGTGATCACGTGATCCAAATCAACTAAACCATAACCGATCATCACGTGAGATGGAGTAGTTTTCAATGGTGAACATCATCATGTTGATCATATCTACTATATGATTCACGCTCGACCTTTCGGTCTCTGTGTTCCGAGGCCATATCTACATATGCTAGGCTCGTCAAGTATAACCTGAGTATTCTGCGTGTGCAAAACTGGCTTGCACCCGTTGTAGATGGACGTAGAGCTTATCACACCCGATCATCACGTGGTGTCTGGGCACGACGAACTTTGGCAATGGTGCATACTCAGGGAGAACACTTCTTGATAATTTAGTGAGAGATCATCTTATAATGCTACCGTCAATCAAAGCAAGATAAGATGCATAAAAGGATAAACATCACATGCAATCAATATAAGTGATATGATATGGCCATCATCATCTTGTGCTTGTGATCTCCATCTCCGAAGCACCGTCATGATCACCATCGTCACCGGCGCGCCACCTTGATCTCCATCGTAGCAACGTTGTCGTCTCGCCAATCTTATGCTTCCACGACTATCACTACCGCTTAGTAATAAAGTAAAGCATTACATCGCGATTGCATTGCATACAATAAAGCGACAACCATATGGCTCCTGCCAGTTGCCGATAACTCGGTTACAAAACATGATCATCTCATACAATAAAATCAGCATCATGCCTTGACCATATCACATCACAACATACCCTGCAAAAACAAGTTAGACGACCTCTACTTTGTAGTTGCAAGTTTTACGTGGCTGCTACGGGCTTTAAGTAAGAATTCATCTCACCTACGCATCAAAACCACAACGATAGTTCGTCAAATAGACTCCGTTTTAACCTTCTCAAGGACCGGGCGTAGTCACACTTGGTTCAACTAAAGTTGGAGAGGCAGTCTTCCGCAAGCCATCTATGTGCAAAGCACGTCGAGGGAACCGGTCTCGCGTAAGAGTACGCGTAAGGTTGGTCCGGATCGTCTCACCCAACAATACCGCCGAACCAAAGTATGACATGCTGGTAGGCAGTATGACTTGTATCGCCCACAACTCACTTGTGTTCTACTCATGCAAATAACATCAAACCATAAAACCTAGGCTCTGATACCACTGTTGGGGAACGTAGTAATTTCGAAAATTTTCCTACGCACACGCAAGATCATGGTGATGCACAGCAACAAGAGGGGAGAGTGTTGTCTACGTACCAACGCAGACCGACTGCGGAAGCGATCACACAACGTAGAGGAAGTAGTCGTACGTCTTCTTCCCGATCCGACCGATCCAAGCACCGTTACTCCGGCACCTCCGAGTTCTTAGCACACGTTCAGCTTGATGATGTTCCTCGGGCTCCGATCTAGCAAAGCGTTGAGGAAGAGTTCTGTTAGCACGACGGCGTGGTGACGATCTTGATGTACTACCGACGCAGGGCTTCGCCTAAGCACTACAACGGTATGATCGAGGTGGAATATGGTGGCAGGGGCACCGCACACGGCTAAGGAACGATCTCAAGGATCAAGTTGTGTGTCTTGGGGTGCCCCCTGCCCCCGTATATAAAGGTTGGAGGAGGGGAGCCGGCCGGCCAAGGGAGAGGAGGCGCAGGGGAGTCCTACTCCCACCGGGAGTAGGACTCCTCCCCCCAATCCTAATCCTATTAGGACTCCCGGGGGGAAAAGAGAGAGAAGGGGGGCTGGCCCCCTATCCTATTCCAACTAGGACTTGGGGAGAGGGGGGGCGCCGGCCAGCTTGGGCTTGTCCCTTTTCTATTTTTCCACTAAGGCCCAATAGGCCGATTAGTCTCCCGGGGGGTTCCGGTAACCCTCCCGGTATTCCGGTAAAATCCCGATTTCACCCGGAACACTTCCGATGTCCAAACATAGGCTTCCAATATATCAATCTTTACGTCTCGACCATTTCGAGACTCCTCGTCATGTCCGTGATTTCATCCGGGACTCCGAACAACCTTCGGTACATCAAAATGCATAAACTCATAATAACTGTCATCGTAACGTTAAGCGTGCGGACCCTACGGTTCGAGAACAATGTAGACATGACCGAGACACGTCTCTGGTCAATAACCAATAGCGGGACCTGGATGCCCATATTGGCTCCTACATATTCTACGAAGATCTTTATCGGTCAGACCGCATAACAACATACATTGTTCCCTTTGTCATCGGTATGTTACTTGCCCGAGATTCGATCGTCGGTATCCAATACCTAGTTCAATATCGTTACCGGCAAGTCTCTTTACTCGTTCCGTAATACATCATCTCACAACTAACATATTAGTTGCAGTGCTTGCAAGGCTTATGTGATGTGCATTACCGAGAGGGCCCAGAGATACCTCTCCGACAATCGGAGTGACAAACCCTAATCTCGAAATACGCCAACCCAACATCTACCATTGGAGACACCTGTAGTACTCCTTTATAATCACCCAGTTACGTTGTGACATTTGCTAGTACCCAAAGTGTTCCTCCGGTAAACGGGAGTTGCATAATCTCATAGTTATAGGAACATGTATAAGTCATGAAGAAAGCAATAGCAACATACTAAACGATCGGGTGCTGAGCTAATGGAATGGGTCATGTCAATCAGATCATTCTACTAATGATGTGACCTCGTTAATCAAATAACAACTCCTTGTTCATGGTTAGGAAACATAACCATCTTTGATTAACGAGCTAGTCAAGTAGAGGCATACTAGTGACACTCTGTTGGTCTATGTATTCACACATGTATTATGTTTCCGGTTAATACAATTCTAGCATGAATAATAAACATTTATCATGATATAAGGAAATAAATAATAACTTTATTATTGCCTCTAGGGCATATTTCCTTCAATTACCGTACCACTCTGGTGCGGATCTCACTCTGGTTTACCTACGAGATTCGGTAGTAACTTGATCTGAAGTTACATGATCATCATCATTAGCTTCCTCACTAATTGGTGTAGTAGTCACAAGAACAGATTTCTGTGATGAACTATTTTCCAATAAGGGAGAAGGTACAATTACCTTATCAAGTTTTCTACTTTCCTCCCACTCACTTCTTTCGAGAGAAACTCCTTCTCTAGAAAGGATCCATTCTTAGCAACGAATGTCTTGCCTTCGGATCTGTGATAGAAGGTGTATCCAACTGTCTCCTTTGGGTATCCTATGAAGACATATTTCTCCGATTTGAGTTTGAGCTTATCGAGATGAAACTTTTTCACATAAGCATCGCAACTCCAAACTTTAAGAAATGACAGCTTAGGTTTCTTGCCAAACCATAGTTCACACGGTGTCGTCTCAATGGATTTAGATGGTGCCCTATTTAACGTGAATGCAGCAGTCTCTAATGCATAACCCCAAAACGATAGTGGTAGATCGGTAAGATACATCATAGATTGCACTATATCCAATAAAGTACGGTTATGACATTCGGACACACCATTATGCTGTGGTGTTCCAGGTGGCGTGCGTAGTGAAACTATTTCACATTGTTTTAACTGAAGATCAAACTCGTAACTCAAATATTTTATCTCTGCGATCATATCGTAGAAACTTTTATTTTCTTGTCACAATGATTTTCCACTTCACTCTGAAATTCTTTGAACTGTTCAAATGTTTCAGACTTATGTTTCATCAAGTAGATATCCCCATATCTGCTCAAATCATCTTGTGAAGGTCAGAAAACAATGATACCTGCTGTAAGCCTTAATATTCATCGGACCACATACATCAGTATGTATGATTTCCAACAAATCTGTTGCTTGCTTCATTGTTCCAGAGAACGGCGTTTTAGTCATCTTGCCCACAAGGCATGGTTCGCAAGCATCAAGTGATTCATAATCAAGTGATTCCAAAATCCCATCAGCATGGAGTTTCTTCATGCGCTTTACACCAATATGACCTAAACGGCAGTGCCACAAATAAGTTGCACTATCATTATTAACTTCGCATCTTTTGGTTTCAATATTATGAATATGTGTATCACTAAGATCGAGATCCAATGAACTATTTTAATTGGGTGTGTAACCATATAAGGTTTTATTCATGTAAATAGAACAACAATTTATTCTTTTACTTAAATGAATAACCATATTACAATAAACATGACCAAATCATATTCATGCTCAACGCAAACACCAAACAACACTTATTTAGGTTCAACACTAATCCCGAAAGTATAGGGAGTGTGCGATGATGATCATATCAATCTTGGAACCACTTCCAACACACATCGTCACTTCGCCCTTAACTAGTCTCTGTTCATTCTGCAACTCCCGTTTCGAGTTACTACTCTTAGCAACTGAACTAGCATCAAATACTGAGGGGTTGCTATAAACACTAGTAAAGTACACATCAATAACATGTATATCAAATATACTTATGTTCACTTTGCCATCCTTCTTATCCGCCAATCACTTGGGGTAGTTCCGCTTCCAGTGACCAGTCCCTTTGCAGTAGAAGCACTTAGTCTCAGGCTTAGGATCAGACTTGGGCTTCTTCACTTGAGCAGCAACTTGCTTGCTGTTCTTCTTGAAGTTCCCCTTCTTCCCTTTGCCCTTTTCTTGAAACTAGTGGTCTTGTCAACCATCAACACTTGATGTTTTCCTTGATTTCTACCTTCGTTGATTTCAGCATCACGAAGAGCTTTGGGAGTTGTTTCCCTTATCCCTTGCATATTATAGTTCATCACGAAGTTCTACTAACTTGGTGATGGTGACTAGAGAATTCTGTCAATCACTATCTTATCGGGAAGATTAACTCCCACTTGATTCAAGCGATTGTAGTACCCAGACAATCTGAGCACATGCTCACTAGTTGAGCGATTCTCCTCCATATTTTAGCTATAGAACTTGTTGGAGACTTCATATCTCTCAACTCGGGTATTTGCTTGAAATATTAACTTCAACTCCTGGAACATCTCATATGGTCCATGACATTCAAAACGTCTTTGAAGTCCCGATTCTAAGCCATTAAGCATGGTGCACTAAACTATCAAGTAGTCATCATATTGAGCAAGCCAAACGTTCATAACGTCTACATCTGCTCCTACAATAGGTCTGTCACCTAGCGGTGCATCAAGGACATAATTCTTCTGTGCAGCAATGAGGATAAACCTCAGATCACGGATCCAATCCGCATCATTGCTACTAACATCTTTCAACACAATTTTCTCTAGGAACATATCAAAAATAAACACAGGGAAGCAACAACGCGAGCTATTGATCTACAACATAATTTGCAAAATACTACCAAGACTAAGTTCATGATAAATTTAAGTTCAATTTAATCATATTACTTAAGAACTCCCACTTAGATAGACATCCCTCTAATCCTCTAAGTGATCACGTGATCCAGATCAACTAAACCATAACCGATCATCACGTGAAATGGATTAGTTTTCAATGGTGAACATCATTATGTTGATCATATCTACTATATGATTAACGCTCGACCTTTCGGTCTCCGTGTTCCGAGGCCATATCTGCATATGCTAGGCTCGTCAAGTTTAACCTGAGTATTCTGCATGGTGCACTAAATTATCACACCCGATCATCACGTGGTGTCTGGGCACGACGAACTTTGGCAACGGTGCATACTCAGGGAGAACACTTCTTGATAATTTAGTGAGAGATCATCTTATAATGCTACCGTCAATCAAAGCAAGATAAGATGCATAAAAGATAAACATCACATGCAATCAAAATATGTGACATGATATGGCCATCATCATCTTGTGCCTTTGATCTCCATATCCAAAGCATCGTCATGATTTCCATCGTCACCGGCATGACACCATGATCTCCATCATCTTGATCTATATCAACATGTCGTCACATGGTCGTCTCGCCAACTATTGCTCTTGCAACTATTGCTATCGCATAGCGATAAAGTAAAGCAATTATTTGGCGCTTGCATCTTATGCAATAAAGAGACAACCATAAGGCTTTTGCTAGTTGCCGATAACTTCAACAAAACATGATCATCTCATACAACAACTTATATCTCATCACGTTTTGACCATATCACATCACAACATGCCCTGCAAAAACAAGTTAGACGTCCTCTACTTTGTTGTTGCAAGTTTTACGTGGCTGCTACGGGCTTAAGCAAGAACCAATCTTACCTACGCATTAAAACCACAACGATAGTTTGTCCAATAGACTCCGTTTTAACCTTCGCAAGGACCGGGCGTAGCCACACTCGGTTCAACTAAAGTTGGAGAAACTGTCACCCGCAAGCCACCTATGTGCAAAGCACGTCGGGAGAACCAGTCTCGCGTAAGCGTACGCGTAATGTCGGTCCGGGCCGCTTCATCCAACAATACCGCCGAACCAAAGTATGACATGCTGGTAGGCAGTATGACTTGTATCACCCACAACTCACTTGTGTTCTACTCGTGCATATAACATCAAACCATAAAACCTGGCTCTGATACCACTGTTGGGGAACGTAGTAATTTCAAAAAAAATCCTACGCACACGCAAGATCATGGTGATGCATAGCAACGAGGGGGAGAGTCTGATCTACGTACCGTTGTAGATCGCAACGGAACCATTGACACAACGTAGAGGAAGTAATCATACGTCTTCTTCCCGATCCGACCGATCGAAGCACCCTTACTCCGGCACCTCCGAGTTCTTAGCACACGTACAACTCGATGACGTTCCCCGGGCTCCGATCCAGCAAAGCTTCGGGGAGGAGTTCCGTCAGCACGACGGCGTGATGACGATCTTGATGTTCTACCGACGCAGGGCTTCGCCTAAGCACTACAACGATATGATCGAGGTGGAATATGGTGGCAGGGGGCACCGCACACGGCTAAGGAACGATCTCAAAGATCAACTTGTGTGTCTAGAGGTACCCCCCTGACCCCGTATATAAAGGAGCAAGGGGGAGGCCGGCCGGCCTATGGGGCGCGCCAAGGGAGGGGGAGTCCTCCTCCTAGTGGGAGTAGGACTCCCCTTTCCTAGTCCAACTTGGAGACTTGGGGGGAAGGAAAGAGAGGGAGAGGGAGAGGGAAAGGGGGGGGGCCGCGCCCTCCCCTCCTAGTCCAATTCGGACTCCCTTGAGGGGGGGCGCGCCACCTCTTGGGCTGCTGCCCTCTCTCTCCCCTCAGGCCCAATAAGGCCCATTACTTCCCCGGGGGGTTCCGGTAACCCCTGCGGCTCTCCGGTTTTCTCCGAAATCATCCGGAACCCTTCCGGTGTCCGAATATAGTCATCCAATATATTAATCTTTATGTCTCGACCATTTCGAGACTCCTCGTCATGTCATTGATCACATCCGGGACTCCAAACTAACTTAGGTACATCAAAATGCATAAACTCATAATAACTGTCATCGTAACGTTAAGCGTGCGGACCCTACGGTTCGAGAACAATGCAGAGATGACTGAGACACATCTCCGGTCAATAACCAATAGCGGGACCTGGATGCCCATATTGGCTCCTACATATTCTACGAAGATCTTTATCGGTTAGAGCGCATAACAACATACGTTGTTCCCTTTGTCATCGGTATGTTACTTGCCCGAGATTCGATCGTCGGTATCCAATACCTAGTTCAATCTCGTTACCGGCAAGTCTCTTTACTCATTATGTAATACATCACCCCGCAACTAACTCATTAGTTGCAATGCTTGCAAGGCTTATGTAATGTGCATTACCGAGAGGGCCCAGAAATACTTCTCCAACAATCGGAGTGACAAATCCTAATCTCGAAATACGCCAACCCAACATCTACCTTTGGAGACACCTGTAATGCTCCTTTATAATCACCCAGTTATGTTGTGACGTTTGGTAGCACCCAAAGTGTCGGGGGTGCTGATCCCACGGACACCTATGGGACCACGGAGGACCGGGGCCCCTTTCGGTTCGGCAAGGGGGCGGAGAGTGCACGAAGAGCAGATCGAGGCGAACGCATGAGCGACGCGATCAGTTTACCTAGGCTCAGGCCGCACGAATGCTTAAAACCCTACTCCTGCTTTGATTTTTATTTGTGTTCTTGCTCGGGAGCGATGAATGCTACAGTACACTTAGATGGCTAGCGAGGCCGAGCGTGAGAATGATCATCCCCCCCTCTCTGTTGCGCATGGGCCTCCTTTTATATGTCAAAGGGGTCACCGACGGGTGGCAACAGAGATGAGGGTAAAAAGGTAAAAGAAGTGGTGGTTGGCGCCACCGCTTATTACAGTTGTATCATACCTAACCCTGACGGCAGGGGACAAAGGCATTAAATGCCTGTCTGTGTCACCTAGACGGTGCAGAAAGGGACCGCTAGGGACGCCATTGCTTGCCACGATGGTTATCTTGTCAGCGCCGCTTGCCACCGTGTACCTCTAGCTGCACAGCCTTCCGCCACGTACGCTTGGAAGGGTCCCAGAGCGACACGTTGGCGGATGTGCTGGAGCGCAGGTACAGGATGAAAGCTTGCCGCGGCAAGTGCCTTGCCGTGGTTATTATCTTGTAGCGTCCAGGAGCTTTTCGCTCACTGGGTCTTGCCGGGACACGTGGTGCGCTGCGGCAAGTTCCTTGATATGTCTTGATTGGCCTCCCCGGCAAGCTCCTCTTGCCGGGGTCTTGTCTCCTTCCCGGCAAGCTCCTCTTGCCGGGGCCTTGTCTTCTTGGTTTTGGATACTTTGTTCTTGAATGGCTCCAAGGGAACCACGGAGGATTTTGGCGGTCGCCCGGCAAGCCATGCCGCGGGACGCTGCGACCGCCCGTGCACAAGTTCGGGATACTAAGGTACCCCTACTTTAGAACACCGACAGGAGCCCCCGAGACTGGGCCATACACGGTGCCGAGCGTTGTTGGGCCAGGCCCAAAACAGTGCACGGGCACGCGCGGCCTAGGTTACATCGTACCTCACTCCGTGTTCACCGCGCCCTCCCCGCACGGCACGCGTCGAATGCGGCATCGTGGGAGATATCATGGGCGGTTTCTTTATTAGGAAAGGCGGAACGTCCGCCACCTCCCCCTTTATAAGCAAGGGGAAGCAGGGGTAGTGTGCCCACTCGCCCCCATTC
>LT934111.1:12492635-12517008 GCA_900231445.1 Triticum turgidum subsp. durum
CCCAAGCTTGGCGCAAAGGAGCTGTGGGAGTACTATTATCTCTTTTGGGCGACGGAGACGCGAGCTCACCCGCGGACCAAGGTGCTCCCGGCCGCTGCTCACGCGATGGCTCCGGACGGGTACCCCTTCTTTGCTGTCTTATTCTACTATGGGCTCTGCCCGCCTTTTTCCGAGTTCTTCTGTGATATCATGAACACATACAATCTCTGCCTCCTTGATTTCACTCCCAACGCCGTCCTCACCATGGCAGTTTTCGCACACCTTTGCGAGAACTTTGTCGGAGTCCACCCTAGCGTAGCCCTTTTTCGCCACTTTTTCATTCCCCGGGTAGAGAGAGGAGAGCCCTTGTTTGGCGGAATTGCCTGGGTCTCTAGGACCGGCAAGAAGGATTCCTATTTGGAGGGCGAATTCCGCGGCAAGTGGGAAGAGTGGAGGGCTGATTGGTGCTGGATTGTAGAGGAGAGCCCGCAGGCATTCACCGCCCGGCGTCAAGTAGCAGCAGTGCGCGGCAGTGACTGGAGCGACGTGGCCCCGGAGGACAGCAGGCCGAAGATTGCCGTCACCAGGATCCAGCGCCCTAGGCTTGCCGGACTCACTGTAGGGGCCGTTGGCGCAGACTTTCTTCGTCGCCGCATCGCTCTCCTGCAGGAACGGAGGAGGCCTGCCTGGGAGTTCAAGAACGCGGCAGACATCATGAGGCTGCGCCCAGGCCTCAACTACAATTTCACTGTCCTTGAGCTCAACGGAATACTGCAGGAGCTCTTCAAGTACGATTCAGATCACCCCGAGGTCTTCAGGTTGCCGCAGGGCGTCGTCCCTTTGTGCAACAATTCGGCGCTCGACCGCATCAGGGCGATGATGCCATTGTGCGATTTCGCACCAAATCGTGCCAACTTGGCAAGAGCCAGAGGACGAGGTTGTGCAGCAATTCTTCGATGACTTGGTGGAAGTGCCAATCCGCGCCGACGAGAAGGACGGCCTCACCCGCGACACCACCAAGGCGGAGTTGGCGTACATCGCCACCAGGTTGGAAGAGGCGGCGGCAGCTGCCGCGGTGGGCGAGTTCGGCTTCACCTTGGAGGAGGCAGCGGCGGCAGAGGCGGCAAACCGTGCCGAGCGTGAAGATCTTGCCGGCAAAAAGGATCTTGCCGGCAAGAAGGAGGTTGCCGGGCATGATGCCGAACCGAGCCAGGTTGCCAGGCATGACGCCGAACTGAGCGAGCCTGCCGATGATGCGAGCGGCTCTCTGGAGATCGATTCCTCCTCCACTTCGTCCTCCGACAGCACGCCGCCAGCAGCGTCTCTGTCTCCACCAAGAAGGCGTCTCCGCAAGGCCGGGAATGTAGCGAGGCGGCAGGCGGGCCGGCAGTCGCCGCGCCGCATGATGCGCTCCACCGTGGCAAGCACCGTTGCCGCGGGAGCGCCCCATGCTGCTGCTTCGACTGGAGCGGGGTCTTCCCGGACTGCCGCTTCTGCTCCCGCCAAGCGACCAAGGGAGCATACTCCTCCACCTTCCCGTGCCCGAAGCGGGCGAGATTTTGACTTCTCCGCGTATAGCTCCGACGAGGAAGAAGAAGAAGAGGAGTAAGTTCTGCTTACTGTGCTTGCAATTCTTTGATTTATGCTGTTTTTGTCTCGTCTTGTTTCTCACTTGCCATTCCCTGTATCGGTTCCTTTTTAAGACTCTGGCGCAGAGAGCGGCAAAGAGAGCCAAGGCGCCGGTGTTCGTCATCGAGGACGAACCCACTGCGTCAACAGGGGACGTGCCTGAGACAAACTTGCCGGACCCGAAGGCTGATCTTCAGAGCAGCCCCTAGCGTAAGTGTCTTGTTTACTTCCCGCTGTCGGGCGCGCACGAAGATCCTTGCTGTGCTGATACTTGTTTGTTTGACTTGTGCAGGAGCAGAGCAGCCACACCAGGTGAGCCCGGAGGCTGCCCCTGAAGCGCCAAGGGAAAGCCCTCCGGCGAGGGAGAGATCTTCGGCAAGGGAGAGCTCTCCGGCGAGGGAGGAGACTCCGGCTAGGGAGGAGCCCCTGGGAAGGGAGGAGCCCCCGGCAAGGGAGGAAGCTCCGGCAACGGAGGAGCCCCCGGCAAGGGAGGGATCTCCGGCAAGGGACTGTGTCGGCGATCCCCCAACGACGGAGACCGCAGCTGCAGACCCTGGCACGGGTAACTTCCTTGCTTCCAAACTCCCCTTGGTTCTTCATCTTCTTGATCTTTCCCTTGGATTTTGCTCGAATTTTGCTTGAATTTTCTCCCCTCTTCTGGCCGTCAGATCCATCTGCCGCAGAGCTGATGGAGACTGAAGTCGCCGCCGAGGAAGCAGCCGGCGCCGGCGAGGAGGCCGCCAGGGCTGCCGCCGTGGAGGCGGGCGGGGAGTCTGGCGGTCGTACTGACGACCCGGAGGTCATAGGAGCGCCAGGCGCTGCTCCGACCACCGACTCCTCCACCGTAGCCGCCGCGCCAGGCTCCGATGAGCCCCAACCTGGCATCTACGTGAAGGCCGGCGAGGACATCTTCATTAACCTTCCCTGGGCGTCAAGCTCCAGGGCACCGATCGAGGGGGAGATGCTGGACGGAGAGGTGCTTGCCTCCGCCGGGCTGAAGCTGGTCGACGCGCCAAGCAGCACCAGCGGCGAACCTGAAGAGGAGCGCCTGCTGCGGAAGCTAGTGGTGCTCTACTGCGCTCGGCAGGCCAAGCTGGAGTCCCGTGAAGCGCTCGTCGTGAAGGCCGGTGCTGATATCGAGAAGCGCACAGAAGAGCTCCGAGGCGCCAACCAAGAAGCTCTCCGCTCCCTGGCAAAGGAGCGGAAAGATCTTGCCGAGGCGCAGCATGCCTTCCTTCTCGAGAAGGCCGACGTCGAAGAGCGCCAACGCCTTGCCGCGGAAAAGTTGTCTTCACAGGAGGGTGACTTGGCGTAGCGGAAGGTCCACCTCGACAGCCACGAGGAGGAACTTGCCGCACGCGAGCGAGCAGTTGGCGGGGCCCTTAAACAAGCTGAAGACGCCGCCGCAGCCGCCGAGGCCGCCAAGAACGAGCTGGAGCTGAAAGTGACGCAGCTGGAGGCGAGCCTTAAGGCGAACGGCGACGAGCTTGCCGCGCTCAAGCTCGAGCGGGAGAAGGACGCCAACATCTATTCGGAGCTGCAGGCCCTTTTCACCGAGAAGGGCAAGGAACTGGACGCCGCCAAGAGCAACAATGCTGATCTCGAAGTGAAGCTGGCGGCCCTGACCAAATCTCTGGATGGCGCCAAGGAGAAGGAGGCCGCCTTGAAGGAAGAAGTCGAGGCCGGCAAGGTGCTGCTGGCGAACGTTGTTTCCGCCCAGAAGACCTTGTCGGAGAACGTGGAGCACTGGACGGAGGGTCTGGTGAACGTTGCCGCGGACGTCGACAAGGAGTTGGCGCAATTGGGGATGGTGGATCTCGGGTACTCCTCCGACGAGAATCTCCAACCCAGCGCCAAGCTGACTCTGTTCTTCAAGGGCGTGGCGACGGCGCTTGAGCGACTCCGGGAGCAGATCCCAAAGCAGCTTGCCGACGAGTCGCGCAAGACTTGCGCGGGAGCTCTCCAGAAGGTGCTGATGAAGGTGGCCTTCCGCAACCCAGGCCTCCGCCTCACAAACGTCCTCCGAAGCCTGCCGCCAGATGCTGATCTGGAGGAGCTCAAGGCCCTTGTCGCACCTATTGTGGACAGGGTGAGCGGAATCAGAAGGGTCGAGGGCGACCGTGTAGACTAGGCCATCCATCTTTTTCTTTCCTTGTCCCTGTCAATCATGTTATGAAAAACAGTCTGTTAGAGCTGCGACAAGTTATTTTGTAATATACTCTATCCATGGTAGTAATTGCTATGTTATTTCCTTTACTTGACTCTTTCCTTTGTATGTTTTTACCCTACGCTTTTAGGGAACTTGTCGTCGCAGGCACCTTTGCCGCGAGCGCTGAGTGCGGAACGTCAGCAACCTACTGGCGGTGCTGCAGCCGACAAGAAACCTTGTCGCGACTAGTGGCAGCTCACTTAAGTTGTTGAGCGGACTCGAAACAACAGTAAGGGCGCAACTAGCTACGAGTTGGTTCCTCCGCGCACAGGTTTTCCATACAAAGCACGGTCGTTCAAGGAAAATAACTTAAAAATTTAAAGGAAATTTGATTGCTCAGACTTTGGCAACTTATCTTTTTTGTTACTTGCTTCCCGGCAAGGAGAAAACTTCTTGAACGACGCCTGGTCCATACCGTATCTTCTCCCTTCCCCCCTCGGCAAACTTGTGCGCGAGGGAACCTCCTTTTCATTGTGAAAAAGAAAGAGGGCGAAATAACAATATGGAGCTTTAAGGCTCGTTATTTAGTACCGGGGGTTAGTGCTGCACAAAATGTCACATAATACATGCAAAATTTGAAAAGCAAGAAATCGACAAAGTGTGCTGAGTACATAATCTTTATGCATGGGATCTGCGCCCGGCTTTGTACAAAGGATTACATGCAACAGCGACAAGACTTGTACAAAAGTTGGTTGCCGGAACGGGTTCCGGCAACCGCGCCCTATGGGTAAAACTTGCGAAGATGCTCGATATTCCAGGAGTTGCTCACTGGTATGCCATCTTCGGTCTCCAGGCGGACAGCGCCAGGCCTAGTGACCCGTTTGACCCGGTAAGGGCCTTCCCACTTCGGCGTCAACTTGTTGGAATTCTTGGCGGACTGAATGCGCCGAAGAACAAGGTCGCCTTCCTCGAGACTTCTGGCGTTAACTTTGCGGCTATGATAGCAGCGCAAGGCTTGCTGGTAGCGAGCGGCTCGCACAGCAGCCTGAAGAAGGTCTTTCTCAAGGAGCAGCGCGTCGCCTTGTCGCAGCTGCTCTTGCTCAAACTCATCGTAAGCGAGCACTCGAGGCGACCCGTATACGAGTTCCGTGGGGAGAACTGCCTCCGCTCCATAGACTAGAGCGAAGGGTGTCTGGCCAGTGGCTCGATTTGGCGTCATCCTGATCGACCAAAGAACCACCGGCAGCTCCTTGATCTAGTTTCTTCCGCACTTGTGCAGCCTGTCGAAAGTTCTGGTCTTGAGCCCGCGCAACACTTCAGCATTTGCCCTCTCCACTTGTCCGTTGCTTCTCGGGTGAGCAATAGAAGCGAAGCAGACCTTGGCGCCAAGATCTTGGACATACTGCATGAAGGTGCGGCTCATAAATTGCGTACCGTTGTCGGTGATTATCCTGTTAGGGATCCCGAAATGGCAAGCAATCGACCTGAAGAACTTGACTGCTGACTGTGCTATCACCTTCCTCACTGGTTCCACTTCCGACCATTTTGTGAACTTGTTGATTGCAACATACAAGTACTCAAAGCCCCCGACAGCTCGGGGAAAGGGGCCGAGGATATCGAGTCCCCAGACCGAAAATGGCTAGGATAAAGGGATCGTCTGGAGAGCTTGAGCTGGCTGGTGTATCTGCTTGGAATGGAACTGGCACGCTTCACACTTGGTTACTTGTGCAGTTGCATCCTGGAGGGCTGTCGGCCAGAAGAAGCCTTGCCGGAATGCTTTTCCGACAAGAGCTCTTGCGCCAATGTGGTGACCACATATGCCTCCATGTATCTCTGCCAACAGCTTCTGTCCATCTTCCCGGTGAATACACTTCAATTTCACACCGTTGAGTCTTCTTCTGCATAGTGTGTTATCGACAAACTAGTACATACTAGACTGCCGGGCTACTCTTTCCGCTTCTTCTTGTTCTTCGGGAAGTTCTCCTGTCTGAAGGAAACGGACAATCTGTTGCGCCCATGTTGGAGCCTGTGGCTCGACAACAAGGACTAAAGGCACATCTGCTGCTGCGGGAACATCCGCTTCCACGGCAAGAGCCTGCGGCTCTGCCGGAGCTTGACGTTCCCAGGCAAGCTTGCCGGAGCAGAACTTGTCGGGAGTGTCTGCTTCAACGGAACAAACCCTGGGGCTTGTCGGAGCAGACTGCTCCTCAGTATTCTTGGTGTTGATCTTGGAGACCTTCTTGGCGGCGGCTCCGGGAAGCTCTGCCGGAAAATAGTCACCAGAAACCAACTTCCTCTTTTGCTCTGTCCAGTTGGTGGTGTTACGGACGGCTGAGTCAGCTTGAGCACAAAAATCCCTGGTTCCACAGGTAATTTAAGTGCAGCGCACTTTGACAGGCCATCGGCAACGTCATTCTGAGCTCTTGGGACGTGCTCCATCTGCAGGCCGTCAAAGTGCTCTTCTAGCTTTCTCACTTCGTCGACGTAAGCTTCCATTAAAGGACTCTGGTAATTCTTGTTTACTTGGCGGATGACAAGCTGTGAGTCACCCCTGACTATGAGCTTTTTAATCCCAAGTTCTGCTGCGATCCTAAGACCGGCGAGCAAGCCTTCATACTCTGCTGTGTTGTTTGTCACTTGCTCCTTGGGGAAGTGCATCTGGATTATGTACTTGAGGTGCTCTCCGGTGGGTGCGACAAGCAGTACTCCGGCACCGGCGCCTTGCAGCGAGAAGGCACCGTCAAAGTACATAAGCCACTCTTTGTTTGCTTCCTTGGCGGGGATGCTCGTCTCCGGAATTTCTTCATCTGGAGTTGGCGTCCACTCTGCTATGAACTCTGCCATTGCTCTGCTTTGGATTGTTGATGTACTCTCAAATTTGAGGCCAAAGCTTGACAGTTCCAGTGCCCACTCAACAATCCTGCCTGTTGCTTCTGGATTTTGCAATATCCTCTTCAGCGGAAAGCGAGTGACAACCGTGATTTCATGTGCTTGGAAGTAATCGCGCAGCTTTCTCGAGGCCATGAGAAGGCCGAAAAACAACTTCTGCACACCAGAGTACCTCGACCTAGCCCCCTGCAAAAGGGAACTGACAAAGTAAACCGGGCATTGCACCATCTTCTTCTGTATCTCCTCTTGCATCTGCGCAGACCCTTGCTTCTCGGGACCAGAGCTTGTCGGGGAAGCCCCCTGCTTGTCGCTGGATGTGCTTGCCGCGGTTGCTGGCTCGTCATCTGCCTCCCTCTCCGCTACTAACGCAGCACTAACCACTTGATTGGTTGCCGCTATGTACAGCAGCAACTTCTCTTGTGGTTTAGGTGCGACAAGTGTTGGAGTGGAGGACAGGTATCTCTTCAAGTCTTGCAGCGTAGGCTCCGCTTCCGGAGTCCATTTCATTGGACCTGCCTTTTTCAAAATTTTGAAAAATGGCAGGGCGCGCTCAGCAGACCGAGAGATAAACCTGCTGAGAGCAGCCACGCAGCCGGCAAGCTTCCGTACATCCTTGACGCGTTTTGGTGCTTCGATCTGCTCAATGGCCTTGATCTTGTCGGGATTGGCTTCGATTCCCCGCTGAGACACAAAGAACCCGAGAAGCTTGCCGGAAGGGACTCCAAACACACACTTCCCGAGGTTGAGCTTGAGGTTGATCTTGTGCAGATTTGCAAAAGTCTCTTCTAAATCTTGGATCAGAGTTGCCCTGTCCTTGCTTTTGACCACTATATCATCCATGTAAGCTTCTACATTTCTGTGTATCTGTGGCTTCAAAGCGACATGGACTACTCTGGCAAATGTTGAACCAGCATTCTTTAAACCAAAAGGCATCCGTACGAAACAGTACGTGCCACATGGAGTAATGAATGCGGTTTTCTCCTCATCCTCTTCTGCCATGAAGATCCGATGGTATCCTGAATATGCGTCAAGAAATGAAAGCAAATCACATCTGGCTGTGGAGTCAACAATCTGGTCAATGCGCGGCAAGGGAAATGGATCTTTGGGACAAGCTTTATTAACATCAGTAAAGTCAATACAAAGCCTCCATTTTCCATTTGCCTTGCGCACTACAACAGGATTGGCTAGCCACGTGGGATGGAGCACTCCTCTGACAAGGCCTGCTGCTTCCAACTTCTTGATTTCTTCTGCTATGAATTCTTGGCGCTCCACTGCCTGTTTTCTGACCTTCTGCTTGAAGGGCCGCGCATGAGGACAAAAGGCAAGATGGTTCTCAATTACTTTCCTGGGAACACCGGGGATATCAGACGGTTGCCATGCAAACACGTCGACATTCGCCCGCACGAAAGTAATGAGCGCGCTTTCCTATTTGGGGTCAAGCGTGGCACTGATGGTGAAGGTACCACCAGTGTCGTCCTCCTTGGCGGACACCTTCTTGGTATGTGGTGGAGGTGCCATAGCCTTCTTACACTTGCCGGTGGAGCTCGATGGTGCGTCCTCGACGGCAGCGCGGCACTCCGAGGAGGTGCGCTTGCCGGAGTGGGCGTCAGAGCTCTTGCCGGACTTGGTCTTTTTCTTCCCCCCGGATGCTTCAGCGGCAAGTGTCTTGTGATCTGTTGCAGCGGCTGCTTCCCGATAGATCTTGTCGGCGCAGATAAGGGCATCCTTCTTGTCGCCAGGGACAGAGATGACGCTTATCGGGCCTGGCATCTTGAGCATGTTATATGCATAATGAGAGGCTGCCATGAACTTGGTAAGCGCTGGACGGCCAAGTATCCCATTGTAAGGCAATGGGAAATCGGCAAGGTCAAAAGTGACCCTCTCAGTCCTGAAGTTCATTTCACTGCCGAATGTTACCGGCAACGTGACCTTCCCTTTCAGCTTGCTCCTTCCCGGGTTAATTCCTTGGAATGTACCGGTCTCTTCGAGCTTGCTGTCCAGAATCTGGAGTTTCTGGAGCACAGCGGAGGAGATCAGATTTAAGCCGGCCCTACCATCAACTAGCATCTTAGTGACTTTGAGATTGCGGATTGTTGGCGAAACCAACAACGGCAAGCACCCGACCGCAGTTGTGCGATCAGGGTGGTCCTCAATGTCAAAGATGATAGGCGTGCTGGCCCATTTCAGAAGCTTGCGTGATTCGACAGGTGGCTCTGCCGCATTAACTTCCCGCAGCCACTGTTTGAGTTGGTGGTGGGAAGTATGCAGAGAAGCACCGCCGTCAACACACAAGACTTCTGTAGCTTTCTGAAACTCTTGCTCACTGTTCTCAACATCATCCATGTCCTCATCGTCGTCTTCGTCTTCATCCTTGTCGCGACCACGGGGAGGTCTGTCTCCTTGCCGCTGCTTGGCCTTGCAACGGCGTCCTCCCCGGCCAGCGCGCTTCTTGCCGGCCTCTCCACCGCCTCCTTGGGCTCTCTCCTTGTCGCGCCGCTCGTACTCAGCTTTTTGTTGCTGGACAAGCTGCTCGACCTTCTTCCAGCTCTGGAGATCATGGCCCTCGGTGCGGTGGATCTTGCAGTATTGCTTGTCGGAGCCGTCCTGCTTGTCGGTGGCCGCCACAGCCTGGCAGTTGGTGCATGCGGCAACCTCCTTGCCGCAGCTGCCAACTTTGGCTTGCTTGGCGCCACCGTCGTTGCCGGACTGCTCAATGACTAGTACCTCCTTGCGTTTCTTCTTCCTATTGCGCCTCCGGTTTTTCTTTGTCGGGGCAGCATCTTCGCTGTCAGATTCCCCTGCTCCAGTATTCTCTCCGGGGAGTTTCCTCCCTTCTTCAGCGCGTGCACACTTATCGGCCAGGGCGTACAGCTCGCTGACGTCTCTGATCCTGCTCATCGCCATCTCCTCCCACATCCTGTGATTACGCACGTTCTGATGGAACGCGCTGATAACCGCGGCAGGGTGGATGTCTGGGATGTTACGTTATACACGGCTGAATCTCTGGATATACTTGCGCAGGGGCTCTCCTTCCTTCTGGGCAAGCAGGTGGAGATCACTCTCTTGGCCATGTGGTTTGTGGCCGCCCGTAAAGGCGCCGACAAACTGATGGCACAAGTCCGCCCAAGAGGATATGGAGTTGTCCGGCAAGTGCATGAGCTAGGACCTGACTTCGGGCTTGAGCACAAGCGGAAAGTAGTTGGCAAGGACCTTGTCGTCTCGCCCCCCAGCAGCTTGCACCGCAATGGTGTAGATGCTGAGGAACTCAGACGGGTGCGACTTGCCGTCGTACTTCTCCGGTACGTCTGGCTTGAAATGCTTCTCGCTGGGCCACTGGACTTGCCGCAGCTCACGGGTAAACGCAGGGCAACCTACCGCGTACGGCAAGTCGCCTGGTTCTCCGGGCGCATGCAGGTCAACAGAGGGCCCAGCGCGCAGGTCTGATTGACGCCGCGCTTCTCTTCGGCGCTCGATGCGAGTACGAGCGTCTTCTTGCTGTCTCTCGTGGAGAACTTGGCGCTGATCGCGACGAGCTCGCGGATCTGACGACGCGGTGGAGTCGCTGTCGTGGTGGATCCGGTGAGTCGGCAATCTTGGCCTTCGAGGCGGAGAGTGCACAGTGGTTGCGCCCTCGCCGGTCTTGTCGCCACCGGCTCGTGCCTGGCTGACTTGCCGCGGCAGCGATGTGCTTGGCTGCCGTGGGTTGTCACCGTTGGCGAAGCCGATGAGGCTCTGGATAGTGGCCCTCCATTCATCGATCTTCTCTGGCGCTGGAGGGTAATCTAGGAGCAGTTGGGCCCGTGCCAACGCTTCTGCCGGAGTGGCGGGCGGCGGCGGCGAACGGTGCGAGGAGCGAGATATGCTCGGACTTCTAACTGCGTTAGATGGAGCAGTACCTCGTCCAAGCGACCGTGCCCTGCTCGTGCCAGCATGTTGGCGCGCATGCTGGTCTTGAGTGCTCCGGGATCCACCAGCTTGATCTTGGCCCAGCAAACGTATGGTACCGTGAGTACCATGACGCTACTGGTCCCGTGCCTCCTGAGATGGGCGCGGTGCGTGTACGGACGCCGAGTTCTTGGAGTGCGCTCGGTCGTTGTGGGAGTCGACCGCGCCGCCGATGTGCAGCGCAATCTTGTCTTTGGACCTGGTAGCACTATGAGCCTCCTCGTCGGTGCCCATTCTTCCGCCGGCACCCACTCCACCAGCCGTTCGCTCTGGCGATGGTGGGCTCAGCGCAGACGGAGCAGCTGCCTCCGAAATCTTCTTCTTCGGTGGCATGTTGATGAAGATGACGAAGATTCGGCTCGTGCGAACGTCGGATCAGGTTCACACAGCCTCGACGCACCCCCTACCTGACGTGCCAAAGATGTCGGGGGTGCTGATCCCACGGACACCTATGGGACCACGGCGGACCGGGGCCCCTTTCGGTTCGGCAAGGGGGCGGAGAGTGCACGAAGAGTAGATCGAGGCGAACGCACGAGCGACGCGATCAGTTTACCCAGGTTCGGGCCGCACGAATGCGTAAAACCTTACTCCTGCTTTGATTTGTATTTGTGTTCTTGCTCGGGAGCGATGAATGCTACAGTACACTTAGATGGCTAGCGAGACCGAGCGTGAGAATGATCGTCCCCCCCTCTCTGTTGTCAAAGGGGTCACCGACAGGTGGAAACAGAGATGAGGGTAAAAAGGTAAAAGAAGTGGTGGTTGGCGCCACCGCTTACTACAGTTGTATCATACCTAACCCTGACCGCAGGGGACAAAGGCATTAAATGCCTGTCTGTGTCACCTAGACGGTGCAGAAAGGGACCGCTAGGGACGCCATTGCTTGCCACGATGGTTATCTTGTCAGCGCCGCTTGCCACAGTGTACCTCTAGCTGCACAGCCTTCCGCCATGTACGCCTGGAAGGGTCCCAGTGCGACATGTTGGCGGATGTGCAGGAGCGCAGGTACAGGATGAAAGCTTGCCGCGGCAAGTGCCTTGCCGTGGTTATTATCTTGTCGCGTCCAGGAGCTTGTCGCTCACTGGGTCTTGCCGGGACACGTGGTGCGCTACGGCAAGTTCCTTGATATGTCTTGATTGGCCTCCCCGGCAAGCTCCTCTTGCCGGGGTCTTGTCTCCTTCCCGGCAAGCTCCTCTTGCCGGGGCCTTGTCTCCTTGGTTTTGGATACTTTGTTCTTGAATGGCTCCACGGGAACCACGGAGGATTTTGGCGGTCGCCCGGCAAGCCTTGCCGCGGGACGCTGCGACCGCCCGTGCACAAGTTCGGGATACTAAGGTACCCCTACTTTAGTACACCGACAGGAGCCCCCGGGCCTGGGCCATACACGGTGCCGAGCGCTGTTGGGCCAGGCCCAAAACAGTGCACGGGAACGCGCGGCCTAGGTTACGCCATACCTCACTCCGCGTTCGCCGTGCCCTCCCCGCACGGCACGCGTCGAATGCGGCATTGTGGGAGAGATCGTGGGCGGTTTCTTTATTAGGAAAGGCGGAACGTCCGCCACCTCCCCCTTTATAAGCAAGGGGAAGCAGGGGTAGTGTGCCCACTCGCCCCCATTCCGCTCCAATCTTGAAAAACTCCGCCCCGCCTCCGTCTTCCCAAAGCACAGAGAGCGCAGCGCCCTGCCCCCCCGCATTGCCACCAGCACCACCAACGCCGTCGACCTCCTCCACTGCTTCCGCCATGGCTCCGAAAGGCGACAAGGGAAAAGCCGTGAAGTCGACTGAGGCGCAGCGGCTTGCGGCGCTGCGGAAGGAGCGAGCCATCTTCCCCCCAAGCTCGGCGCAAAGGAGCTGCGGGAGTACTATTATCTCTTTTGGGCAACGGAGACGCGAGCTCACCCGCGGACCAAGGTGCTCCCGGCCGCTGCTCACGCGACGTCTCCGGACGGGTACCCCTTCTTTGCTGTCTTCTTCTACTGCGGGCTCTGCCCGCCTTTTTCCGAGTTCTTCTGTGATATCATGAACACATACAATCTCTGCCTCCTTGGTTTCACTCCCAACGCCGTCCTCACCATGGTAGTTTTCGCACACCTTTGCGAGAACTTTGTCGGAGTCCACCCTAGCATAGCCCTTTTTCGCCACTATTTCATTCCCCGGGTAGAGAGAGGAGAGCCCTTGTCTGGCGGAATTGCCTGGGTCTCCAGGACCGGCAAGAAGGATTCCTATCTGGAGGGCGAATTCCGCGGCAAGTGGGAAGAGTGGAGGGCTGATTGGTGCTGGATTGTAGAGGAGAGCCCGCAGCCATTCACCGCCCGGCATCAAGTAGCAGCAGTGCGCGGCAGTGACTGGAGCGACGTGGCCCCGGAGGACAGCAGGCTGAAGATTGCCGTCACCAGGATCTAGCGCCTTAGGCTTGCCGGACTCACAGTAGGGGCCGTTGGCGCAGACTTTCTTCGTCGCCGCATCGCTCCCTTGCAGGAACGGAGGAGGCCTGCCTGGGAGTTCAAGAACGCGGCAGACATCATGAGGCTGCGCCTAGGCCTCAACTACAATTTCACTGTCCTTGAGCTCAACGGAATACTGCAGGAGCTCTTCAAGTACGATTCAGATCACCCCGAGGTCTTCAGGTTGCTGCAGGGCGTCGTCCCTTTGTGCAACAATTCGGCGCTCGACCGCATCAGGGCGATGATGCCACTATGCGATTCGCACAAATCGTGCCAACTTGGCAAGAGCCAGAGGACGAGGTTGTGCAGCAATTCTTCGATGACTTGGTGGAAGTGCCAATCCGGGCCGACGAGAAGGACGGCCTCACCCGCGACACCACCGAGGCGGAGTTGGCGTACATCGCCACCAGGTTGGAAGAGGCGGCGGCAGCTGCCGCGGCGGGCGAGTTTGGCTTCACCTTGGAGGAGGCAGCGGCGGCAATCCGTGCCGAGCGTGAAGATCTTGCCGGCAAAAAGGATCTTGCCGGCAAGAAGGAGGTTGCCGGGCACGATGCCGAACCGAGCCAGGTTGCCGGGCATGACGCCGAACGGAGCGAGCCTGCCGATGATGCGAGCGGCTCTCTGGAGATCGATTCCTCCTCCACTTCGTCCTCCCACAGCACGCCGCCAGCAGCGTCTCCGTCTCCACCAAGAAGGCGTCTCCGCAAGGCCGGGAATGTAGCGAGGCGGCAGGCGGGCCGGCAGTCGCCGCGCCGCACGACACGCTCCACCGTGGCAAGAACCATTGCCGCGGGAGCGCCCCATGCTGCTGCTACGACTTGAGCGGGGTTCTACCGGACTTCCGCTTCTGCTCCCGCCAAGCGACCAAGGGATCCTACTCCTCCACCTTCCCGTGCCAGACGCTGGCCGGATTTTGACTTCTCCGCGTTTAGCTCCGATGAGGAAGAAGAAGAGGAGTAAGTTCTTATTGTGCTTGCAATTCTTTGATTTATGCAGTTTTTGTCTCGTCTTGTTTCTCACTTGCCTTTCCCTGTATCGGTTCCTTTTTAGGACTCTGGTGCAGAGAGCGGCAAAGAGAGCCAAGGCGTCGGTGATCGTCATCGAGGACGAACCCACTGCGTCAACAGGGGACGTGCCTGAGACAAACTTGCCGGACCCGGAGGCTGATCTTCAGAGCAGCCCCCGGCGTAAGTGTCTTCTTTACTTCGCGCTGTCGGGCGCGCACGAAGATCCTTGCTGTGCTGATACTTGTTTGTTTGACTTGTGCAGGAGCGGAGCAGCCACACCAGGAGAGCCCGGAGGCTGCCCCTGAAGCGCCAAGGGAAAGCCCTCTGGCGAGGGAGAGATCTCCGGAAGGGAGAGCTCTCCGGCGAGGGAGGAGACTCCGGCTAGGGAGGAGCCGCCGGCAAGGGAGGAGTCCCCGGCAAGGGAGGAAGCTCCGGCAAGGGAGGAGCCCCCGGCAAGGGAGGGATCTTCGGCAAGGGACTGTGTCGGCGATCCCCCAGCGACGGAGACCGCAGCTGCAGACCCTGGCACGGGTAACTTCCTTGCTTCCAAACTCCCCTTGGTTCTTCGTCTTCTTGATCTTTCCCTTGGATTTTGCTCGAATTTTGCTTGAATTGTCACCCCTCTTCTGGCCATCAGATCCATTTTGAACTACTTCAAAATCTTGTCAAGGTATGTACTCATTGAAAAAACTTATCAAGCATCTTGATCTATCTCTATAGATCTTGGAGCTCAATATGTAAGCAGCTTCACCGAAGTCTTTCTTTGAAAAACTCCTTTCAAACACTCCTTTATGCTTTACAGAATAATTCTACATTATTTCTGATCAACAATATGTCATTCACATATACTTATCAGAAATGCTGTAGTGCTCCGACTCACTTTCTTGTAAATACAGGCTTCACCGCAAGTCTGTATAAAACTATATCCTTTGATCAACTTATCAAAGCGTATATTCCGACTCCGAGATGCTTGCACCAGTCCACAGATGGATTGCTGGAGCTTGCATATTTTTTTAGCACCTTTAGGATTGACAAAACCTTCTGGTTGCATCATATACAACTCTTCTTTAATAAATCCATTAAGGAATGCAGTTTTGTTTATCCATTTGCCAAATTTCATAAAATGCGACAATTGCTAACATGATTCGGACAGACTTAAGCATAGATACGAGTGAGAAACTCTCATCGTAGTCAACACCTTGAACTTTTCGAAAACCTTTTGCGACAATTCTAGCTTTGTAGATAGCAACACTAGTATCAGCGTCTGTCTTCCTCTTGAAGATCCATTTATTTTCTATGTCTTGCCGATCATCGGGCAAGTCGACCAAAGTCCGCACTTTGTTCTCATACATGGATCCCATCTCATATTTCATGGCCTCAAGCCATTTCTTGGAATTTGGGCTCATCATTGCTTCCTCATAGTTCATAGGTTCGCCATGGTTAAGTAACATGATATCCAGAACAGGATTACCATACCACTCTGGTGCGGATCTCACTCTGGTTTACCTACGAGATTCCGCAGTAACTTGATCTGAAGTTACATGATCATCATCATTAGCTTCCTCACTAATTGGTGTAGTAGTCATAAGAACAGATTTCTGTGATGAACTATTTTCCAATAAGGGAGAAGGTACAATTACCTTATCAAGTTTTCTACTTTACTCCCACTCACTTCTTTCGAGAGAAACTCCTTCTCTAGAAAGGATCCATTCTTAGCAACGAATGTCTTGCCTTCGGATCAGTGATAGAAGGTGTATCCAACTGTCTCCTTTGGGTATCCTATGAAGACATATTTCTCCGATTTGAGTTTGAGCTTATCGAGATGAAACTTTTTCACATAAGCATCGCAACTCCAAACTTTAAGAAACGACAGCTTAGGTTTCTTGCCAAACCATAGTTCACACGGTGTCGTCCCAATGGATTTAGATGGTGCCCTATTTAACGTGAATGCAGCAGTCTCTAATGCATAACCCCAAAACGATAGTGGTAGATCGGTAAGATACATCATAGATTGCACTATATCCAATAAAGTACGGTTATGACATTCGGACACACCATTATGCCGTGGTGTTCCAGGTGGCGTGCATAGTGAAACTATTTCACATTGTTTTAACTGAAGACCAAACTCGTAACTCAAATATTTTACCTCTGCGATCATATCGTAGAAACTTTTATTTTCTTGTCACAATGATTTTCCACTTCACTCTAAAATTCTTTGAACTGTTCAAATGTTTCAGACTTATGTTTCATCAAGTAGATATCCCCATATCTGCTCAAATCATCTTGTGAAGGTCAGAAAACAATGATACCTGCTGTAGGCCTTAATATTCATCGGACCACATACATCAGTATGTATGATTTCCAACAAATATGTTGCTTGCTTCATTGTTCCAGAGAACGGCGTTTTAGTCATCTTGCCCATAAGGCTTGGTTCGCAAGCATCAAGTGATTCATAATCAAGTGATTCCAAAATCCCATCAGCGTGGAGTTTCTTCATGCACTTTACACCAATATGACCTAAACGGCAGTGCCACAAATAAGTTGCACTATCATTATTAACTTCGCATCTTTTGGTTTTAATATTATGAATATGTGTATCACTAAGATCGAGATCCAATGAACTATTTTCATTGGGTGTGTAACCATATAAGGTTTTATTCATGTAAATAGAACAACAATTTATTCTTTTACTTAAATGAATAACCGTATTACAATAAACATGATCAAATCAGATTCATGCTCAATGCAAACACCAAATAACACTTATTTAGGTTCAACACTAATCCCGAAAGTATAGGGAGTGTGCGATGATGATCATATCAATCTTGGAACCACTTCCAACACACATCGTCACTTCACCCTTAACTAGTCTCTGTTCATTCTGCAACTCCCGTTTCGAGTTACTACTCTTAGCAACTGAACTAGCATAAAATACTAAGGGGTTGCTATAAACACTAGTAAAGTACACATCAATAACATGTATATCAAGTATACTTATGTTCACTTTGCCATCCTTCTTATCCGCCAATCACTTGGGGTAGTTCCGCTTCCAGTGACCAGTCCCTTTGCAGTAGAAGCACTTAGTCTCAGGCTTAGGATCAGACTTGGGCTTCTTCACTTGAGCAGCAACTTGCTTGTCATTCTTCTTGAAGTTCCCCTTCTTCCCTTTGCCCTTTTCTTGAAACTAGTGGTCTTGTCAACCATCAACACTTGATGTTTTTCTTGATTTCTACCTTCGTTGATTTCAGCATCATGAAGAGCTTTGGGAGTTGTTTCCCTTATCCCTTGCATATTATAGTTCATCACGAGGTTCTACTAACTTGGTGATGGTGACTAGAGAATTCTGTCAATCACTATCTTATCTGGAAGATTAACTCCCACTTGATTCAAGCGATTGTAGTATCCAGACAATCTGAGCACATGCTCACTAGTTGAGCGATTCTCCTCCATCTTTTAGCTATAGAACTTGTTGGAGACTTCATATCTCTCAACTCGGGTATTTGCTTGAAATATTAACTTCAACTCCTGGAACATCTCATATGGTCCATGACGTTCAAAACGTCTTTGAAGTCCCGATTCTAAGACATTAAGCATGGTGCACTAAACTATCAAGTAGTCATCATATTGAGCTAGCCAAATGTTCATAACGTCTACATCTGCTCCTGCAATAGGTCTGTCACCTAGCGCTGCATCAAGGACATAATTCTTCTGTGCAGCAATGAGGATAAACCTTAGATCACGGATCCAATCCGCATCATTGCTACTAACATCTTTCAACACAATTTTATCTAGGAACATATCAAAAATAAACATAGGGAAGCAACAACGCGAGCTATTGATCTACAACATCATTTGCAAAATACTACCAGGACTAAGTTCATGATAAATTTAAGTTCAATTTAATCATATTACTTAAGAACTCCCACTTAGATAGACATCCCTCTAATCCTCTAAGTGATCACGTGATCCAAATCAACTAAACCATAACCGATCATCACGTGAAATGGATTAGTTTTCAATGGTGAACATCATTATGTTGATCATATCTACTATATGATTCACGCTCGACCTTTCGGTCTCCGTGTTCCGAGGCCATATCTGCATATGCTAGGCTCGTGAAGTTTAACCTGAGTATTCTGCATGTGCAAAACTGGCTTGCACCCGTTGTAGATGGACGTAGAGCTTATCACACCCGATCATCACGTGGTGTCTGGGCACGATGAACTTTGGCAACGGTGCATACTCAGGGAGAACGCTTCTTGATAATTTAGTGAGAGATCATCTTATAATGCTACCGTTAATCAAAGCAAGATAAGATGCATAAAAGATAAACATCACATGCAATCAAAGTATGTGACATGATATGGCCATCATCATCTTGTGCCTTTGATCTCCATCTCCAAAGCATCGTCATGATTTCCATCGTCACCGGCATGACACCATGATCTCCATCATCTTGATCTATATCAATATGTCGTCACATGGTCGTCTCGCCAACTATTGCTCTTGCAACTATTGCTATCGCATAGCGATAAAGTAAAGCAATTATTTGGCGCTTGCATCTTATGCAATAAAGAGACAACCATAAGGCTTTTGCCAGTTGCCGATAACTTCAAAAAAACATGATCATCTCATACAACAACTTATATCTCATCACGTTTTGACCATATCACATCACAACATGCCCTGCAAAAACAAGTTAGACGTCCTCTACTTTGTTGTTGCAAGTTTTACATGGCTGCTACGGGCTTAAGCAAGAACCAATCTTACCTACGCATTAAAACCACAATGATAGTTTGTCAAATAGACTCCGTTTTAACCTTCACAAGGACCGGGCGTAGCCACACTCGGTTCAACTAAAGTTGGAGAAACTGTCACCCGCAAGCCACCTATGTGCAAAGCACGTCGGGAGAACCGGTCTCGCGTAAGCGTACACGTAATGTCGGTCCGGGCCGCTTCATCCAACAATACCGCCGAACCAAAGTATGACATGCTGGTAGGCAGTATGACTTGTATCGCCCACAACTCACTTGTGTTCTACTCGTGCATATAACATCAAACCATAAAACCTGGCTCTGATACCACTATTGGGGAACGTAGTAATTTCAAAAAATTTCCTACGCACACGCAAGATCATGGTGATGCATAGCATCGAGGGGGAGAGTCTGATCTACGTACCGTTGTAGATCACAACGGAAGCGTTGACACAACGTAGAGGAAGTAGTCATACGTCTTCTTCCCGATCCGACCGATCCAAGCACCGTTACTCCGGCACCTCCGAGTTCTTAGCACACGTACAACTCGATGACGTTCCCCGAGCTCCGATCCGGCAAAGCTTCGGGGAGGAGTTCCGTCAGCACGACGGCGTGATGACGATCTTGATGTTCTACCGACGCAGGGCTTCGCCTAAGCACTACAACGATATGATCGAGGTGGAATATGGTGGCAGGGGGCACCGCACACGGCTAAGGAACGATCTCAAAGATCAACTTGTGTGTCTAGAGGTGCCCCCCTGCCCACGTATATAAAGGAGCAAGGGGGAGGCCAGCCGGCCTATGGGGCGCGCCAAGGGAGGGGGAGTCCTCCTCCTAGTGGGAGTAGGACTCCCCTTTCCTAGTCCAACTAGGAGACTTGGGGGGGAAGGAAAGAGAGGGAGAGGGAGAGGGAAAGTGGGGGCCGCGCCCTCCCCTCCTAGTCCAATTTGGACTCCCTTGAGGGGGGGCGCGCCACCTCTTGGGCTGCTGCCCTCTCTCTCCCCTCAGGCCCAATAAGGCCCATTACTTCCCCGGGGGGTTCCGGTAACCCCTCCGGCTCTCCGGTTTTCTCCAAAATCATCCGGAACCCTTCCAGTGTCCGAATATAGTCATCCAATATATCAATCTTTATGTCTCGACCATTTCGAGACTCCTCGTCATGTCCGTGATCACATCCGGGACTCCAAACTAACTTAGGTACATCAAAATGCATAAACTCATAATAACTATCATCGTAACGTTAAGCGTGCGGACCCTACGGTTCGAGAACAATGCAGACATGACTGAGACACATCTCCGGTCAATAACCAATAGCGGGACCTGGATGCCCATATTGGCTCCTACATATTCTATGAAGATCTTTATCGGTCAGACCGCATAACAACATACGTTGTTCCCTTTGTCATCGGTATGTTACTTGCCCGAGATTCGATCGTCGGTATCCAATACCTAGTTCAATCTCGTTACCGGCAAGTCTCTTTACTCGTTCTGTAATACATCATCCCGCAACTAACTCATTAGTTGCAATGCTTGCAAGGCTTATGTAATGTGCATTACCGAGAGGGCCCAGAAATACTTCGCCGACAATCGGAGTGACAAATCCTAATCTCGAAATACGCCAACCCAACATCTACCTTTGGAGACACCTGTAATGCTCCTTTATAATCACCCAGTTACGTTGTGATGTTTGGTAGCACCCAAAGTGTCGGGGGTGCTGATCCCACGGACACCTATGGGACCACGGCGGACCGGGGCCCTTTTCGGTTCGGCAAGGGGGCGGAGAGTGCACGAAGAGCAGATTGAGGCGAACGCACGAGCGACGCGATCAGTTTACCCAGGTTCGGGCCGCACGAATGCGTAAAACCCTACTCCTGCTTTGATTTGTATTTGTGTTCTTGCTCGGAAGCGATGAATGCTACAGTACACTTAGATGGCTAGCGAGACCGAGCGTGAGAATGATCATCCCCCCCTCTCTGTTGCGCATGGGCCTCCTTTTATTTGTCAAAGGGGTCACCGACAGGTGGCAACAGAGATGAGGGTAAAAAGGTAAAAGAAGTGGTGGTTGGCGCCACCGCTTACTACAGTTGTATCATACCTAACCCTGACGGCAGGGGACAAAGGCATTAAATGCCTGTTTGTGTCACCTAGACGGTGCAGAAAGGGACCGCTAGGGACGCCATTGCTTGCCACGATGGTTATCTTGTCAGCGCCGCTTGCCACCATGTACCTCTAGCTGCACAGCCTTCCGCCACGTACGCCTAGAAGGGTCCCAGAGCGACACGTTGGCGGATGTTCTGGAGCGCAGGTACAGGATGAAAGCTTGCCGTGGTTATTATCTTGTCGCGTCCAGGAGCTTGTCGCTCACTGGGTCTTGCCGGGACACGTGGTGCGCTGCGGCAAGTTCCTTGATATGTCTTGATTGGCCTCCCCGGCAAGCTCCTCTTGCCGGGGTCTTGTCTCCTTCGTGGCAAGCTCCTCTTGCCGGGGCCTTGTCTCCTTGGTTTTGGATACTTTGTTCTTGAATGGCTCCAAGGGAACCACGGAGGATTTTGGTGATCGCCCGGCAAGCCTTGCCGCGGGATGCTGCGACCGCCCGTGCACAAGTTCGGGATACTAAGGTACCCCTACTTTAGTACACCGACACAAAGTGTTCCTCCGGCAAACGGGAGTTGCATAATCTCATAGTCATAGGAACATGTATAAGTCATGAAGAAAGCAATAGCAACATACTAAATGATCGGGTGCTAAGCTAATGGAATGGGTCATGTCAATCAGATCATTCAACCAATGATGTGACCTCGTTAATCAAATAACAACACCTTGTTCATGGTTAGGAAACATAACCATCTTTGATTAACGAGCTAGCCAAGTAGAGGCATACTAGTGACACTCTGTTTGTCTATGTATTCACACATGTATTATGTTTCCGGTTAATACAATTCTAGCATGAATAATAAACATTTATCATGATATAAGGAAATAAATAATAACTTTATTATTGCCTCTAGGGCATATTTCCTTCATCTACGGCCCGTAGAAGGCCCATTGTTTCTATGACCCATAGAAGGCCTACTATTTCTACAGCCCGTAGAAGGCCCACTGTTTCTACGGACCGTAGGAGGCCCAGTGTCACTACAGTAAATATTAGCCCATGGTTATTGTGGCCTAGTTTTAAAAAATAGGTTATTGCAGCCACTAGCAAACCGCGGAAAAAGAACTGCACTGACTACAAGCAAACAAATAAACAAAACAAGGAAATAAATAAGCGAGCAACTTATGCTAGGCTATCACGGCTATTACACATATTACATCCACTGGGCATCAAAGTTCGCCACCAGTGCAAATATAGGGAACACACCAGCATATAAACGCCGCAACAAAACAAGTCCAGAACTGAAACCACTTTAGAAGAGCTCAAGAAACAATATCCTGGGTACCCATAATGCTGGCAAGATGCTTAGCAAGCTTATTTACTTTCTCTTATTTGGCGCTTAAATCCTCCAGCGCTTGCTGTTGCACAAGAAAGTACGCATCTGAATTCTGCAGGGACTTCCTCAGTCCTTTGGCTTCTTGCCACAGCACAGTTGACTGATGCCATTCAGCTTGTACCGGAGACTGAAGAAGCCGAAGTGATTTAGGCAGCGAGTTGGAAGAGCTTGTGCCAGCGGTACTGGCCAGTAACTTGAACACTACATCAACACAGGACTATGGGGTTTTCTCACTGTCTACAAGATCGTTTTTATCACCTTTCTTGGAGACTAACAGGGTTGTCTCACTATCTTGAACCTTATCCGCATTACTTTCTCTACCATTGCATAGTGGGGTGCTCTTTTCCAATATTCTGTTTGCATACTACAAGAGAAACAAGCAGACACATCACATGTTTAGCTTGTAGTATACGAAACTCATTTTGGTAAACAGGTTCAGTAGTAAGGTGGACAGGATAACAGCATGAAACAAACATATATCTATGTACTATGGTCACTGTATTGTCCATATCATTCTAGTTTATGTTCCCTAATCAAGATAGAGACACAGTTCAACTCATATATTTTTAAGACACAACAGCATAGACAGAATATAAGTGTGAGAAACTACACAGCATTGGTAGCACTTGTAATGTGCATCACATCAGAACATAACTGTTTATGCAACTTAAACTGAAATCAACATAGAGCAAGAAGTTAGTACATCAATCCAGTTAAAGAAATAGGTTTAAAACATACCTGTTGCGCCATTGGAGTTTCAATTGGATCCTTCAAATTCAAAAGTAGTTGGTATGAGTAAATACAGTGATGCAACAACAAAGGAGTATGGACCATAGCTACGGAATCTGACCTGAGAACAGTTGCTCTTCTGCTTTAAACGTGGAGTTTGGGTTAGCTGTGGTGGTCTTCGTGCTTTGGGCACTGCAGTAGTGTTAAAACTGCTCGTGTGGGGGTACTCTGTGGTGGACATGGTGCTTTGTCAACTATAAGTGGGTTACTATCCGCTGGGGTTGCGGTTAGATGGGTTGTAGCTGGTTCTCTGCCCAACGGTGTAAGTGCGCAATCTGGAAGAGTCTCGATTATGTGTGGTGGGGCTAGTTTGTGGGCCAGTACAACGATGGTTCTATCTGCATCAACGGGTAGCACTGTCTTTTGTGAAGAACGGGTTTTTGCTCCCTTAGATACTGCCATCACCCCCTCCAATTCAAATGGCTGATAAACAAGAAAAGAAATTGAGCGTACAGACATTGTATGATAGACAGATGTGGTAATTCACATGTATGTTGTCTAACCAAATAGGACAACATGAGACAATTTCACATATATGATGCCTAACTAAACATGATAGCATGACACAGTTTCAGGATATGATGGATAACTTAACAGGATATAATGGCATAATTCAACATATGATGAGTACCTAAACAGGATGACATGACAAAACTATATGATATCTTTCTAAAATAGGTTGGGATGAAATAATTCACATACATGTTGTCTAAGTATATAGTATGGCATGATATAATTGACATAATTGATTCATATACTAAGCAACTGGCACTCGCATGTATGATCTCTAAACTAAGTAGATAGAATTCAATAGTGTGCATATGATGTCTAAACTAAGCAATGCAAGACACCATATGCATCATATGAGAAATATAAATATTGCAACTTAGAGCATACACCTCAGGTGGGATATAGGACTGGTCATTTGTCTCTGAATCCTCCTCTGAGGAGCTCCCTGCAACCATCGAGATATATGCTTCAATAGGTACCATCGCCTGCTCTGAAGACCTTGTTTCTACTCCAGATTTTTCCATAATCGGCTCAAATGGCTGATACACATGAAGGGTAGTTCAATATACACAGATTGTCGACAAATGGAATGCGTAATGAAAAAAAATATGGCATGAGATAATTCACATATATGATGCCTGGCTCCATGGCGGTGCATAATTCACATATATGATAACTGGCTGAAAACATGGCATTGCATAATTCACATATCTGATATAGAAAGCAAACAGGAGGCATTCACACAAAGCATGTCTAATCTAAGCAGATGGCATGGCAATGCAAGATTTGAGCAA
>LT934111.1:12526774-12559338 GCA_900231445.1 Triticum turgidum subsp. durum
GGGCAGGGGCGCGGGGCGACGACGGGGCAGGGCGCGGCGACGGCGACGAGGAGGACGAGCAGCCTGGCGGCGTCGGCGATGGGCAATGGAGCAGTTGCCGAAAATTTCGCAAGTGCTGTATATATAGGCAGAGCAATGGTCCCGGTTCGTGGCACGTCCCGTGACCAATGCCCCCCTTTGGTCCCGGTTGGTGCCACGAACCGGGACCAAAGGCCAATTTTCAGCAGCCCAAAGGGCGGGAAGCGGCGGCCTTTGGTCCCGGTTGGTGGCACCAACCGGGACTAAAGGGGGGCAATGGTCACGGTTGGTGCCACGAACCGTGACCAATGCCACCTTTAGTCCCGGTTGGTGCCACCAACCGGGACCAATGCCCTTGTGCGCCCCGCGCCCAGAAGTTTAGTCCCACATCGCTAGCTGAAGGGCGCCGATACTGGTTTATAAGCGCTGCTCTGCCTCCCCTTTCGAGCTCCTCTCAAATGCAGGCTTTCGGGCCTAAACTGCTACTGCCTGTGGGCCTATTGGGCCTCTGCGGGCCTGAATCCTGGCCCATGTAGGGTTTCTAGTCGTATTCAGGCCATGCAGGCCCAGTAGGAGGCATTTTTTTGGTTTTTTCTGTTTTGTTTCTATATTTTTTTGGTTTTTTATTTTTTTTATTTCTACTTACAACTAAATATTTACAGTTTTTTAGTGATTTCTTTTTGCTTTTAGGTCACAAAAATTATAAACTTTCTATTAGTGCCATTAGTTTTAAATTTTAAATAGTTTAAATTTGAATTTTTAAAAATTTGTGTGAATCACTAGTTTATGAATAACTTTACTATAAAATTAGAATTTTTTTCTATTTATTTTTTATTTCTACTTACAACTAAATACTTACAGTTTTTTAGTGATTTCTTTTTGCTTTTAGGTCACAAAAATTATAAACTTTCTGTTAGTGCCATTAGTTTTAAATTTTAAATTGTTTAAATTTGAATTTTTAAAAATTTGTGTGAATCACTAGTTTATGAATTTTTTTTTCTTCTTTGCTATTTATTTTTTATTTATACTTACAATTAAATACTTATAGTTTGCTTTTAGGTCACACAAATTATATTCTTTTTGCTATTGAAGAATATTATAGTTTTATTTTAGTTGATCATAACATAATATTTTAATTGATTGTTTTTATTTTAATAAAAGTTTTGTAGTTCATTCTGTTTGCTATTAATTCATTCTTTGAGCTAAATGACTCTGAAATTGGAAAACATTTCAAAATGAACTCTGAAAAGGTTGAAAGTTGGCATGGTATCATCATTTCACCCACATAGCATGTTCCAAAAAGTAGAGAGGGTTACGACAAAAACTTGATGCACTTCGTGTACAAAATGGACAATCACTTTCGAAGTATCAAAGTTTCAAACCATAAGACATGAAAGCATTTCAAATGAACTCTGAAAAAGTTGAAAGTTGGGATGCATGGTATCATAATTTCACCCACATAGCATTTTCTTATTGCGGGAGAAAGTCTTCACTTTTTCTTCGCTTGTGTCATTTGCTTATTGCGCCGTAACCATGGATAATCTTCATTGTTTATCAGGATGCTTGGGTCAGCCTTGACATTGAAGGGAGGAATTTCATGAAACTTTTCATAATCTTCAGACATGTCTGTCTTGCCGTCTACTCCCAGGATGTCCCTTTTTCCTGAAAGAACTATGTGGCGCTCTGGCCCATCGTATGATGTATTCGCTTCCTTATCTTTTCTTTTTCTCGGTTTAGTAGACATGTCCTTCACATAGATAACCTGTGCCACATCATTGGCTAGGACGAACGGTTCGTCAGTGTACCCAAGATTTTTCAGATCCACTGTTGTCATTCCGTACTGTGGGTCTACTTGTACCCCGCCGCCAAAAAGAATGACCCATTTGCACTTAAACAAAGGGACATTAAAATCAGGTCTGTAGTCAAGTTCCCATATGTCCACTATGTAACCATAATATGTGTCCTTTCCGCTCTCGGTTGCTGCATCAAAGCGGACACCGCTGTTTTGGTTGGTGCTCTTTTGATCTTGGGCGATCGTGTAAAATGTATTCCCATTTATCTCGTATCCTTTGTAAGTCAATACAGTCAAAGATGGTCCCCTGGACAACAAGTACAACTCATCACAAACAGTGTTGTCACCTCTGAGACGTGTTTCCAACCAACTGCTGAAAGTCCTGATGTGTTCACATGTAATCCAGTCGTCGCATTGCTCCGGGTGTTTGGAGCGCAGACTGTTCTTGTGTTCATCGACATACGGGGTCACCAAGGTAGAGTTCTGTAGAACTGTGTAGTGTGCTTGAGACCAAGAATATCCGTCCCTGCATATTATTGAGTCTCTTCCAAGAGTGCCTTTTCCAGTCAGTCTCCCCTCATACCGCAATTTAGGGAGACCTATCTTGTTAAGGCCAGGAATGAAGTCAACACAAAACCCGATAACATCCTCTGTTTGATGACCCATGGAGATGCTTCCTTCTGGCCTAGCGCGGTTACGGACATATTTCTTTAGGACTCCCATGAACCTCTCAAAGGGGAACATATTGTGTAGAAATACGGGCCCCAGGATGACAATCTCGTCGACTAGATGAACTAGGACGTGTGTCATGATATTGAAGAAGGATGGTGGGAACACCAGCTCGAAACTGACAAGACATTGCGCCACATCACTCCTTAACCTTGGTACCATTTCTGGATCGATCACCTTCTGAGAGATTGCATTGAGGAATGCACATAGCTTCACAATGGCTAATCGGACGTTTTCCGGTAAAAGCCCCCTCAATGCAACCGGAAGCAGTTGAATCATAATCACGTGGTAGTCATGAGACTTTAGGTTCTGAAACTTTTTCTCTGGCATATTTATTATTCCCTTTATATTCGATGAGAAGCCAGTCGTGACCTTCATACTAAGCAGGCATTCAAAGAAGATTTCTTTCTCTTCTTTCGTAAGAGCGTAGCTGGCAGGACCTTTATACTGCTTCAGAGGCATGTCGTCTTTTTCGTGCAAATGTTGCAGGTCCTCCCGTGCCTCCGGCGTATCTTTTGTCTTCCCATACACGCCCAAGAAGCCTAGCAGGTTCACGCAAAGGTTCTTCGTCACGTGCATCACGTCGATTGAGGAGCGGACCTCTAGGTCTTTCCAGTAGGGTAGGTCCCAAAATATAGATTTCTTCTTCCACATGGGTGCGTGTCCCTCAGCGTCACTCGGAATAGCTAGTCCACCGGGACCCTTTCCAAAGATGACGTAGGGTAAATCATTGACCATAGCAAGCACGTGATCACCGGTGCGCATGGTGGGCTTCTTCCGGTGATCTGCCTCGCCTTTGAAATGCTTTCCTTTCTTTCGACATTGATGGTTGGTCGGAAGAAATCGACGATGGCCCAGGTACACATTCTTCCTGCATTTGTCCAGGTATATACTTTCAGTGTCATCTAAACAGTGCGTGCATGCGTGGTATCCTTTGTTTGTCTGTCCTGAAAGGTTACTAAGAGCGGGCCAATCGTTGATGGTCACGAACAGCAACGCCTTAAGGTTAAATTCCTCCTGTCTGTGCTCATCCCACGTACGTACACCGTTTCCATAGCACAGCTGTAAAAGTTCTTCAACTAATGGCCTTAGGTACACATCAATTTCGTTGCCGGATTGCTTAGGGCCTTGGATGAGAACTGGCATCATAATGAACTTCCGCTTCGTGCACATCCAAGGAGGAAGGTTATACATACATAGAGTCACGGGCCAGGTGCTGTGATTACTACTCTGCGCCCCGAAAGGATTAATGCCATCCGCGCTTAAAGCAAACCATAAATTCCTTGGGTCCTTTGCAAACTCATCCCAGTACTTTCTCTCGATTTTTCTCCACTGCGACCCGTCAGCGGGTGCTCTCAACTTCCCATCTTTCTTTCGGTTCTCACTGTGCCATCGCATCAACTTGGCATGCTCTTCGTTTCTGAACAGACGTTTCAACCGTGGTATTATAGGAGCATACCACATCACCTTTGCAGGGACCCTCTTCCTGAGGGGTCATCTCGTTTGATCTTATACCGCAACGCACCGCATACCGGGCATGCGTTCAGATCCTTGTATGCACCGCGGTAGAGGATGCAGTCATTAGGGCATGCATGTATCTTCTCCACCTCCAATCCTAGAGGGCATACGACCTTCTTTGCTGCGTATGTACTGTCGGGCAATTCGTTATCCTTTGGAAGCTTCTTCTTCAATATTTTCAGTAGCTTCTCAAATCCTTTGTCAGCCACAGCATTCTCTGCCTTCCACTGCAGCAATTCCAGTACGGTACCGAGCTTTGTGTTGCCATCTTCGCAATTGGGGTATAACCCTTTTTTGTGATCCTCTAACATGCGATCGAACTTCAGCTTCTCCTTTTGACTAATGCATTGCGTCCTTGCATCGACAATGACCCGGCAGAGATCATCATCATCGGGCACATCGTCTAGTTCCTCTTGATCTTCAGCAGCTTCACCCGTGGTAGCATCATTGGGCACATCATCGTCTGGTTCCTCTTGATCTTCACCAGCTCCCCCCGTTGCAGCATCACCGTATTCAGGGGGCACATAGTTGTCATCGTACTCTTCTTCTTCGCCGTCTTCCATCATAACCCCTATTTCTCCATGCCTCATCCAAACATTATAGTGTGGCATGAAACCCTTGTAAAGCAGGTGGGAGTGAAGGATTTTCCGATTAGAGTAAGACCTCGTATTCCCACATTCAGTGCATGGACAACACATAAAACCATTCTGCTTGTTTGCCTCAGCCGCATCGAGAAACTCATGCACGCCCTTAATGTACTCGCGGGTGTGTCTGTCACCGTACATCCATTGCCGGTTCATCTGCGTGCATTATATATAATTAAGTGTCCAAATTAATAGAAGTTCATCATCACATTAAAACCAAAGTGCATACATAGTTCTCATCTAACAACATATAGCTCTCCAGAGCATCTAATTAATTAAACCATACATTGAAACTATGTAAAACATTTCAATGCGAAAACAAATGCGATCATAATCGCAACCAAGGTAACAATTGATCCAACGGCATAATGATACCAAGCCTCGGTATGAATGGCATATTTTCTAATCTTTCTAATCTTCAAGCGCATTGCATCCATCTTGATCTTGTGATCATCGATGACATCTGCAACATGCAACTCCAATATCTTCTTCTCCTCCTCAATTTTTTTTATTTTTTCCTTCAACAAATTGTTTTCTTCTTCAACTAAATTTAACCTCTCGACAAGGTCGGTTGGCATTTCCGATTCACATACATCCTAGATAAATAAAATCTATGTCACGTTGGTCGGCATAATTTTCATAAACAATAAATGAACCAATATTTATAAAGATAATATACATACCAAATCCGAATCATAGACAGGACGAGGGCCGACGGGGGCGGATACCAAAACCATCGCACTATATAAGATGCAATAATAAATGTAAGAAAATGATACAAGTATCTATCTAAACATACAAGTAAGAATATTTTTCCTTTCAGAAAGAAGATAAGAATAAGAGGCTCACCACGGTGGTGTCGGTGATGAGATCGGCGCGGGTGATCGACGGCGGTGAAGACGGGGACGGGGTGTGACGGACCGGTAAATCTAGACAAATCTCGAGGAAAATGGAGCTTGGAGGTCGAGCTTCGAGAGGAGAAAGCTTAAGTAGTGTGGCTCGGGCATTCCATCGAACACCTCATGTGCATAGGAGGTGAGCTAGAGCACCACAAAGGCCTCTCCCCCTCGGCCAGAAAAAACAGAGCACTGTGCTCTGCTCTTGCGCGAGGGGGTATATATAGGCAATTCATTGGTCCCGGTTCGTGGCATGAACCGGGACTAAAGGGGAGCCTTTGGTCCCGGTTCAAGCCACCAACCGGGACCAATGGTGGTGGGCCAAGAGGGAGGCCCTTTGGTCCCGGTTCGTCCCACCAATCGGGACCAAAAGGTCCATACGAACCGGGACCAATGGCCCACGTGGCCTGGCCGGCCCCCTAGGCTCACGAACCGGGACCAATGCCCACATTGGTCCCGGTTCAAGACTGAACCGGGACTAATGGGCTGAGGCGGCCTGGACCATAGCCCCTTTTTCTACTAGTGGGTGATGATGCCGGTGTGACTGTCGGAGGCGGGGAAGAAGATCCGAGGCCTCTGGAAACGGCGCCGAGGGTACTGCTCCGCTGTGATGGACGGTTCCGTCGTTGGAGCAGCTCCGCTAAGGTGTACGGCGACGAGGCTGAAGCATGACAAGACAGACAACGTTAATCTGAAGTGGGATCCTAATATCATCTGCAATAGATGATGTAAAATACATCACCAAAAAGTGCTAGATGTAAAACGCATCAACCACGCCACGGCCGCTCCGACAGATGCTGTAAGTACTGTTCACTCTGAACTTAACTGAAGAAAATGAACTTCACAGTCGAAACTGAATTTTACTGTCGAAACTGATGGAACTAGTAATAGAGCATTGCGATAGATGTTTAGGGCGTTCGAGCACTAGTAGCAGACAAGCAGTGATCTAAATCAGCAGACACTCGAGCAGGTAACACACTAGTAGAGAGCAAGTCATGCAGTAGCACCGCGAGCGAGTGCTAAAGCAGCAACTCCTATAGCTGCCGGAGGTCGTGCAGCAGCAGCAGCGCAAGCGAGAGCAAGAGAAGAGTAGCGGCACGAACGAAAGGAGGAGCAGTGCAGCAGCGCAACCATCAACAAGAACAGAGCCGCAGCGCGAGCGAGAGCCGGAGCAGCTGCAGCTAGTGCCGTTGTGGAAGTCGCCGCCGAGGAAGCAACGACATGGGGGAGAGACGCCGTGGATGATGTGGCCGGCGATAGCGCCGTCGATGGAGACACGCCATGTGTGCTCGGTATCAAGCACCGGCAGTCCCGTGAGATCGAATAAAAGATAAAATGCAGCAGTGAGTGCAGAACCTCCTTGGTTGCGCCGAGTTGGCCTCGGCTTCATCGAAGGAATTGGTGAGGGTGCTGCAGTTCCGGTGGGGCAGGTCAAGACGACGCTCTGGGGATTGAGGTGGCGCGATAGATGAGGCGAACATCGGGGCAGCTCCTTGGAGGTGGAGGACGGGGCGGCTGATCCGGCAGGACGACGAGATCGACAACGGATACTCGTCCGGTGCGGTGGATGAGGGACGGCGAGCTGTTGCGGTGGACGACGTAGTCGGGGAAGAGTCTCCGGCTGGGCGGCGGTCGGGAGGCCGACGGAGGAGCGTGGGGTTTCGTGGGTTTTGGCAGCCTCGGTGTATGAATGGGGGGCAAAGGGGGAGGGGGAGCCAAGCTTAGGGACACGCTTGTCCGAAATGTAGGGTAAGTTACCAGCGTACCCCCACCGGTTTTGACACCGCGACGTGGAGCTTCATTTTTGGTTGAGGGGTAGAAGGGGGATTTTGCGTGTCTGGGCTGCGGGAGCGATTTCGAATGAGGAGGGAGTTCTTGCGCGCGTCCAAAATTCGGGATAACAAGGTGCGACGCGGGTTGAAGAAGCGGGAGTTTCAAAGCAGGTGAGACAAAAGATACTCGAGCTTGAAAATTTCGGGATAACAAGGTGCGGATTCCTTGTTCGGCAGAACAAACTTAACATGTAAAAAAAACAATTCATACAAGACACAAGAGAGTCATGTCCCCTTTTACTATATTGCTATAGATGCCATTGAAAAAACTACAAGAAAATTGTAAAAAAAATCGGGAGAACAAGATTACCCTGCACAGTACCAAATCGATTCGCACTTCCCTCAACAAGAACAAAAAACAAATCAATTCCCACCAAAGAAAGAGTAATGTCCCTTTTTATATGATTACAGATGCCATGATCTCGAATTTCAATTTTTGAATCCACGTTATATTGAATTCGAATATATCATTAGGTGACCTTGCGGTTTAAAATTGATGTAGTCATACATTTTGATCTTCCATCATATATGAATATTTTACTCCACCATGTGAACATATATATTGTCGTCTACCATATGGACTAAATTTGAATCAATTTTCCTTATTTGAATACGATTGTTGTCAAGTTATACAATAATTTAAATATTATCTTGATAACAAAAAACATACATATAGCAGTAATCATATTTCACTATGAACTACATGTACCATACGCTCTCCAATTCAAATATTTGTATCCATTTTATGTTGAATTCAAATCATAGTACATTATTGGTCTAGGTAGCGAGATGTTTGGGATAATCTAAACCCTGTTTTCATACGTATAATTTTTGGCTGAATTGGGACAAGTTTTCGTATAAGCCTCTTGCAAAACCGGAGATTCTCTCAACAAGCCTCGTGGTTCTGAGAGGGAACGTGTCACCTTTGTGTGCGAAACTATATGAGTGCCCTGTTAAATTTTGGAATTATTTCGGGTTCATTTGGCCTTTTTATACATTAATTGAGTTTCTGGACTTTTAATGTGCATAATCTAAATATGAATTTCATGCACATGCTCCGGTGCACCAAAGTGGGTTAAAAAATCACATGTGTGTCCTTGGTTGAATTTCTGGGTCCCATAGAAGAAATGAGAACGAAATTCAAACATCTGGGCGTCATGACTCGGCCGAGAACATCGAGAAACTTTGATTTTAAATTCATGTAAATCCAAAACTCGCCTGGAAATCATGAAACTTGGCATGGTGTCATGTCATGGCATTAACATGTTGTGGTAAAAAAATTGGGCCGATTTGGAAGCTCGTGGTTCTAAGAGGGAACGTGCCACCTTTGAGTGTGAAATGATATACGCTGCCCCCCTTTGAGTTTAACAAAGGCAACATAGAACTACATTAGTGCCCTATTAAATTTTGGAATTATTTCTGGGTTCGTTTGTCGTTTTTTATACATTAATTGAGTTTCTGGTCATTTAATGGACATAAGTCAAATTTGAACTACAAACACATGCTCTCGTGCACCGAAGTTGGTTGAAAAATCACATTTGTGTCCTCGGGTGAATTTCTAGGTCCCATGCAAGAAATGAGAATCAAATTCATACATCTGGGCATCGTGGCTTGGCCGAGAACATTGAGAAACTTGGTTTTAAAATTCTTGTAAATCCAAAACACGTCTAAAAATCATGAAACTTGGCGTGGATGTCATGTCATGGTACTACCATGTTGTGGTAAAAAAAATTGGCCGAATAGGAACGGATTTTGGTATAAGCTTCTTGCAACCCCAAGCTTCTCTCAAGAAGGATCGTGGTTCTGAGAGGGAACATGCCACCTTTGAGTGCGAAACGATATACGTTGTCCCCCTTGAGTTTATTTACAAAGGCAACATAGAACTACATGAGTGCCCTGTTAAATTTTGGAATTATTCCGGCTTCATTTGGCCTTATTTACACATTAATTGAGGTTTTGGTCATTTAATGTGCATAATTCAAATTTGAACTACAAGCACATGCTCCCGTGCACCAAAGTTGGTTGAAAAATCACATTTGTGTCCTCGGGTGAATTTCTAGGTCCCATGCAAAAAATGAGAATCAAATTCAAACATCTGGGCATCGTGGCTCGGTCGAGAACATTGCGAAACTTGGTTTTAAAATCATGAAACTTGGCATGGTGTCATGTGATGGTAGTACCATGCCGTGGTAAAAAAAATTGGCCGAATAGGAACAAATTTTGGTATAAGCTTCTTGCAAATCAGAGCTTCTCTCAAGAAGGCTCGCGGTTCTGGGAGGGAACGTGTCACCTTTGTGTGCATAATTCAAATTTGAAATACAAGCACATGTTCCAGTGCACCAAAGTTGGTTGAAAAATCACATGTGTGTCCTCGGGTAAATTTCTAGGTTACATGCAAGAAATGGGAATGAAATTCAAAATTCTGGGCGTCGTGGCTGGGTTGGAAACATTGAGAAACTTATTTTTTTAATTCCTGTAAATCCAAAACACGCATGAAGATAATGAAACTTGGCTTGGTGCCATGACATGGCACCAACATGCTGTGGTAAATTTGCAGTCTGATTTGCGAAGGCGCACACATTAACAATCAACAAAGTCATTTTGGAACAAGTGCTGTCACGTTACAATCGGAAACACAAGTATTGTTGAAACCGTGGGCGTTCTACTTACTAGTACCATTTACGTGCCGCCACGCGTCCCCATTTTTTATTAGCTAGGAGGCGCCGTGCAGGGTAGCTATTTGAGTAGTACGAGAGGCGTGCGATCAGACCCCTGCGCGTGCTTATCGGGAGAAGAGCCCTTTGACCTCCATCTACCGTCCACCTCTCTCCCAAGGTCTCCATTAATGGCGCCCGAGCCTCTGTTTAATGGCGTGGCTATGTCTCACTCGACTGAGATTTAAGAGATAAAAAAGAAAATCTGAAAGCACGGATCTTGATGTAAGATCCGACGGACCTATATAGCATCTACTGCGACTTATAGCAAGACTGATGAATATATAAGGATGATTAAATATTTTTTGATCAAAGAAGGGCTTGTCCCTTCCGATTTTCATTACTGAAAACCACCACAATTCACAAGAAGTTCAGCACAACTCCAGCCTAACACAAAGGACTAAAAGCTACCAGATTGAAATCGCAACATCCCAAGATCGAAAGGCCAAACATCCGCGCTAGAACCCAACATTACAACTGATGACACAATCCACATCCTAAACCGATTATTACATCAAAAGAAACCAGGAAACTGAAGGAAGCCCAGCAGCAACTAGAAGAATAGCAATGCCAGGGTCGTCACAACAAGAGTTTTCTTCATCCCAGCCTCGCAACATTGATCTTCCACAGAAAGATAAGGACGATTAATTATCTTACATAATTAGAAAGATAATTAAAAAAGCCACATGCGGCTACGCCCGAAATACACAAGGGCAAAAGAAGAAGGAAGACAAGGATCTGGCTCGCTGATCTCTACTTTCTTGATGCGTTGGTGCAGGCCGCGGGAACTAGTCTTCGTGTCCTCAAGATGCTGCTTGAGAACGTCCACGAATTCCTCCACCAGCCTTTGGCGCTCATTGCGGAGCATGTCATTCTCGTTCGTAAGTTTCTTGATGATGACACCGGTCCTCTTCAACAAGGCACTGGTCTCCTCCTGCTGGTCTGCACTTCGGATGATCTTCTCCCTCAGCAGGTCGCGCTCGGCCCGGAGCCTCTCAGTGCCCTCCCTTAGTGCGCCGATAGCCTGTTCAAACGAGGCTTTCATGTCGTCCTGCAACCTCGCAAAACAGGAGATCTGATCCATCTGGCCATGGACGATCGCATGCATGCGCCTGTAACAGTCGTCGCCTGCACGCGAGAAATTTTCCTAGGCAACCGCGGCGCGGCGGGACATCTCTGCCGCATTCGTGGCGCGGCGGGACATCTCTGCTGCTTCCGCGGCGCGGCGGACCAGTCTGCTACATCGATGGCGCGGCGGGACCTCCGTGCTGCTTCAGTGGCGTGGCGGGACGTCTATGCTGCTACTTCCGCGCGGCGGGACATGTCGGCTGCTCTCGCAGCGAGGCGGGACATCTCTCGTGCTTCCGCTTCCATGCTCGCCTCTCCCTGGTGGCAATCTCTCGACCCAGAACTCATGCTGGCCATGGCAGACGCAAGGGAAGGATGCTGAATGGCTTGTTTGTTTTTGTGGATGAGGAGTTGAGGAGGAATGCGCAGTCATCTTGGCATACTAGTATTTATAACCGAGTACTAATACGCTCCTAAGTGGGAAACCGTTTAGGTTGTGATCGGTGTGAACAGGTTTGCAATTCAATATAGCATGGAGTAATTTGGAATGTGACGAGACGCAAGCTCAAAATTTATTGTCGGTTCAAGTTTCGAAGTGCGGCACTATTCCCGAATGGAGTACTTCTTTTTCTACTCTCTCCTTTCCGGTTTTCTAGGGCTTATCTCAAAATTTTAGTTTTTCCATTTTATAAGGCTCAATTTGGTTGTTCCCCAACACATGTTCACATTCCAAGGTGCATTAAATCATTGCATGCAAGTATTAAGAGAAAATTGATGTAGTAAGTGACGTAGAGCCCACAGCATTCGTGCGGGCACTCCACCCTCACCGACGAAAGGACGGAGTCCACCGCCGTGTTCCGCACGTCAAAGCCACCGCCACGCTCGCACTTCTGTCACTGTCGCTGGTTCCCGAGGCGCTCGTCGCGGCAGTCCGCGCAGGCCAGGTGCCCTCCCTTGCACTGCAAGTATCAAAAGGAGAGTCACTGCATGCATGCATGCGTTGTAATTAATGCATCGGTAAACGCAAATTATTGAAATATATCGAGTGCAGTGCTTTGATGTGTCGCGTCAACTCGTACATCACCGAGAAGTTTGATTATCCTCTCCCTCGCCGACTTAACTGCACCTGCCTTTGGCTGTATGACAGGTTGGCCACACACCTGTCGGGCCCACCTGTCATACAAGCAAAGGCAGGAGCGTCCCTCCCTCGCCCATGAGCATGGTCGTTGGCAAGACTAGGAGAAGATTTCGCTACACGCTCTCCCTCCCGCAGGCGATGGATATGCAGCAGTTCAATCGGTGTCAGATGGCCAAAAGCGTACTGTAGTACTCCTCCAGTGCAGTAGTACTCCATCATTGTTCGACTTCCTGAATAGGTGAAGAGCCAAGCGCAGCCCGGATGCTCGTGTGGCAGTTTCATGTGCAGAGTAGTCTAGGATAGTGTGTACCGTGCCTGTAAGCTTAAAATCGTTGGGGTCGGCTCCATGCTATGTGGCCGCCAGCATCCGGGTCGACGTGTCATGCACCAGATTAGAGCGCGGAACGAAAGGGGGGCATCACCCCAGTCGGAGCGCCAGTAATTCATGACTATACTGAGTGGTCATATCACAAGTCTTTCCAGCAGTAACGCGCCGTCAAATCGCACAGCCCCACTCGCTCACCCTCCTCGCCTCTCTGTCAAACCGCCTACCCGAAAACTGTCGCGCGTACTGCCCGGGAAAAGCCCCGCCCTCAACTTTTAACTACGCGGAAATAGTTCGAGCTTGTTCGTTCTATATAAATACAGTAAGTATTGTATGTTTATTCACCCGTGGGGTTGTTCAATGAATGGAGGGGCGGGGAGCACAAGTGAACAATACTGTAGTACTACTAGTAGTAGTAAGTAGGAGTCATACAGTAGTCACCTTAAATAGAGAGTTTCTTTTCTTTAATGCCACGCACACAAATTGAAATGCTTGTTGTGGAGAGAAAAAAGATAATCACTCCACTATATATGGACGTAGGGGCCTGAGCGCTTGCTTTACTAGGGTTGCTCTCTTCATTCTCTCATCCTCTCGAGATATAAACAAGATAGTGGTAGCGGCATTTTCTCTCTGCTCACCGCTGGTCACAGATCCGGCCGGATCCCTTCGGCCGGTGTGTGTAGAGGACTAAAAGGTGCATCGTTCACGCGGTCATCGCCGCCAAGGGAGGAAGGCCACAGCTGCCGGAGGGGCCCAATCCTCTGCCCGTGCCATTCTCTCTGACGCAGCGCCGGCTCGGGAGGTCCTCCGACCCTTCTTCCTCCCTGCCGTATTGTCCGCAGATCCGACCTGCCACCGCCGACATCCCGGCGACCCTCAGGTATAAGTTCTTCGAAAGCGGCCTTGCTCTACTGCCCCAGCTCCCCACGTGCCTGCATGTGCATCTTTTTCTACTCCCATCAGCTCTTCCAAAGCCACCTAAATTTTTAGTATTATTAGAGGTAAAGCTACTTCATGCATTCGAATCTAGGGCTTTGTTCAAACGACGAAGAAAGGGGGAAAGTTGTAGCATGAATCTAGGACTTGATTCAAAGAGGAAATAATATGGTGAAAGTTGTAGAGACTAGATACCCAACCGGTCTCTTGGCTGAAAAGGGAAATAATGGGAAAACGCAATACAAATTGGATAAGGAACAAATCTATTATTGGTTGAAAAAAACATAGGAAGTGGCGGCTGGTGGACAAGTCAACAGAGTATGTCCAAGATTAGATTTGCTGCCATCACATAGTAAAAGGTCTCCAGAATTAGATTTGCTGCCATCACATAGTAAAAGGTCTCCAGGATTAGATTTGCTGCCCTCAGATAGTAAAAGGTCTCAGGGTTAGATTTGCTGCCCTCACATAGTAAAAGGTTTCCAGGATTAGATTTGCTGCCCTCCCATAGTAAAAGGTCTCCAGGATTAGATTTGCTGCCCTCACATAGTAAAGGTCTCCAGGATTAGATTTGCTGCCCTCACATAGTACAAGGTCTCCAGGATTAGGTTTGTTGCCCTCACATAGCATGAAAAAACTCGGCATCACCACTTTATGCCTCCTTGTAGGTACATTGTGCTGATACGTCCACTATCGCATGTCCTTATACCAACCTTTTGCTATTGTTAATGTAAGGGCATGTAAAATGAAGCGATCACACTGTTACCTTAGACACATGTATAACCAGTGTTATTGTTAATCTAGTGCCTCTAGTGATAAGATGCAATTAAACTGTGTTACAAATGGCACTCCTGCTGTTTTCCCCAGTATGATAAGTAAGTTGCTCCTTTACGCTGCTGAGTGTCCTGGTGTCCCCATGGTCCCATGCCCTTAAACCAACTCTTTAGCTGCTATTGATTTATTGTGTCTGGTAAACAAGCAATGCCACCATTAAAGTAATCCCATATTTGAGGAATCTCATTGTTGATCGTAATGCTTCTGGTAACATGAAGCATTGCTGACGTTTTAAAATTTCTACTGTCCTTGCGTGATTGCCATGAACATAATTAAGATCTTCTTTTCATTTTGTATATGTTTCATTTATTCTTATTGACTAGCAACTGTTTACTTTCTATCTTTTTGTGTAGATAGGGATGTCCATTTCACCTTGTTGCTATTGTGACCTTTTGGTGAACTGCACAAAACATTTTTTTTGGAATGAGTGTCTTGTGCAGTTCAACTAAAATGTCACGTGGGCAACATCTCTCAAATTTGGTGGAACTGCACAAAATGGTGATTGGAGTTTCCAAAATCTCCGTCTAGTTCTGCTGGTAATCTCGTGCAACATTTTATTAGCTTTTGCAAGATGAGCCGTCACTGTCACCATAATGGCACTTTATTTTAGTGGAACTGCACAAAAGGATAACAAAATTATAGTTGCACCTTACATGAGCCGGACAGCCAACCTTAATGTTCCTCAATTTTAGTGAAACTACTAAAGAAGAACCTGTCAGCTCACGAGAGCAAGTACTTCTTGCTAGCTGAATGATGCAATCTTTGCTTCATTTCAGGTGAACTGCAGAAAAAGGCGCATGAATTGAATCATGGAAGTCTAGGCAGGCTTCATCCGAGTGGAGCTGCAGGTTGAGTAAAGGAGGCCACTATTAAAGTGAAATCATGCTCTCCTGGTTTGTGTTATGCAAACATGAATACTCAAGTACAGATGTTGTGACGGTCAAGAGCATTCGACAAGTTCTTCGATTTTATGACATGGCTAGCGAAGATGGATTTAATCCCGATATTCACTTTACCAAAAGGCTCTAATGGGTTGGTTCTAAATCTTGCAAGCTGGGAATCAGTGAGATGTGTAGGCATCTTTGTTGTACTTAATATTTGAATCTTATTTGTTGGTTCTGAATCTTGCAAGCTGGGAATCAATGAGATGTGTAGGCATCTTTGTTGTACTTATTATTTGGATCTTATTTGTTGGTTCTGAATCATGCAAACTGGGAATCAATGAGATGTGTAGGAATCTTTGCTTTACTTATTATTTGGATCTTATTTGTTGGTTCTGAATCTTGCAAGCTGGGAAACACGGCATGATGATGCAGAGGACAACAACCATAACAAACAGTTCAAACTTGGTAGTATTATCTTTGTGAAAGTGCGGCAAATGTGATGATCGTGTGCGTCCTGAGAATAATAATTCTAATTGTTGTGCATGTTGATCATGTGGCACTGATAGAACGAGCGAATGCATTGCTTGTTTTAAGTATAAATTTCTATTAGAGCTAATTAAATTTAAGTAAAGTGACCACTAACTCCTGTTATTACAGTACCAATACAGACCCGCTCGTGAACCGACGTGTGGCCGAGGGTGCATCTTCTGCCGGGCGTGCAGCGGACGAGGGAGGGGTAGTAACTGTTGTCGCCTGTACACACTCAGCTTACTGTTGAATCCAGTTCCCCAGGAGCTGAAAAACGAACTGCTGCCGCCGCCTACAAACTCGTTCACTCGAAGAGACTCCAATGGCGATCCGAGGGGTGAGCATCCTGGATATGGACTTTAGCAAGGAGTTCCCCTTTGAGTTCGCCGTTCAGTCATATGGCTGCACCAAGTTGAATGTGATGTACACGAATGATACAGACTCAGTGAAGCTCTGCCTCGCCTCAGTCCTATGGCTGCACCAGGTTCTGGAGCATTCGCCCGTTTCATCGGGAGCGCCGACTGCACCTTCGCTACGGTGGAGAGAAGGAAGAACACGACGATTCGGCCATCTGGTGCAACAAGCTTGTCAACATCCATAAGCAATACAAGAGCATCAGCAACGGGCAGGAGAAGGACTCCGTGGTTGACCTCGCTGAGACCATCATCGACCCCTGATACGCCAACATGAAAGAAGACGACCTGAACACGTGGGAGGTACCTCTGAATCTAGCCTACATAACCTACGTGGCCAAGGACGCATACGCATGCTACGACATGTACAGGCAGATCTTGGACATGAGGGCGTGTCTGCTTCCCGTAACCGACGAGTACGCGGACAGCCGCAGCATCATGATCAAGCATGCCAGGAAGGTCTAGATGTTGTACTTTATCTGTTTATAAGCACCTTTATCATCTGAGTGTTTCATGCATTAGACTATGTGTCGTAATTATCTGTTTTGTCCGAAATATTTCTTTTAAGAACCCATTAACCTGATTGCTTTTTTAGTGGCTATTTTCTTATGTATGTAAACTAGTTCACTTGTCCGTAAAAAAACTAGTTCACTCGGCTGCCGTGCTTTGAATCTCCTTCGTCCCAACATATTCCCCTCCTCAGGTGGACCCAATAGGTCTCTGAATTTTCTCCCACTTTTTTTTGATGTAAGCTGAGTTTTCTCCCAGTACTTTCCCCTAGAACCAACTCAACTGTCCCACGTCTAGCCCAAAAAATAATAATACCCCACGTACTATTAACTCATCAAATTAAAATGATATTTTATTTCGTAAGTTGAAAGTTCTTACAAAATAATAATAATAATTGTTTATATATAAATTGGCAAGTTAACTCCTAGTGATTGCGTACATAAGCTTGCAAAGATTTTAATGACGTGCAATCATGTTTTTATGCTTTTATAACATTTCTCCGTCTAGCCCAACATGATATTTTCACCCAGCCCAGCAAGTCCGTGGATTTTGAGAAAAATGCAAATGGGATTTAAACGGGCTGCATAGATGCTACATCATTATTTCACCCAGCCCACCAAATGGAGTAAAAAACGTTCCCCCTGCTGACAGGTCGGACCCACCAGCTATATCTTCACACGCAAGGAAGTGCCTCCTTATTATGCGCAAAATAACGATGTCCATCCAACGGCCGTAGTGCTTCTTCAACCTCTGGTCTTCTTGCTCTAGCCGCCCAAAGCAGCGCCAGTCGTGCCGCATGCTCCTGCCTCCCGTGGCCAGCTGTGCTGCCGCGGAGGCCTCACTGCCCCCTACTATTCCCACCGCTGGCCAGGCCCTGCGGCGACGGCAGCCTCACACCGCAGCCGAACCAGTGAACCCTCGTACTCCTCTCCACGCGGGCTTCCACTGCCGCGTCGTCCCCTTCCTAGGCCTCGCCGTCGTCCACCACCGTGGTGCTCTCCGCGCGGCGTGGTCAACGTGGTCAAGGAACGACTTCCATCGGAAGAGTACTATACGTGGAGAGGCTGACAACTGGGTCCACGGCCACACCCCAGTTTTTTTTGTGATTTGCCAAGCAAGTCACTTTGTCAGGCCTGTTGGGCTGCAAATCTTTCAAGACGAGGAGAGCTTTCATTCGGCTGGCCGAGAAAATGGCCCATCAGTAATAAGAAATGGGATGTACATTTTTAAAACACATCAAACCGGCAATTAGTTTCAAATATCTTTTTCTTATTTCAAGATTTTAAATTACATTCATTTTTATGCGTGGAGAAATTGTTGGATTTTATATTGATATACATTTATTTTTAAAATCAGTTTGAATGTGAGTTGAAATTTCGAGATCAAAAACAGTTCGGACCGCACCGAAATATGCAAAATTTCGTATAATTTTTTAACTGTGGCCACAATTTGGGCTGTAATGCTAACAAAAAGAATATGGGCTCCAAAAAATACCTTAAGAATTAGCAAATGGGCTAAAAATTATTAGAAATAATGGCAGATGGGCTGTATGCTGTTTTCGACAGATTTGAGGCTTTCCTAAAAAAAGGTTGACGCACAAGCAGTGACTGTTGGATGTCCATCCAATGGCCGTCGTGCTTCTTCAATCTCTACTCTTCCTGCTCCAGCCGCTCAAACAAGCGTCGGCGGGACTGCCTGCTCCCTCCTCCCCGCGGCCGGCTGTGCTGCCGTGCAGGCCTCACTGCCCCACCGTACTCCCATCGCTGGCCTAGCCATCCCTCTACTCACCCACACCTGCTGTTATTCTCCGGCGACGGCAGACGAACCAGTAAACCCTCATACAGTCGTACTCCCCTCCGCGTGGGAAACAAAAACAACGGCCGAGTCTTCCCTGCCTCCGCGTCGTTCCCTTCGTAGGCCTCGCAGTTGTCCACCGCCCTGGTGCTCTCGACGTGGCGTGGTCAGTGTGGTCAACGACCGACATGCATCTGAAGTGGACTGTACGTGGAGAGGCTGACAGCTGGGTTCACAGCCGCACGCAAGGAAATGCCTTCTTATTACGCGCAAAATAATGATTTCCTCAAACCTGACATCTGGGACCCACCGAAACGGCCTTTGTATTTCGCGAAAAAAACGTTACCGCCGCTGACAGCTCAGACCCACCAGCTATATCTTCGCACGCAAGGAAGTGCCTCCTTATTACGCACAAAAAAATGAATACTCCCCCTGCTAGCTGGGACCCAGTATAGTGGGCCTACTAAGTTGATGGGGACGAAGGGCTTTGTCAACTTAGTCAATATGCACGATTCTAGCTCGACTGACCGTACGATGTCCACCAACCGGCCGTAGTGCTTCTTCAACCTCTGGTCTTCTTGCTCCAGCCGCCCAAAGCAGCACCGGTCGTGCCACCTGCTCCTGCCTCCCATGGCCGGCTGTGCTGCCGCAGAGGCCTCACCGCACCCATACTACTCCCACCGCTGGCCAGGCCATCCCTCCACTCCACTCACCCACACCCCCTGTTATTCTACGGCGACGACAGCGCAGCCGAACCAGTGAACCCTCGTACTCCTCTCCGTGTGGGCATCCACTGCCGCGTCTTCCCGGCTCCGCATCGTCCCCTTCCTAGGCCTCGTCGTCGTCCACCGCCATGGTGCTGTCGGCGCGGTGTGGTCAATGTGGTCAAGGACCGAATTCCATCGGAAGAATGCTGTACGTGGAGAGGCTGACAGCTGGGTCCACGGCAGCCGCAAGGAAGTGCCTCCTTACTACGCGGAAAATAATTATTCCTCCACCTGACAGCAGGGACTCACCGGACGCCCACCAGTATATCGCGAAAAAAACGTTTGCCCCTGACTGCTGGGACCTACCCGATGGGCCACCGTATTTCGCGAAAAAATGTTCCCCCTGCTGTCAGCTCGGACCCACCGGAAGTGCCTCCTTATTACGCACAAAAAATGAATACCCCCTGCTAGCTGGGACCCACCTTGGTGGGAGGCTGACTTGTGGTACTACTAAGTTGACGGGGACGGAGGGCTTTGTCAACTTAGTCAATATGCACGATCCTAGCTCCAGTGACCGTACAATGTCCATCCAACGACCGTAGTGCTTCTTCAACCTTTGGTCTTCTTGCTCCAGCCGCCCAAAGCAGCGCCGGTCATGCGGCCTGCTCCTGCCTCCCGTGGCCGGCTGTGCTTCGGCGGAGGCCTCACCGCCCCTACTATTCCCACCGCCGGCCAGGCCCTGCAGCGACGGCAGCCTCACACTGCAGCCGAACGAGTGAACCCTTATACTCCTCTCCGCATGGGCATCCACTGCCGCGTCTTCACCGGCTCCGCGTCGTCCCCTTCCTAGGCCTCGCCGTCGTCCACCGCCCTGGTGCTCTCGGTGCGGCGTGGTAAACATGGTCAAGGAACGACTTCCATCGGACGTGGACTGTATGTGGAGAGGCTGAGAGCTGGGTCCACGACAGCAGCAAAGAAGTGCCTCCTTATTACGCGGAAAATAATGATTCCTCCACCTGACAGCAGGGACACACCGGACGGGCCACCGTATTTCGCGAAAAAAATGTTTCCCCTGACTGCTGGGACCCACCAGCTACACCTTCGCACGCAAGGAAGTGCCTGACAATCGGGACCCACCTGGTCGAAGCGTACGTAGCGTTGTCATTCTGGTCGCGAATGTGTACGTATATATATACTGGTGGATGTAGAGGCACGCACGTGTCGTAGTAGAGGCGGCCAGGGTGCAAGAAAGAAAATACGGCCGCGTATATGTACATACGGGCGGGGTCTCAAACGCCTACTCGCGCATACGTACGGCGAGGGCTCGTGTACATGGCTGGGTTGGAACGGAGAAACATCGTCGTCGTCGTGTTCATGGGTCGGAACGGAATGCGTGGTTGTGTTCATCGGGAGGGCTTGGACGGAAGAGGCGATGGAAACGAGGCCTGGCGCACTGCACAACGGAGGAAACGGACCTCCTGCGGTCAAAACGGGGGTCCTGTTGATCGGGAAGGCTGTGGCGTACCGCAAAACGGAGGAAACGGACCTCCTACGCACTACACCATGGTATTGTATTCCCTACCGACGTGTGTTGGGAAAGATGTCTATTACCGACCGATCATTGGTTGGAAAAACTCTCGTCAGACTGTTGGTTGGGAAAACCTTCATACACTAACAAACTATCGGTCGGGAATGCATGCATATTTGCCATCGAGCGGTCGGTCGGGATTTCTCCTATTCCCATCGAACCGTGGGTCGGTAAATAACGCCGACCGACCGCCTATGGCTAAATGGGCCAAGCGCGCGTAGGCAAAAAATTTTAGCACTAAACTTTGGCCCAGCCCGCGAACCTCACTCCTCTTTCCCTCGAGGTACCGTGAAATCCCTAATTCCCCACCACAAGCCGCCACTTGCGCCGCCGCCAACATCGCGACGCTCACTGCCCTCTCCGGCCGGCCGTTGCACCGCTCCGCCGTCCTCAAACCCTCCCGCCGCCCCACGCCACCCATCCCCCACGAGCTCAAACCCTCTTCTCCGCCAAGTTGCTCCATCCCCACCTTGTCTCCAAGAACACCGGCGTCGTCATCGTCCTGGGCACCGGGCAGATCCCGGCGAAGACCAGGCTCAACCTGTGCCGGAAGCTCTTGTCGGCCGTGGCGGAGCACTGCTCCATGCCATCTCGCTTCTCCACCGCTGCCCCCGCGTCGTCCTGCCTCTCCACCAGTGCCCCCACACAACCCTGCTCCCCGCCATCACCACGTACTCCCTGCTGCCGCCGCCGGCGATTTCCCACGGTGAGGCAACTCTTCTCTCTCTCTCTCTCTCTCTCTCTCTCTCTCTCTCTCTCTCTCTCTCTCTCACCTGACAACCGAATGCATCTCCCAGATCGGAACAAATCAGCACCGGTGGATTCTTTCTTCTTCAGAAGGCCAGACTTTTACCGTTCATATTCAAGAGACCATATCCATTTGATGTGCAACGACACACTGGTGAGTTTCTCTGCCTCGAGTCCTGATGACTTCTCTCTCTCTGAAAAATCCTTCAACATTATGTTTCTTCGTCTGTGATTTAGTGCGTTGTATGTGGTTGTTCTTTGCTTAGAAAACAATTTCGTCAGATCTGTTGGTATATGCTGACTCGAAGTAATTTCAGTCTTAGATGAATTTTGTTCATAAGATGTGGTGTGTCCAGTTTTTTTCTTTCAGTATACGATCGATGTTGTGATTTAGTAGCTTGGAGGCTGGCACTTCAATTCAAAACTGACGTGAATACCTTAAATGATAAAAAGAGTAGGAAATGGTGGCTAGCAAACATATCTATTTTTATAAAATTTGTGAGCTGAATATCCAGGCAATCACTTTGGTGAGTTTCTCCACCCCGTGTACAGGCCCTCCTTATTTGTGGATGTCATGAATGTATACAACGTCTTTTCACACTTTGGATTTTTTATCAAACACCGACATGCATCTTGATTGCTGAAGTAGATTACTTTGACAGTATTGTAAGTTGTTTTTACCTACATGTGACATCTGAACTAGCAGTTTTGTCTAGTACAATTTCTCTTTTAAAGTTTTGAATGATGCTTGGAATCCTGAAAGGTGGATTATTATGCTTTGTTTGGCTATTAAGCTATACCTGCAGGATCAAATATATACACATGTATAGTTATCCCTGCAGAATCATGCTTGCGTGGCAATAATACATTCTAAGGCAAACAAAAACATGAGATTATACTGATATTATATTATATATGTACATCTGTTATCGCTGTACTGGTATTCCTATATTTTTTTCGTCTGTACATAAAACAAAAGCACCAAATATATTCTTACCTCCGCTATGTGAGGGGCACTTAGACAAGAAAGGAGATGGTTTCAGATACGAAGTTAGAAAAAATTTCAAGCCATCATCAAGCAATGGAGGAAGCTATAGATCCTGGAGCATCGAACATATAAATCACGCTAGGCAACCCGCCATTTTGGAGGCATTGTCGTGACGCAGCAGTATGGGCCGCTCGATTCATTTACGACGGTACTTTTTTGGCTGCTGGCAATCGGTACACCGTTAATTGTTTCTCCACCTAAGTTGTACACACTGCCTTTTTATTTTTATTTAGATTCCTTCGGATTTCCAGTTTATTAGCTGCAAAAGGGGTCCAGTAATCTGCATTCTGCATAAAGCTTAGGCTTTAATTGATTGTTATGTCAAGTGAAATCATGCATGATAAGGATTATTGCTGTTGGAGGAAACATTGTGTACAATATGTTTCGTGGTAGTTAAAAGCAGGGGAACATATTATTGTGATGTTATAGTTTCTTGGAAGTAGTTTCATCTATCTGTAATCACACGCGTTCTTATATCTTCTAGGTTATTTCTCGTTTTAACTCCTCTCCTGCAGATTCTCCTAGGTTGCAGGCGAAGATGAACTCCTGATGGTCTACGCTCTCCTGCTTTGCTATGGAGGTAAATGAGCTGAAGTGTACCAGGGAATATGCATATACACCACACCTAATCCACCACTATTTTCTTGTGGCGACTGGCGAGGAGAAGATACAAATGCCTTCAAATCCACCACTTATCCCCACTACTATTTCTTTGGCTAATTTTTGTCTCCTCTCTAATTATGGTTCTTTTGTCTATTTTATATTATCTACAGGCTAAGCAAACCTTGACTCTGGCTAGTTGGTCTTGGAAGCTGGAAACCAGTTCATATATAAGATTCGTAGGTGGTGGTCTACGTCTCTTATTTCTACGAGTGCTCATTTTCCTGATCTGGAGCTATGGTATTATCTTTGGTTTCACCATATTTTCCTTCCCTGATTTTTATTGATGCTTGGCTATGTTATGGGATGGGACCTCCATGTGCCAGTATTTTTAGCCGATCAGTATGTGGTGCTGAAAAATTAATCTCTGCATAATGACGTTGTGCACATCCAACTCCAAGCAATGTAAGAAACCTATCATTTGACTAGCTGTATGGTACATCTCATACAGTTTCTAATACTGTTGTCCCTATTAGTTGGATACTCCAAAGGGCAAAGTTAATGTTTTGTTCATCGCTTCTGTACCTGTTTCTTCATGTTTCTTCATGTTTGGCAGTGACCTGGGTTTCCGTGTACTTAATAGATACTTTCCTTATGCTATGTGTTTCTGTATGTATATATGTTTCTGGCCATAAATATATAGCTGGCTCCAACTTTTACTGCTTTCCGTGGAACTTTGACAAGTACCCTTTAATCCACTAATTCTGGACCTGTTAGTTTGGGCACTGCAAACTTTGAATAGTACCCTTGAATTAGAGGATTAAACTAACAGGTCCGAAATCCTGAAGCCCATATGAATCAGTTTTCAGTTTAAATGAATGGTGTTATCGGAGAAGCTAATCTGAATGTTTGCACGGGATTACTTCACTTGACGTACATTATCTGGATCCTTGGCCACTTTTATGCAAAAGCCTTCGATCTCTTACTCCACTATGGAGTTTGATCGAGAAGTTTGGGCCTTTGGTCTTCTGTTACCTGAAACTTTAAATCTGACTACAAAGCCTCAAAAGTCAAAACTCAATTCATGTAAAAATCCGCAAAAGTTTAGAGGATTTGGCTCCACATTTTTTGATCTTGTTAGTACTTTCACCTTGCTAATTCAAAATGTGTGAATCCTGATGCTAACTCTGTAGAGTAGGAGAAACTACCACCAGTAAAGGTGAGACCCATGCCTGAAAAGGGGAAATCACTCTGGAGTCGGCTCAAGAACAAGGCTAGACGCGAATCTTGTTATTGTATTTACTATCTATAAAGTTGTATGTTTATTTTCTTTGCAAACAAGTGTTGGAATATTGGCTTCTCATACATATGTACAGTAACTTAAGTATATTCCCAGGAGACTATATGATCAGCAATCATACAAAGTAATTAAATGATGCGTTTTCTTTCAAATAGATAGACAAAAGGTGGACTGAGGGCTTCTTTGCCACATCCATAGCTATTGCTGGAAATTGATTGGATATCTTCACGTCCAGAAATGCTAGTTTTGTAGATTAGGCAAGTGTATTCTTCATTTTCTGCTGCTGTGTGCACAGAGCACATGTGAATTCTGCCTGCATTCAATTTCATAAATTAATTGAGCATTCTAATAATTGAGACTTGTTTAATTTTTGTATAGGAAGCAAACATAAGGACTCGACTCACAATGAACCATGAAGCCAGCGATCTGCATCAAATGGATGTTTTAGTTTTCATTTTGTACAACTGATGTCTCATAGTTGCTGTCTTTTCGCCGTCCTTTGTTGAACCTGATGTATGGTGTCTTGGTGGTTATGTTTGGAACAGACTGAAGTGTATGTATGTGACCATTAGTTAATGGAATAAAAAAAGTTTGGTGCACCTGATGTATGATGTCTTGGTGATTATGCTTAGAACACATACACTAGTAGAAAACCGGGCAATAGCACCGGTTCGGAAGGGCCTTTAGTGCCGGTTATGGAACCGGCACTATTATTTCGGCACTAAAGCCCCCCCCCCCTTTAGTACCGGTTCAGCACGAACCGGTGCTAAAGGGGTACCACGTGGCACGAGCCAGCTCCGGGGGCCGGGAGCCCTTTAGTACCGGTTGGTAAAACCAACCGGTACTAAATGGTTGTGGGTTTTTGTTTTATTTTGTATTTTTCAATTTAATTTGTGTTATCAATTTAATTTAGGATTGTTTTACGTTATAATGAGTTGTAGTCGTCGTCATCATCATCATCATCATCGCATATTAATAAATAAATAAACTCTAGCTAGCTAAAAATCATCGTGGTCGTCTAATTGCCACTATTTAATCATCATAGTCATTACCGCTAGCTATGTAATTCATCATCAACGTTGGCTAGCTTCAAGAGGAAACATTCACTTTGTAACAGAATCAAAGAGATATCATCAAGTTTAACATAATCATCACCAACATCGAAGTTCAGGACACGGATCCATGAGAGAAGTACTAATTAAGAGCATGAAGAGTAGCTACTGATCCTGCTGCTCCCTCTCAGGTAGAATAGCATAGAACATGTATAGCTCTCCTGATTCATCATACTGGAGCATGCAAATGAATCTGTCTCCTAATCTTGGGTTGCGCTTCTCCGTACTGCCCCCTAGTACTTCTCTGCGATCGTTAACAATTTTGCTCCAATCTTTCACTATTAAGCATTCTTTGCTTTTAGAAATCCTGAATGCACTCATGTGCAATGTAGGAAATCTTGGTCGTAAGCTAACCATTGACATGCGACCTTTTGTCTCGATCCACTGGGGCACAACTGTCATCGGAAGTCCCTGTTGAACAACATCGTATAGTAATTAATATACTAAGCAATGAAAGTTTAGCTTCAAAAATAATGTATGCAAAAGATGCACTAAATTAAGGACAAATATTTAAAATCTTACCATCTTTTGATTATAGATGTGACCGTAGTTCAATACGATCACCATTGGTCGCACGTTTTGAGTACTAACATTTCTAAGTGTTGGGAAAAAATTTGTCTTGACAGTATTAAGATCCTCAAGCCATGAAACATAATGACTTTATCTCCTCGCAGTTTAGTTGAGCCCCGGGGCAGTAGTAGGTCCTGTCTACCAAGCGCCGGTCATGTTTGCTTGAACCGAAATAAGCTGACAATACAAAATAGTTGTCAACTATTTTTGAATAATTTGTACGAAAGACATAAACATATGCATGCATGGTTGAGAAAAACTCACCAAATGGTAGAACTGGAGGCGTTTGCACATCGACCCAGATGTCTATATTACCTTCAATATCATCTTCCGGACGAATATCAAAGGTGATAACCATATCAGGCTCAAATGCATAAGCCTTGCATAGTGCTTACCAAGTTTTGCATTCAAAATGGGTGTATGTGTCTCCATTATATAATTTGACCTTGAAAGTATACCCATGTTGCGTCTTCAAGTAAACTCTCTTTACCTCCATATCATCTATAGCACTGAAACCTATCTTATCCAAGACAAAAATTCTTGCATGGCAGGGGATGCGCTAGTAGAATAGTGAAAATTTAAAATTATAAGTTGAAGCAAATGAAGCATAAGTTTTGCATTCAAATAATAATTGACAAAGTGACTTACTGTATCAACTTCGAATGTCTCATCCAGCTTGATGCTGAAGCGCCTACCATCAACAAGAAAATTTTGGTCGCACAGGCCGCGCTGGTCTTCACAGTGTTCGCACATAATAAAATCTTTTTCGTCGTCAGATGACATTTCCTATGTTCATATAGGTGAAACATTAAACACATATATCTAGCCAAATATATATATATATATTCATCTAACATTTGACATTAATATATCTAACTATATATTCAATTGACATTACTATATATTTAACTTTTCTATCTAATTCATTAACAAATAATAATTATATACCTAAATTTTCTTACTAAAAATAAACTAGTTATATTAATTATTCAACTAGTTCTAATCTCATATACCTAAATTTTCTTACTAAAAATAAACTAATTATATTAATTATTCAACTAGTTCTAATCTCATATATCTAAATTTTCTTACTAAGAATAAACTAGTTATATTAATTATTCAACTAGTTCTAATCTCATATACCTAAATTTTCTTACTAAAAATAAACTAGTTATATTAATTATTCAACTAGTTCTAATCTCATATACCTAAATTTTCTTACTAAAAATAAACTAGTTATATTAATTATTCAACTAGTTCTAATCTCATATACCTAAATTTTCTTACTAAGAATAAACTAGTTATATTAATTATTCAACTAGTTCTAATTAATCTCATATACCTAAATTTCCTTATTAAAAATAAACTAGTTATATTAATTATTCAACTAATTCTAATCTCATATACCTAAATTTCCTTATTAAAAATAAACTAGTTATATTAATTATTCAACTAGCTAGTTCTAATCTCTAGTTCGACAATTTTTCTATCTAGCTAGCTAATTCATCTAACATTCGACATTAATCTAACATTCGATCATCTAATTAACTTTTCTAAAAAACAGAAAATAAGTAAAAAAAATTGTGTGTGTATGTGTGTGTATGCATGTGTGTATATATACGTATATGTGTGTACGTATGTGTGTATGTGTGTATGTGTGTGATGTGTGCATGTGTGGTATATGTGTGTGTGTGTGTGTGCGCGCGGTGCCGCCGCCCCGTACGTACGAGCGGGGGCGCCGCCGTTGTGTGTGTGTATGTGTGTGTGTATGTGTGTGTATGTGTGTGCGGCCGGGAGCGAGAGAGAGACGTACGGCCGCGGCGATGACGACGGACGGCGGCGGCGTTCGGGGCGGCAGCGCGCGAGACGACGACGATGACGGGTGGCGGCGGGGACAGCGACGGTGACGACGGACGGCGACGATGGGATCGAGCGGCGCGCGCGGCGGAGGTTGGAGACGAAGTGGCGAGTTGAAACTGAAATTTTCGTACGTGCTGTATATATAGGATTGGCCTTTAGTACCGGTTCGTGGCACGAACCGGTACTAAAGGCCTATTTTCCCCAGGCCAAGCGGCGGGAAACGACCCCTTTAGTACCGGTTTGTGTCACGAACCGGTACTAAAGACCCCCCCTTTAGTACCGGTTGGAGCCACGAACCGGTACTAAAGGGGGTGCGCTGCCACCCGCGGTGCACAAAAGTTTAGTCCCACCTCGCTAGCCGAGGGGCACTCGCACCTGCTTATAAGCCCCGCCGCCGCTGCTGTCTCGGGCTCCTCTCTAAAGCAGGCCTTCTGGGCCTACCTCTCCTACTCTGCCCTGTGGGGCCTATTGGGCTTGCGGGCCTGCATCCTGGCCCAACAACAGGTTGGGTTTCTAGTCGTATGCAGGCCGCTGTGGCCCAGTAGGTGGGCTTTTTTCATTTAGTTGTTTTTTTCTGTATTTAGAGTTTGCGCTACCACCCCAAAATTTAGTCCCACCTCGCCCGGCGAATGGCAGCCGCACTGGTTTATAAACCAAGCCGCGGCTACCTCTTCGAACTCCTCTATATAGCAGGCTTCTAGGCCTAATTAATTAGGGCGCGCTGCCCTGTGAGTCTGCTGGCCCTTCTGGGCCTGCATTAGTCTGGTAGACCCACAGGGCAGTGCGCCAACAAATTTGCTATATAGTTTTTTCTTTTCTGCATTACTTATTTTTATTTATTTATTTTTGAGTAGTTTTTTATATAGTTTTTTTTTTCTGCATTATTTATTTTCTTTTATTTATTTTTGAGTAATTTTTTTGTATAGTTCTTTTATTTTCTGCATTACTTATTTTTGCATAGTCCGAAACCCTGATACTCGGAAAGAGTTTGTTCAGTTTGTACACGAAGTGCGTCCAGTTTTTGCCGTGACCCTCTCTACTCTTTCGCGCATGCTATGCGGGTGATACGATGATACCATGCCAAGTTTCAACATTTTCAGAATTCATTTTGTAGTGATTTTCAATTTCACGGTCATTTAGTTCTCTAAACAATTAGGTAAATGACCGAAAAACAACAAATGATGTCAGAACATGTTGAAAATTGATGACGTCGCTTTAAATGCTGCATACTGAACATAAAAGAAGTCCGGAGTTCAAATAAATATAAAAAACATTGAAGTGGCCATGTAACAGATGAGTTCTCGTTCGAAACCCTGATACTCGGAAAGAGTAGGTCCAGTTTGTACACGAAGTGCGTCCAGTTTTTGCCGTGACCCTCTCTACTCTTTCGCGCATGCTATGCGGGTGATATGATGATACCATGCCAAGTTTCAACATTTTCAGGATTCATTTTGTACTGATTATCAATTTCACGGTCATTTAGCTCTCTAAACAATTAGCTAGGTAAATGACCGAAAAACAACAAATGATGTCAGAACATGTTGGATATTGATGACGTCGCTTTAAATGCTGCATACTGAACACAAAAGAAGTCCGGAGTTCAAATAAGTTTAAAAAATATTGAAGTGTGGCCATGTAACAGAGTTCACATTTGACCGTTTTTCTACTAGTCAATAGAGTTTGCCAAACTTGAGTTTCCCAAGTCACTTACACAAAAAGCTATGATTCATGGTTGTCAAATCCATAATTTCCAAACCACAACAACCTTGAGGCATAACAAGCTTTAAATGCTGCATACTGAACACAAAAGAAGTCCGGAGTTTAAATAAGTTATTAAAAATAAAAAAGAGGTGCAATGCTGGTTAATTTGCTTCAAGCCATTCGGAATAGTGTAGACTGCACTGCACATAGCTCAGTGCAATCAATGCTATTCCGCAAGGCTTGAAGCTAATCAACATGTAGAAGATCATCTTGAGCTTGTGTCCCCTTGAAGGAAGTAGGATACTTCTCTTGTTGAGGAACAAACTTTGTCTTTGGGGTATTGATCTTCTTCCCACTCAACTCCATTGGCGTTGAACTTTCGTTCAAAACCAACACCTTGATTCTTCCCTTCAATAAGCTATTTTCTTGCTCAAGTGTAACTTGGCTAAGAGAATCGTTAGTGGAATCAAGAGAACTACTAGAAGCAACAATGTTAGATCTTATGTCACAAAAAAGAAGTTGTATCAAACCTTTTATGTCGGATCTAGAACAAACCAATCGGTATCGCCATCATACAGCCCTACCGTGGCTCGTGATGCATATATATGCATATCGAATGTACGGTTGGGCGTATGATGGCGAATCCGAATGATTTGTATTCAGTCGATGAACTGGTAGATGTATGCAGTCGATGAACTGGTAGATGTATGTAGTCGATGAACTGAAAGACTTATGCAGGGACGAAGGCGAGAGATGGGCTATATATAGGGTCGTCTGGCTCACAAAGTGATTGTGATAGTTTCGATCCAACGACTCACATGAGCTAGGAAGGAACACACCCTTGATCCAACGACTCGCAAGAGCTAGAAAGAAACACACGATCCGTGTGATTCTTCCTGATTGGTGGGATGCACATTAGTATCGGTTCGTGCCACAAACCGGTGCTAAAGATTGGCAACTAACCGGTACTAATGGTAGCAGCCCGCCTAGCCGTTGGAATCGGCACTAATGGTCACATTCGTGCCGACTCAAATTCAAACCGGCACTATAATGTGCTTCACATTTGACCGTTTTTCTACTAGTCAATAGAGTTTGCCAAACTTGAGTTTCCCAAGTCACTTACACAAAAAGCTATGATTCATGGTTGTCAAATCCATAATTTCCAAACCACAACAACCTTGAGGCATAACAAGCTTTAAATGCTGCATACTGAACACAAAAGAAGTCCAGAGTTTAAATAAGTTATTAAAAATAAAAAAAGAGGTGCAATGCTGGTTAATTTGCTTCAAGCCATTCGGAATAGTGTAGATTGCACTAAGCCACTGCACATAGCTCAGTGCAATCTATACTATTCCGCAAGGCTTGAAGCAAATCAACATGTAGGTGAGCATTGCAACTCTTCGTCATTGTCTGTGCACTCATGGCTTATAAACCGCTCATATTGCCTCTCTCTTGGCGAGGTGGGACTAAAAACAGCTTGCCGTAAACCGGCACCGCTCATTAGTACCGGTTCGTGGTACGAACCGGCACTAAATGGTGATGGTGGGGCCATAGCCTGACCGCAGGATGACACAGCCTCTTTAGTACCGGTTCGTGGCATGAACCGGTACTAAAGGTTCGCCACGAACCGGTACTATTGATCGCCGCCACGAACCGGCACTAATGTGCACATTAGTGCCGGCTCAAATACAAACCGGCACTAATGTGCTTCACGTTTGACTCTTTTTCTACTAGTGGTAAACTATATGTATGTGACAGTCAGCACCATTTGTTTAATTAAAGCTATGATTGGATAAACAAAATGTTCATGAACTGTTGATAGCAAAACAAAACACCGTCTGACTGTTGGTCGGCAAAACAAACTCTGCCTCACAGTCGGTTGGGGAAGGCTAAAACCAGGACCAACAGAATGTTGGTCGGGAAAGAATTCCCATCTGGTAGTTGGTCGGGAAAGCCCCATAGCTACCTCAACAGACTGTTGGTCCGGGAAAGCCCATGGCAGGCCCAACAGATTGTTTGCCGGGAAAGATACACCATAGTCGTCAAGCAGTCGGTCGGGAAAGATATGTCGGTTGGGAAAGGGTTTTCCCGTCTGGACTTTCCCCAACAGACCTGATCGGTCGGCAATAGTCTTTCCCAACCGATTGTGTGTTGACAAAAGCTGTTTTCCCAACAAATTTGGCTGTTGGGAATAGTGTTGTGGTGTAGTGACGGTCGAAACGGGGGTCCTGTTGATCAGGAGGGGTGTGGCGTACCGCAAAACGGAGGAAACGGACCTCCTACAGTCGAAAAGGGGGTCCTGTTGATCGGGAGGGGTGTGGCGTACCGCAAAACGGAGGAAATGGACTTGTGTTGGAGCACTACGGTCGAAACGGGGGTCCTGTTCATCAGGAGGGGTGTGGCGTACCGCAAAACGGGACTCCACGGGATACTGTTCATCTCCACCGTCGACCCCCTCCAGCCTCCACGAGCTACTGTTCATCCACCGTCGACCTCCTCTAGCCTCCACGGGCTCCTGTTCATCCAGCCTCCACCGCGCGCTACTCCACCGGCTACTGTTCAACCACCCCTCCACCGTCTACTGTTCATCCAGCCCTCCACACCATGGGGTCCTGTTCAACCACCCCTCCACGGGCACCCCTCCACCGCCTACTGTTCATCCTGCCCTCAACGGGGTGGTCCTCTTCATCCAGCCCTCCACGGGGTCCTGTTCATCTAGCCCCAACCGGCTCGATCGATCGGGGTCCTGTTCATCCAGAGG
>LT934111.1:12559673-12583549 GCA_900231445.1 Triticum turgidum subsp. durum
TCCAGAGGCATCATCGATCGGCTTTAGTTAGCAGCAGTAGCCAAGGAATCGCTCGATCGGGTTCAGTTAACAGCCATCAATCGATCGCTCGGGTTCAGTTAGAGCCCAACGCCTCGCTCGGGTTTATTTAGAGCCAACGCCTCGCACACACGTGCGTACGTGTACGAGAGAAACACGCATCGCTCGGCCCCCAACCTCCCACCGTAATCGGTAACTCCCCGAAATTTTCCTCCCCCTCGCTTCTACGACGGTTTTTTCCGTCATGGACGGCCCAAAGAATGTCATGCAGCTGCGTCTCCAGCCCGCCCAGGATGAAAAGCCCATTTTCTGTCATGATTTTTTGTCATAGAAGTAGGAGCCCACCACATCTATGATGATACCGGTTTTGTCACAATTATCGTCATAGAAGTGTCATATGTATGACAGAAATTTTTTTCGTTCGGCCCAAAATGTCACGGATGTGTCTTTTTTTTGTAGTGTTAAGACACAAATCAACCAAAACCCTAATGTCACCTAGATACTCCAATGTCACCTCAAGTATCCGTGGGTATGATTATACCATATGCATCACACAATCTCAGATTCATCTATTCAACCAACACAAAGAACCTCAAAGAGTGCCCCAAAGTTTCTACCGGAGAATCACGACGAAAACCTGTGCCAAACCCTATGCATAAGTTCATGGCCAGAACCCGCAAGTTGGACACCAAAACATACATCAAGTGAATCATGTGATATCCCATTGTCACCACAGATACGCACGGCAAGACATACATCAAGTGTTCTCAAATCATTAAAGACTCAATCCAATAAGATATCTTCAAAGGGAAAACTCAATCCATTACAAGAGAGTAGAGGGGGAGAAGAAACATAGGATCCACCTATATAGCAAAGCTCGCGATACATCAAGATCGTACCACCTCAAGAACACGAGAGAGAGAGAGAGAGAGATCAAACACATAGCTACTGGTACATACCCTCAGCCCCGAGGGAGAAATACTCCCTCCTCGTCATGGAGAGCACCGGGATGATGAAGATGGCCACCGGAGAGGGATTGCCCCCTCTGGCAGGGTGCCAGAATGGGTCTAGATTGGCTTTCGGTGGCTACGGAGGATTCTGGTGGCGGAACTCCCGATCTATTGTCGTCTCTGATAGTTTCAGGGTATATGGATATATATAGGTGGAAGAAATACATCAGGGGAGCCACAAGGGGCCCACGAGGGTGGAGGGCTGCTACCTCTTTTAGCACTGTGTTGGTTTTCCCCGAAGAGGAAGGGATGATGCAGCAAAGTAGTGTAAGTATTTCCCTCAGTTGTTGAGAACCAAGGTATCAATCGAGTAGGAGGCTACTCGCGAGTCCCTCGCACCTGCACAAAACAAATAAATCCTCGCAACCAACGCAAATAGGGGTTGTCAATCCCTATAGGGCCACTTACGAGAGTGAGATCTGATAGATATGATAGGATAATATTTTTGGTATTTTTTTACGATAAAGATGGAAACTAAAATAAAGGCAAAGTAAATAGCAAAGTAAATAACTAAGTAGTAGGAGATCAATATGATAAAGATAGACCTGGGGGCCATAGGTTTCTGTCATGGAATTGTCACGGCAGATGTCCTTAGTGTCAGGACTTAGTCGCGAGGCCAACGCATCTATGTGGTAGCTTGAGAGGGGTTGAACGGGACGAGACACGCGATGTTTTACCCAGGTTCGGCCCCTCACAGTGGAGGTAAAAGCCTACATCCTGCTTCATTGATATTGATGATGATGACCACGGTTACAAGAGTGCTCTATCTCAAGAGCTATTGTCTAAACCTAACTTGTCCAACTCGTGGAACTTGTGAATCTTGTCCCTCTTGGGGTGCCCTGCCCCTCCTTATATATGTTGAAGGGGCGGTTTACATGACTAGTCCCATTAGGATTAGGATTACTCTATTACAAGTGGAATCCTAGTCTTGCTTCCTTTGTAAGGGAATATTCTTTGTGCTTTCCTCATAAACCGGCCCACCATTAAACGTGAACCGACCTTCTGGACCATGGGCCTCGTCATCCATCTGACCCGCCCGCCGGGTTACTAATGAACCGCCAAGACCGGGCGGGTAGCCCGTGAACCGCCAAGCTCCGGGCGGATTACAAGTGAGTCATCCAGTCCGGTCGGTTTATACTTCCGGCCGGTTTACGCCACGGGGTATATCCCCGACATTAGCCCCCAGTTTAATTTGGATTTATCCATGTTAAACTGATCTGATCACCCTTAAGTCCTTGTTATTTCCTCCTTCTGGGAAGTCCGGGTCAACAGACCAGCTTCATAATCAATTTGCCGACATTGGTTTGTCACAGAAATATTGTGAAGAATAACTCCTTTGATTCTGCTCCCAAAGCGCCGGTTTAAGAAATATGGGTCTTGAAATACTTATCTGATATTCAGCCGATTTGAAGATGTAAAACTTGCCGGTTTGAGAATGTTAAACTTGCCGGTTTATCATTACCGGTTTACAAATATTGACGGCACCGGGTCATAATTGTTGTCGACACCGAGTCATGTAACTGATCTTCCTGATTTGCTCAAAACTGAGAAAATGAAGATGTTCCTCCTTTAGATGCATAATACCTGTAGCCCCCAAGTCTTAAGAGGAGAACATAGTGATAACTTAAGACTTGCTCCAATAAGTGTTTCAACCTTGAAGAAATCCGGTTTGTTCATCTAAAAACTGAATACTCCATATATGTAGCCCCCAAGTGCCGGGTTGTCATGCTTGCAGCAACTTGGGACTTGTAATTTGTTATAAAAACTTCAATCAGTGTAACCCCCAAGGGCCGGGTCATTATGCAATAATGAGCAGGAACTTTGTAAATATAATTATGTAGATTTTAGTAGTGATGTGTAGCCCCCAAGGGCCGGCTTAGTAAGACAATACTAAACCGGGACTTGATATATACTTCAATGAAAATAACATCTTATAATGTAGCTTCCATCGTAGGGCTTGAACCCACGTCCACAAGGTTAAGAGCTTTGTGCTTTACCAACTGAGCAATTGATCCTTCAATATTATGGACGAAAACTTGTGTACCTTGAATTGTTGACAGGAGCAATTGGTAGCCCCCGAGGGCCGGCTCATTATAATATGATGAGTCGGGTCTTCAATAAGACTAGTAAAAATGACTTTGCATTAGCCCCCAAGTGTCATGATGCATGCTTGCAGCGACATGAGACTTGCATGTAATCTCAATTTGAATAATGTAGCCCCCAAGCGTCGGGTTGTAAGCCTGCAGCGACTCGGGACTATTCCTTCCATGGCAAAATAAATCATATTCATCGACAAAATAATATCCATTGCGCTAAAGCGACTTTGAAAATCTCAATCATAATATTAATAACCATAATAAAAATCCAGCCATGTTGGCTATTTGAATATTTGAATAATATAATCCAATAATTTATGAACGCATGATTCCAATGGCGCAATCCAAATATATATTGGCGACTTATAGTTGAAAGCCAGGCCGGGTCAACAAACACTGAATATTATCTTATCTCATACTGGCGACTTATAGTCCAAAGCCAGGCCGGGTTTAATAAACGTCGGTGATTTATAATCATACTTTATTCAACCTGTTTCTGCATACAACAAGTTTAAAGTGTCCTGGCGGTTTACCGCCGGACGGGTCATAATGCCCGATATATAACCTGGGTTTATAACCGAGGCTGCACTTAAGAATAATCAAATATGAAATACATCATACCTGTGACATTGAATCACATCATTGGTTTACCAACTTTTTGTAGTAAGAGTGATAACCCCAATCTTGAGTAATGATAACTCCTTTCATATTGTGCCGGTTTATGATAAAACTGTACCGGGTTGTAATAAACACCGGTTTAACCATATATAATATTGGCGACTCATAGTTAAACCAGACCGGGCTGATAGTCTCCGGATTATAACTTGATCGTGTACTGACAACTTGTAGTTGAAAGCCGAGCCGGGTTGATAAACATCGGTTTACTCCATAATAGGATGGTAACAGAAAATCAAACCGGGCAGATAGTCTCCGGTTTAAGATTTGACCGGGTTCCACCAATTTGTAATTTGACAGTCGAACCGGATTAACAATGTTGGTTTAAAAATGCAACAGAAGTAAAAGGTCTTTAGCAAAAAAGAACAGAATTCAAGCAAAGGCAAAAATAAAAGCATTGCAAATGAGGCTTTGAGCCGATCAAGAGGCATTACCATGGTTGGACACGACCAAGCCCCCAAAAAGGCGTAGCTATGGTTCGAGTCAGCTAGGTCCCCAAATGATGCTTTGGCATTACGCCGATCAAAAGGCGTGGCAATGGTTCGGGTTCGACCAAGCCCCCAAGTGATTCTGTGGCCTTAGGCCGATCAAGAGGCGTGACTATGGTTCGGACGTGACCACAAGTCCCCAAGTGATGCATTGGCATTACGCCGATCAAGAGGTGTAGCGATGGTTCGGGTTCGACCAAAGCCCCCAAGTGATGCTGTGGCACTAGGCCGATCAAGAGGCGTGACTATGGTTCAGACGTGACCACAAGTCCCCAAGTGATGTTGTGGCTTTCCGCCTACCAAATGGCGTTGCTATGGTTCGGATGCGACCAAGCCCCCAAGTGATATTGTGGTATTGCGCCGATCAATAGGTGTACCTATGGTTCGGATACGACCAAAGCCCCCAAGTGATCAAGAATATGATAAGCCAATAAGGTATGATACCCATGTTTGAACCGCGCATCAAGGCAGCAGGTCCTCTTTGGCACTCTTTAACTTTTTTGCAAGAGATAAATCCTTCTTAAACCGGATGTTAAACCGGATATTGAGAGCTTCAAAGCTTCGTGGAAGACATTTTTCCCTTGAACCGGATTGTAAACGAGAATACTTTCTGATGACCCGGAAATTTTCTGACGGCCTCTTAAACTCGAACTTGCGAGAAGTTAATTCCTTTTTGAACCGGAACTTCTTAAACCGGATTTAAGAGCTTCAGAGCTTTGTGATATAATTTGTCCTACATTGAAGAACTTGCAAGACAAAGTAATGGCTCCTCTTTTTAAAAGAAAGCAATATATAATATAAAAATATACCGGATGGATTTCACCTGATATGTTAGGCCAGAAAATATCCACCGTGGAGTTGATCATCACCATGGTGAAGTTTAAATCAATCACGGCCGAGTCAGTCGTGGGAACAGGTAAATGAGTCGGCCGCGTAGTTGTAAACCGGTGCGGACGAGCAAACCAATCACAGGCGCGGTAAGCCGCATGGACAAGCGAGTCAATCCCGGACGTGGTATATATTCATGACACAACCATCGCCTTTGCCGTGAACAATTGTCCTGCATAAAAAAAAAGTATAGCATGGCGGAGCAGTATTGCTCAAATGTTTTCAAATATACTTAAAAAACAGATAGGATGAATAGCACCTGGTATTTTTTTATCAGATCAACACAGACGCCGATACTGGATAATGCTGGACGTACTCCAGTAAAAAAGATAGCCAGACATACGCACGGCTGATGCAGTACCAGCACCTACATGGGTCTTCATTTGTCTTTTTCCACTTTTGCTTTTGAGTAACGATTGCTTTTTAATGCCTTGCTATCCATGCGGATGTGCCTGATGCATCTCAAGTGCTCATTGCTACTTGATGCATGTGGACACCGTTACTGCCACCGCTGTTGAATAATATTTTTCTTAAACAGTGTATCAAACGGGTCATCAGAGGTGTTTGTCCGGGTGCAGCGATTAAAAATAGATTCAGCATCTGCTTCATCACAGGACGCCAGCATCATCTACGCCCTTACTCCTCTGCTGCACGGGAGTTGACCATGGCCTCCAAATCCAAAGAAGCGAGCCGGCAGCGCGTGGCGGATCAACACAGGCGACGGAGGTGCGTTTGGAGCCTCCAAAGGGCGGTTTGGGGATCCATCCAGGATGGCCCGGCGCCGGTTCATTGGCAGCGAGACGAGCAGGGCCGGCTCACGGGGCTCGGAAGCCGGGTTGCCTGAGTGGAGGCGCGGCGCAGAGGGCCGCGGCGGTTTGGGCATCGAGGCGGCCGGCGGCTCACCGCGGCAGAATAGTAGCAAGCTACGACAGAGCAGCAACACGTGGCGCCGACTCACGGCGTCCTTGGCGACTCAAGGCGCAGTATAGAAGGCGGGTTGAGAAGGCGCTGGTAGCATCGGTCAGATGAAGCGACGGCCGGTGAACTTGGAGCACAGTCCGGCTCGTAAGTGGAGCTAAAGCAGAACAGCGCGTCGGTCATGGCAGGAATATTGTATCTGAGACGAGGTGAATCGGACAGGCAGGTTTGACTCTTCCAGGTCCTGGCCCTCCCCTTTTTTCTTTCTTTAATCAGCCTGAGCAACTTTTGCAACCGATGATAGATCTTGCTGGACGTAGCACATGTTGGTAAAAAGCAAAAGGCTGGACTAGCACTCTGTACTAGCGCAAGTACTAGCGGAAAATGTCAATGGAGGCCGAGCTCCAGTGAGCTCGTTTTCAATTTTTATTTTTTTGGAGCACGAAAAATTTCAAATTTATTTTTTGAACACACATACACATGTATATTATGTATATGCAAAATTTCACAGTATTATACGTTTACATGTGGCGTACAGGAAAAAAACAAATACACATTTTTAATGGGCCTTTTATTTTTGTTATTGGGCCAGAAATTTGTTATTTTGTACAGCCTACAAATCACAACATTTTTCGACGAAATTTAACACGTTCTTGCGGAATACATATAAATTTTTCATGGTATTTTTCAGATTTTTTTGGAACTTTTAAATACACTTTTTGACTTTTTCAAAATACCGAGCTCACTGGAGCTCGGCCTCCAAAAATCCGCACTCAAGTACTAGTGCCTTCACACGTGCCAATGGATAATGGAGTAGTAGTTGATGACTTGACTTCGGTTTTCGCACACAAAGTAACAGCGGTAGATGAGTGTTTGCCTCGGGACTTGATTTCCGTCACTGGTGGAAAAAGGGTCTTTGGTCGCGGTTCGCAACTGCCATTAGTCGCGATTGTGCAACCGCGACCAAATAGGCTCGACTAAAGGACCCCCACTTTAGTCGCGGTTGCTTAAGAACCGCGACTAAAGGCCCGTCCACGTGGGCGCCAGGCGGCCGTCAGGGTGGAGGACCTTTAGTCGCGGTTCTTCTGGCCAACCGCGACTAAAGGCCGCCACAGGTTTAGGGTTTTAGCCCCCCCCCCCTAAACCTGTTTTCTGTTTAATTTGTATTGTTTTATTTCTTTTGTGCTTTATTTTAATTTTGAAGGAGTTTCACATATTCTACGGTACTACATACATGCATATGAATGTACAATTTCAAACAAATTTGAAATTAGAACCAAAAAGAATTCAAGAGGAATATATAATATATATTCAATATCATCGGATGACCATATACAATTTTGAACAAGTTTCCATACATAATTTAATGCATATAAAGTTCTACGTCCTCGTAATGGTGTTCTCCTTTAGAATGGAGGACTTCCCTGCTGAACCATCTAGCTAGTTCCTCTTGAAGTGGTCGGAAGCGAGCTTCTGGACTAAGCATCATCCGGAGGTTATTCCTCTGAGCATTGGTATCACTCGGAACCCGCTCAGAGGTGTATCTCCGGATCATCTCACAGACATAGTATCCACATAGATTGGTCCCCGCTGGCTGAATATCCCCAGCATTCTTAGCCTTTGACCTTTTGAATTCTAGCTCTTTTTTGAATTCACCGACCTTTGTATCTACGAACCGTCTCCAAACCCTACGAGGCAAAAAAAATTAAATGAACAAGAGAGTTATTAGTTACTTGATATTAGGAAATGAACGAAATAGGCCGATCGATATAGAGCGCAAATGAATGAAAATAATTACTTCTGCAGCATTCTTCTCATGCCGCCCCAAAGCTTTGGATCCATATTCAGAGAGTCGTGGACGAGACATTCTGAGGTGTCAACTTTAATTACTAGTAGAATCCAGTGGAACCTGCGGACACGATACATGCACAGTACGTCATGCATAACTCATCGATTAGCCGGCCACATACCATGCATGGAGTAAACAAAAGAGAATGTGCTCAAGACAGAAACACTCACCCAAAATGGTAAGGAAATAGAATATTACTTTTGAGTTCCTGCTTTGTAAGAAACTGCCACAGGTCTGCCTCCATGTCGGCGGGGTGATGCTCCAACACATATCCATTAACGATGTGTGGGTCAATGAACCCAACATCATGGATGTTCCTTACTCTGCATTCCTTAATCTTCATTCTGCATGTATAATATCGGACACAACAATATATTTAGGACATATATATAGTGCAGGCAATATGAACGAGATGGGGTAGAAATAAATCACTTACAGAACGTAGCAACTGATGATAGATTTGTCGAGCTCGCGCAGATTAAAAAGCTGGAACAATTCACTCAGATGAATTTGTACATAGTAATGTTTGAAGTGATGCTCATATCTAACTTCCGCATAAATATATTCTTTGGCGTTTTTATTTTTTATGTAACCCTTGTACCATTTCAGCAGACCTTTCATTTGTGGAGGTAGATCCTTTTCCTGCGCAGGCTCGACGAGAGGCCCATTCTTCACATATGTAATTACTACCTCCTTCACTGGCGCCTCATCAAGGCCTAACAGTTCACGAAGAGTAATACCTAAGTTGGCCGCTTGTTCTCTGGCACTCGTTACAGTCAATCCATGTGCTGCCGCAGCTGCTATGATATCGGGGTCATCCGGACCGGCGGCTTTCACTATAAGCGGGGCAATCGATTGTTTACTTTGTTCCCCGAGCTGGGCAACTCGTTTCCCGCTTTTTTTACTTTCTAATTCCGTTTTCTCGGCCTCCTCCAAGGCTTTGTTCTCCTGGTTCTCCGCCCGCTCTTTCTTCTCCTTCAACATGAGTGCCTACCTACGAAGTTCACATGCATAGTCGTCAGGCAGATTCTTCGCGGCTTGGGACGGTGTGCTCAAAAATGACTTAGCCCACTTCTTTTGCTCATCAGAAAATACTGGCTTGGGCTCGGGCTCTCTTTTCTTCTTGCAGTCCGCCTTCCATTTGTCATGATCAGCAGCCGCGGCAGTTTCCTCGGCACTACGTTCCCAAGGCCTTGTGGGGAGAGGCTTCAGTGATGGCTCCGGTACCTTTGTGGTCTTAGGTACATAAGGGTCCGGGTTAATAATCCAGGACTGCTTCTGCTTCTTTGCCGGAGGTGGATTGGGGGGCGGCGTCTGATCACCCGCCGGACGAGGACTGGGGGGCGGCGTCTGATCACCCGCCGGACGTTGTGGACTGGGGGGCGTCGGCTGATCACCCGCCGGACGAGGACTGGGGGGCGGCGTCTGATCACCCGCCGGACGAGGACTGGGGGACGGCGTCTGATCACCCGCCGTACGTTGTGGACTGAGGGGTGTTGGCTGACGTGACGGAGGTGTAGGTGAACCGCCACCACCACCACCACCACCGCCGCCGCCGCCACCGCCACCACCACCACCGTAGGGGGGTGGACTTGTTCTCCTTGGCGCCTCGCCTGGAAACTTGATAAACTTCTTTTGCCATAGAATGAAATGGCGCTTGACATCTCCAAGTCTTTTCTCCCCTTCAGGTGTAGCAATGTCAATCTTCAGGTCCTCAAACCCTTGGACTATGTCCTCCACCGTGACACGAGCATAGCCATCTTGAATGGGGTTGTTGTGGTGGAGTGCTCCAGGTAAACATGGTAAAGCACTGCCGATGGCTACCTTCATGGACATGTTCCCGATAGGATAATACATATGACATTCTTTCATCTCCTTTATATCGTCCACGGGGTAGCGAGGAGGCTCCGGTGCAGTAATTTCGATCGTCGGTGCATCTGCACCAGCCGGTGGGGCCTCCGTGGAAGCCACGCTGCTTCTCCGCTGCTGGCTTCCGAGATCCGCTGGATGATCTTCATGCTGCGCCCGAGCTGCATCTCTTTCGGCTACTAGTACACTCACGGTTTTCTTCATCTCATCCATTTCCGATGCCAACCGCGCCACAACATCTGCTTCCCGATCCATCTTTCTCTTACGGCTTCTGTAACCGTACGGGTCATCGTTCTGGGGGAACCCTATTTTCCACGGAATGTGCCCCATGCCTCGTACACGTCCTCCGTGTTCAGGATTCCCGAGGGCTTTTGTCAGCGCGTCGTTCTCTCTGTTGAACTTGATCTTCCCCTCTTGAGCATCCCTCATTGCGTCAATAAGGGCTTGGGTGGGTTTAATTATTTTGCCCCGGTAAACACACTCCCCTGTCTCCGGGTTCAGCGTTCCCCCATGCCCGTACCACCAGCTTTTGGCCCTTGGGTCCCATCCCTCCGTACCTGGACGGATTCCTCGCACCCTCAGCTCGTTCTCCATCTTCTCCAACCTAGGGACTCAAAGGCGATACCCTCCTGGCCCCATAATATGATTGTACTCCTTCTTAGCCGCATTTTCCTTATTTTTTTCGATATTTGAATGAACTGCTCCGATTTCTTTTGCTTCACAAATTCTGGCCAATCATGTTTCAGTTTCTCATATTGTCCTTTGAAATCCGGAGTCTTGTTCTGCTTGACAAAGCCATGGGCTAGATTTTGCTTGAATTTCCGGAATGCGTCGGCCATCTTATGAAGAGCGAACTGTTTGACTAGCCTCCTCCTCTCCTTGTTTTCCTCAATCTTGTTACCCTCCTCATCGAATTTGTTGTATTCCGGAGGTAGAACGAAATTTTCCATAAGCTTCTTGAAGCAATCTTTTTTTGTTCTCTTATCGACAAAAGTAAACCAGCAATTCGTGCCTTCTTTGGCTTATTCCACTCCTGGACGGTGATCGAGACGTTGTCTCTAACAATGGCTCCGCATTGGCTGACAAACTTGGTGGCGTTCTTGCGGGGCTCCAGCGGCCTGCCGGTTGCACTGTCGACAACCTCGACGGTGCATGTTTCTCCTTGTTTCATCGTCTTGGTTGCGCCACACTTTGACGACGTACTCGATTGTTTCAACGATCCGGCCGAGGGCTAAAATAAGAAAGAGAGTCGCGCGCGTTAGTACACACATATTTATTCAAATCAGTTAGTTTGTATCACCAGAGGCTCAATGTATATATATACCTCGGCGCCGGAGGTGGTTGCTACTTCCATTTGAAGATCGTCGTTTATCGACGTTTGTTCGGCATCATCTTGCTGACGGCGCCCTTCATCTTCACCGTCAAGGTTCAGATAAGAAGAGATATCATTTTCTTCTTGTCCGGTCGACACATATAGAATATCGCCGTTTATGATGCCGAATATATGTGCTTCACCGTCCGGATCATAGTTGTCCATAATCGGGTCAGCTCTATCGTCCGCCATTATGTCAGTCCTGAAAACATGTAGTAAAAACAAATTAATTAAGTGAAGAAGGGGGGCGGTGGCGGTGGCGAAAGGGCGGTGGCAAAAGGAGGGGGCGAGGAAGGGGTGGGAGAGGGTTTACACTCAAGTTGTAATAGGGTTTACAATAAAGTTGCCACGACATGTTTAATATAGTTTTTTATTCTAGATTTAAAGTTACCATTGTATTTAAACTAGTTTTCGCGGCAATCTTTATTAATCGGCCATGACAAATTTAATTCATGTATCATGGCAGCTTTTGATAATTCATCATGGCAAGTTTTTTATTTGCTAGGTGTACCATAACGCGGTACGAGGTGGTACCGGTGAAGGGGGGAAACATCCGGGAAAGTATTCCCGGTGTTTCGCGTTTTCAGACAGATGGGTCGGAGGGGGAAAGTTGCGTGTTCGCTATGCTAGGGATGCGTGATGGACGAACGGGCTGCGTATCCGGATTCGTCTCGTCGTTCTGAGCAACTTTCATGTACAGAGTTTTCCCATCCGAGTTACAGTTTATTTTCTAATAATTTTCAAAGTTTTGGTTCATTTTCTAATATCCTGATTTAATTTAATTCAAATTATTAAATACAGAAACTGCTATGGGTACACGGAAGTGCACCCAGCAGTGTGTTCATGTGTATGACAGATGGGACCCGTTAACTTCTGAGTCAGCAGTCAACAGTCCCAGTTGACTGGTCAAAGTGGGCCAGGGGACCCGCATGTCATTCACTTTTAGTCCTAATTCAGATTAGTTAGATTAAATAGTTAATTAGTTTAATTAAACTTGATTAGTTAATTTAAACAGAATTAATTAGGTTAATTATTTAGTTAATTAATTGTTTAATATTTAATTTTATTTATTTATTTTCATTTTTTTAAACCGTTCCAAGGGCGTGGGCCCCGTTTGACATAGGTAAGGGGGGCCATTGGGGGCCACTAGTCAGCGACCCAGCGGGTGGCCCCGGGGGAATGCCACGTAGGCGGGTGCCGGAGAGAGCTCCGGTGAGCCTCTCCCGTGGCGGCACTTCACCGGAAAAGGCCGGAAACGCAGCAGAGGGGCGGGCGGGCCGGCGGCGTTGAGGGCGGGCGAGCGAGGCGGCGCACACGCGGTGGGCGAGGGAGGCCGGTGTGCAAACATACGGCGGGCGACGGCGGGCGGCGTCGAGGGCGAGGGCGACGGCGGGCGGCGTCGAGGGCGAGGGCGACGGCGGCAGGCCTTCGGCGCGGTAGAGAATCGGAGAAGACGAGAAATGGAGGCGAAGGTTCGGGCCCTTGTATTTATAGCCCCCCCCTTTAGTCGCGGTTGGGGAGGCGACCCGCGACTAAAGGGTAACCTTTAGTCGCGGTTGGCCAGACCAACCGCGACTAAAGGGTTTTTTGTGGGTTTTTGCGTTCCCGCGCGCAACGACCTTTAGTCGCGGTTGGCCAGGCCAACCGCGACTAAAGGTATTTTTGGCGGGTTTTTGCATTCCCGCGCGCAACGACCTTTAGTCGCGGTTGGCCAGGCCAACGGCGACTAAAGGTATTTTTCAGAATACTTTTTCTTTTTCAAAATCTTAAAAATACAAATAATATATCAAAAAATTCAGAAAAATAAAACTAATTCATTTCAATATGTTAAAAACATAAATATTATATCAAAAAATTCAGAAAAATAAAACTAATTCAATTCAATATGTTAAAAATACAAATAATATATCAAAAAATTAAGAAAAATAAAACTAATTCAATTCAAAATGTTAAAAATACAAATAATATATCAAAAAATTCAGAAAAATAAAACTAATTCAATTCAAAATCTTAAAAATACAAATAATATATCAAAAAATTAAGAAAAATAAAACTAATTCAATTCAATATGTTAAAAATACAAATAATATATCAAAAAATTCAGAAAATAGAACTAATTCAATTCAATATGTTAAAAACACAAATATTATATCAAAAAATTCAGAAAAATAACACTAATTCAATTCAAAATTCTAAAAATACAAATAATATATCAAAAAATTAAGAAAAATAAAACTAATTCAATTCAAAATGTTAAAAATACAAATAATATATCAAAAAATTAAGAAAAATAAAACTAATTCAATTCAAAATGTTAAAAATACAAATAATATATCAAAAAATTCAGAAAAATAAAACTAATTCAATTCAAAATCTTAAAAATACAAATAATATATCAAAAAATTAAGAAAAATAAAACTAATTCAATTCAATATGTTAAAAATACAAATAATATATCAAAAAATTCAGAAAAATAGAACTAATTCATTTCAAAATTCTAAAAATACAAATAATATATCAAAAAATTCAGAGAAGTTCTTCCCGGCCGCCTCTGTCTTCCCACAAGTTCTTCCCGGCCAGTCTTCCCGCCAGTTCTTTCCCGCCTATGTCTTCCCGCCATTTCTTCACGCCTCTATCTTCCCGCGTATCGATGCTCCTTTTATAGGCACGACGCCGCTTCTGCTTTGTCTTGTTCCTCCGACAGGGCGTCGTGCGCTACCCACGCGTCCTTATCCTGCCGACAGCTTTAGTCACGGTTGCACCCTCCAGCCGGGACTAAAGCTTACCCAAACGTCCTTATCCCACCGACAGTTTTCTTAGATGACACAAAAACCACATTTAGTCCCGGTTGCACCAACTAGCCGGGACTAAAGGTTAGATGACCAGCTCTGGATTCCTCTTCTTCCCGCCATTTCTTCCCTGTCTTCCCGCCTCTTTCTTCCCGCCACTTTCTTCCCGCCTCCTGTCTTCCCGCTCCCATTTTTCCCGCCATTTCTCACTACATATATGTAGCCCGGCTTGGCCAGCATTATCACATCTCTACAATCTCTCATCACTCTCTCATGGCTTCCACCGCAAGCACTCTAACCTACCAGCAGGTGGAGGAGCTTTGCGCCTCGAACTACCCTTGTCCACCGGGCTACCGCGTCCCCACCGGCTGGAGCCTAAGCGCCGGCGGCGTGCCGGTCCCTCCCGTCCCTCAGGGTACTGCGCGCCGGGCGGCCATCACGAACCACTACTACCTCGACCTCACGCCGGAGCAGCGGATGAATCCCCGCTGGCATCCCGATAACCAGCATACTTGGGACGCCTTCTTCATCAATCGGCATGAGAGGGCGCTCGCCAGGTATGAGGAGGACGGTCTGCCTCCTGGGAACTTCCACGAGGCCGACCGTCGGCTATGGTGGTACGGCCGGACTCTGCAGAGCGTCATGGACTACATCACGGCCGGCGATATCCCCCGCCTGCGCTACCCTCAGTTCAAGCCACGAGCGCCGCCCGACGACAGCGACGACAGCAGCGACGACGACGGCGGCAACTTAGAAGGCGACGACTACCAGTACAACGATGGCGGCTATGAAGACTACGAGTATGCATATTATACGCCTAGGCAGGAGTATGACTAAATCACTCCAAATTTCATGTATCATCAGTGGTATCTCGAATCATTCGAAAATGGACACCAAACACATCACGGGTAATATAATTCACATGATCCATTCAACAAAGTTTGGTACAATAAATTATTACACATCATTTCTTCCCTTGTGTCCCTGCTTGCTTACGATTGTGCCGTATCCATGGAGCATCCTCATCATTTAACTTAATGCTTGGGTCGGTGTTCACTTTGAAGGGCGGAATTTCAGCAAACATATTATAATCTTTTGACATGTCGTTGATTTCCTTCCGATCGTGCCTTTTCCACTTAGTCTCCCCTCGTGCCGTGATCGAGGAAGACCAATCGGCTTAAGGTCAGGAACAAAGTCAACACAAAACTCAATTACCTCCTCATTTCCATAGCCCTTGGCGATGCTTCCTTCTGGCCTAGCACGGTTACGAACATATTTCTTTAATACTCCCATGAACCTCTCGAAGGGGAACATATTGTGTAGAAATACAGGACCGAGAATGAAAATCTCTTCGACTAGGTGAACCAGGAGGTGCGTCATAATATTGAAGAAGGATGGCGGGAACACCAACTCGAAACTGACAAGACATTGGATCACATCGTTCTGTAACCGTGGTAGAACTTCTGGATTGATTACCTTCTGAGAGATTGCATTGAGGAATGCACATAGCTTCACAATGGCTACTCGAACATTTTCCGGCAGGAGCCCCCTCAAAGCAATCGGAAGCAATTGCGTCATAATCACGTGGCAGTCGTGAGACTTCAGGTTTTGGAACTTTTTCTCCGCCATGTTTATTATTCCCTTTATATTGGACGAGAATCCAGACGAGACCTTCATACTGCTCAGGCATTCAAAAAAGATGACCTTCTCTTCTTTGGTCAGAGCGTAGCTGGCACGACCTTGAAACCATTCTGGATGCCGGTCATCAGGGTCTTTCAAACGTTGCTGGTCCTGCCGTGCTTCCTTTGTATCATTTGTCTTCCCATACACGCCCAAGAAGCTTAGGAGGTTCACGCAAATATTCTTCGTAACGTGCATCACGTCGATTGCAGAGCGGACTTCTAGGACTTTCCAATATTCTAGCTCCCAGAATATAGATTTCTTCTTCCACATGGCTGCGTGCCCGTCAGCTCCCTTCGGAACTGATTGTCCGCCAGGACCCTTTCCAAAGATGACTTTCAAATCCTTGACCATATCAAATACCTCAGCACCAGTGCGTTCCGCAGGCTTCGGCCGGTGATCTGCCTTGCCGTTTTAATGCTTGCCTTTCTTTCTTACTGGATGAATTTTCGGAAGAAATCGACGATGCCCAAGGTATATGTTCTTCTTACAATTTGGCAAATGTACACTTTCAGTCTCATGTAAGTAGTGCGTGCATGCATTGTATCCCTTATTTGACAGTCCCGAAAGGTTACTAAGAGCAGGCCAATCGTTGATGGTTACGAAAAGCAACGCTCGTAGGTCAAATTCCTCTTCTTTGTGCTCATCCCACACACGGACACCAGGTCTGCCCTACAGCTGTAAAAGTTCATCAACTAATGGCCTTAGGTACACATCGATGTCGTTGCCGGGTTGCTTCGGACCTTGGATGAGCACTGGCATCATAATGAACTTTCGCTTCATGCACAACCAAGGAGGAAGGTTGTAGATGCATAGAGTCACGGGCCAGGTGCTATGGCTGGAGCTCTGCTCGCCAAAAGGATTCATGCCATCTGTACTTAGACCAAATCTTATGTTCCTTGCGTCAGCTGCAAAATCTTTGAACTCTCTGTCGATCTTTCTCCATTGCGTTCCATCTGCGGTGTGTCTCAACTCCCCGTCCGACTTACGGTCCTCTTTGTGCCATCGCAACAACTTGGCATGCTCTTTGTTCCTGAACAGACGTTTCAACCGTGGTATTATAGGAGCATACCACATCACCTTGGCGGGAACCCTCTTCCTGGGTTTCTCGCCCTCAACATCGTCACCAGGGTCATCGCCTCTGATCTTATAACGCAATGCAATGCATACCGGCCATTCATTCAAATTCTCGTATTCACCGCGGTAGGGGATGCAGTCGTTGATGCATGCATGTATCTTCAGAACCTCTAAACCTAGAGGGCAGACAACCTTCTTTGCTTCGTACGTACTGGCGGGCAACTCGTTATTCTTTGGAAACATATTCTTCAACATTTTCAGCAAGTTTTCAAATGCCGAGTCAGCTCCACCTGCCTGTGCCTTCCATTTCAGCAAATCCAGGTGCAGCCCAGCTTTTTCAGACCATCATCGCATCCGGGGTACAACGACTTTCTGTGATCCTCAAACATGCGATCCAAATTCTCCCTCTCCTTTTCAGTTTCGCAGCGTCTCCGTGCATCAGCAATGGTCCGACCAAGATCATCAACGGTCTCATCACGTGCCTCTTCTTCCCCTTCACCTTCCCCTTCACCTTCAGCATCCTCCATGAAAGTATCACCGAAATGAGCAAGATAGCTTTCATCGATGAAATCATCCCCTTCTTCATCTTCTTCCATTATAACCCCTCTTTCTCCATGCTTGGTCCAACATTTATAGCTTGGCATGAAACCGTGCCGAAGCAGGTGCAGGTGAACTTCTCTTGAGGAAGAGTAACCCTTCTGATTCTTACAGTCAACACATGGACAGATAACAAAACCCTTCTGCTTGTTCGCATTAGCCACTACGAGGAAATCTTTCAAACCCGTAGTGAACTCGCGGGAGAGTCGGTTACCGTACATCCATTGCCGATTCATCTGCATTATTATAATATAAAATATATAATTAACCATCATGCATTTGTTAAACTAACTAGCTATAAACAATAGAAATTAAACAATGAACAACACACATGCATATTTTATCAATGACACACATGCATGAAAGGTTCAAGTTGCTAACCGCGATCGAGGAGGAAAAAATAAATGAGGAACCTCAAGTGTGGCTCCAACACTTCATATCATGTTTGTTTCACGCTCTTGGGGCATTTCATCAAACACCTTGTGTGCATAAGAGGAACTAAAAGCAAACCTACACCCCCTTGTGAAGCTTGCGAAGAGAAGTGGCACCAAATGGCTAAGTGAGTGTGCTGAACTGGTATATATAGGGGAGGAGCTTTAGTCGCGGCTATGTTAGAGTATTTGGGTTAGAGTGGGTTAGAAAATAACTCTAACTCTAACTATGTTAGAGTATCCAAACAGGGCCAAAGAGCTGCGGCTATGACAACTCGGCGAAACCTGTGGTCGGACGGACCGTCTGAACTTTTATCAGCCTCGGAGTAGGAACGTGTCAGATAAATCACCTCCTGCTAAGATCTCATCCGGACTCGGCGGATTATCACGGCACATGAGGCGGCCATACAGCATGTAACCTAAAACAGTCTCAATCTCATATCCGCCGCCCAAAAACACTTTGTCAGTCTTGACTGATGAATTTATACACTAGTAGAAAACCGGGCAATAGCACCGGTTCGTAAGGCCCTTTAGTGCCGGTTTAGGAACCGGTACTATTATTTCGGCACTAAAGGCCCCCCTTTAGTACCGGTTCAACATGAACCGGTGCTAAAGGGGTACCACGTGGCACGAGCCAGCTCCGGGGGCCGGGAGCCCTTTAGTACCGGTTGGTAAAACCAACCGGTACTAAATGGTTTGGGGGTTTTGGTTTTATGATTTTTTTCATTTAATTTTGTGTTTTCCATTTTAATTCTTTTTCGTTTGTTGATATTTTACGGTACTACACATTGTACATGTTATGCATATATATATATATATATAGAATTTCTAGTAGAACCAATCATATATATATCATCAATCATGTCTCACAAACCACCATATTAATTCACACATACACACATGTATAGCTATATACAATTTCTCCTACATATGCATATGTTGCCTTCGGAGCCAGTGGCATTAGCCTGATTGGTGCCTTCGGAGCACGATGACAATTGGAAGTGGTTCATGACTTGGTCGATGGGGGCGGTAGCGGGTAATAGTATTCTCCCTTCGGATTTATGACCTGGTCGAGCAAAAATCCCGCTATTTCCTCTTGAAGTGCTTGTACGCGCTCCGTTGGTAGGAGCTTGTCCCGCAACTCATTGAACTGTTACGAAGGAGATCAATATGCATGTGTATTAGTTGTGTGACTAGATATCGATAATGGTGTAAAAATTGTGAATAGTGTTCTGACAAGCGTACCCATTCCTGTCTTTGAGATCTGCTCCTTTCGGACGCCATCATGCGAATGTTCTCGCAAACACAGTATGCACACAGATCAGTCCCCTGCGCCTGCTTCAGGGCCTTTATTACGAGAATAGAATTTAATTTGATCAGATAATAATTAATCAAGCATGATAATTAAAGAGATGCATGGAAGCTAGCTAGCTAGCTAGTACTACTTAATTACTTACCTTGGATCGAAACCATTTCAGCTGTGGTTTCCATTCGCCTTCCGTGACGCTGATGAATCTTGCCCAAGCCCTGCCCGCCGACAAAGAAAATGAATAAAGGGGTTATTAAATAGTTCATATCATGAAATGACGAACTAAATAGGCCGAGATATGTAGTTATAAATAATGATTGAAATTACCTGTTGACTATCCCATACAAGATGTTGTAGTCACCTTTTGCTGTGAGTAGCGAGTCCAGTATTTCAACTGTTCCGGCGTCAACTTTAATGATACACAAGATCCAGTGAAATCTGCATGCACACACGTTTGCATGTCTTAATTAAGCGGGCATATGTAAGGAAAAACATGTAGCTAGCTAGTAGGCAAAAACAGAGAATTTGTAGTACAATAAAGTGTGACTCACTCGAAGTTGTAAGGAAGTAGTATATCTTCATTGTATTTGAGGCGCTTCCAGAACTCTAGCATGCTGTCCTCTACCTCTTTTTCATAATATGCATCTAATTCCCATGTGTATTCATTAACAGTGTTTGGGGCAATGAACACAATGCCATAGCGTCCACCTTTTTTCATTTCATACATCTTCATCCTGCATAATACCACAGAAAAGAATATAGTGAGGATAATTACACGTAATGATTGATCAAAAGGATCACTACAGCTAGCTTGAGACTTAAATTACAGAAAGAAATCACTTACAGACAATAGCAACTGACGATAGATTTGTCAAGTGCGTCTTGATTGTATAACTGAAACAGTTCAGAATACTCAACGGCCACAGCTTTCTCATGGTAGTAATCATCCTTCTTGACATACACCATGAGGGACTCTCGATCGGATCTCTTGCTAATGTCCATGTACCATTGATGCAATTCATACATTCTCGTTGGGAGCTTCTTGACATCTTCTGGCTCGACCAAAGGTTGGCCCCGGACAAATTTCCGTTTTATTTCCTCCTCTCTAATCGGAGGCATGTCCTCGATCTCGAGGAGTTGTCCAACAGTGATCTTGAGTTCTTCAGCCTGCATTATATGCTCCTGGGTTATTACCACATCGCCCACCTCGGGAACGTAAACTGTTTGGCCACAATAATATTGGGCGCGCGTACTGTCACGTGTTGTTGGCGGCACAACAAGCGGGGGGATCGATTGCGCCGCCTGTTTTCCCAGCTAGGCAACGGTTTTCCCGCATTTTTTGACAGCTGCTTGTTGTTTGCTCGAGCTCGAGCTCGCCTCCTTCTGTAGACGTTGTCGATGTAACTTCCTGATGTGGCGCTCATAGTCTGAGTCAACAGGCTTAGGAGCTGGTGGTTGAGCCATACGAATGAAGTGGTCAACTACTTCCACAGGCACTTTCTCCCTTGGCGGCGGTGGCGGTTTCGGTCCAAAATGGGCGTCGACTTCTGCCCGCACTATGGCATTGGTTTGCTCCTCGGTCCTATCGTAAGCCCTCATAGGAAGAGGAGTACTGAGGTTTGGACCATATTTATATCACTTGCCTCCGCCTGTACTTCCTGTATTATGACCTCGACTCGTACCGCTACGCACCATAGCTGCGGGGTGTCTCTTCTGCGATTGCTGAGGCGGCGGAGACGGCTGACGGGGCTGAGTTGGACGAGGAGGAGTGGCCTGAAGCTGTGCCGGACTTGGAGGAGGAGTGGACGTCTGACGCTGTGTCGGACTTGGAGGAGGAGTGGCCTGACACTTTGCCGGACTTGGAGGAGGAGGAGTGGCCTCACGCGTTGGTGGACTTGGAGGAGCGGGAGTCTGCTGACTCGGTGGCGGACTTCGACGAGGAGTCGGGTGACGCGGTGTCGGTGGCCTTCGAAAAATGATGCAATCCTTTCTCCATAGGATGATACGATGTTTGGCATCTCCGAGTGTGTGCTCCTCGTCACCTCCAGGAATATCAAGCTCTAGCCCCGAATATTGGTCCGCCACCTCATCAACCAAGACACGAGCATAGCCCGCTGGAATCGGGTTGCAATGGAAGGTTGCCTCGGGGGAATTTGAAAAAGCAACGGCGTCCGCCACCTTCATGGATATGTTCTTCATTTTGAAGTGTAGCTCGCAGTTAGTGTCCTCCGTGATGTCATCCACGGGGTATCTATCCAGCACTACTGCGTCGCCCGGGGCGGAACCCACGCTGCTTCTCGGCATGGATGGGGCGGTGGTATCCAAGGCTGGATCATCCGCTAGCTGCTGCAGCTGCTGAGACCCCCTTTGCTGGCTAAGTGAGTCGATCTACTCCTGCTGCCGCTGGAATTTAGCTGCCAATTCCGCTTGACTTGCTTCTAGGCCTTGAAGGCGTTCATAGTCCCGCTTCCTCTGCTCCTCCTCCATCTTCCTCTTCTTGTCCTCCACAATCTTCTTTCTCGCACGGGTTCTGTAGTCCGCGTTCCAGTCCGAAAACCCCTCATACCACGGAATAGCGCCCTTGCCTCGTGTTCTTCCCGGGTGTTCATGATTTCCCAGGGCACGCGTAAGCTCGTCGTTCTCTCTGTTGGGCTGGAACACCCCCGATCGAGCCTCTTCTATTGCAACAAGTAGCGCATCGTCAGCTCCGTTCAGACATGCCTTCGTCAAAACATTGCCTGTCTTCGGGTCCAACTCCCCCCCATGCGCATAGAACCAAGTTCTGCACCTGGGGGGCCAGTTCTTAGTAACCGGAGTGACACTTGCATCCTCCATCTCTTTCTCAGACTTATCCCACTTAGGCATTGCCACCGCGTAGCCACCTGGCCCCAGCTTATGGAACTTATCCTTTTTTCTGGCATTGGCCTTGTTTATTCTCGACCATTCCTTAGCTAATTCTGAATCCTTGAATTTCACGAAATCGTCCCAATGAGCACTTTGATTCTCTAGTATCCTGTTGAATACTAGAGTCTTCCTTCCTCCATTGACGTACTTCTCCCACGTCATTCTGTTGTGGTTCTTGAATGCAACCGCCATCTTCCTAAAAGCAGCGTCCTTGACTTTCCGCATATATGCTTCTGTGATATTATCTGGTAGGGTGAAATGTTCCATGAAAGTATCCCAAAGCAGTTTTTTTTATTCTCGTCGACAAAAGTAACATCTGGACGTGGCTTTGCTGGCTTTCTCCATTCTTGAAGGGAGATCAGGAGTAGGTCCTTCACAAGAACTCCGCACTGAAGAACGAACTTGTCCGCAATCTTCTTAGGCGCTAATGGTTCGCCATTAGGTTTGAATGCCTCGATATTGTACTTTACGCCCTCCTTCAACTTTTTGTTCGGGCCTCGTTTCGTCCTTTTGCCTGAAGATTTGCCTGATCCGGATGGCTGAAAGAAGAAAGATTGATTCATTAATATATCTTCAACTCATCTAAAACATGCGATGATCACCAGATTCCTGCTTATATAAATATATATACCTCGCCGGTGTTTGTTGTTTCAGGATCAACATGTTCTTCGTCGTAGTTCATGACTTCATCTTCTCGGTCGTCGCGATCGAATATCATATCACCCTCTCCGGTGTTGTTTAGAAATTCGGAGCCATCAAAATCTTCTTCATTCTGATCATCATCTGGCCCGCGTATGATATCGAACATGGTCTGTTCTCTCTCTCTGTCGGTATTGTCCGCCATAGCTTTTATTTAACTATGCCAAAAGAAATATAAAACAATTTAGTATAATCTTGAATAATAGATATAATCTCGAATACATCGTCTCGAATAATAGATATAATCTCGAATACATGGTCTTGAATAATAGATTTAATCTCAAATACGTCATCTCGAATAATAGATATAATCATCTCGAATATTATATATCGAATACATCACTAGCTAGCTAGCTAGCTAGCTAATAAAGATCGAATACTACAGAGTAATCTAGGCCACTCGCGGTTCCTGAGGTGCGGGCGGTGGACACCCAAAGAGAAGGGACCATCACTGGATCATAACTCGGGTGATCTCCCCAAAGAACCTGCCAGGTATTGGAGAACCTGACGTCCATAGCAGCCATGTAGCAATGGACGTGCTCGTCCTCCTCCCTGACACGGCGATGTACCACCTCCGGCGGGGCCGGCTCCCTCCGCACCGAAAGTGTCCCACGCGAATGCCACCAAAGAAGATGAGGGTCGACGACGGGAGCGGGGGCCGGGTTCCTCACCAAGCGTCGCGCCCCTGAAGGTAGCACCTCCCAGTGCCAGCCCGACGGAGCCCAGTCCCGGACATGGGTCCTCTGAAGCAGGACGTCGTCGCGGACGTGTCGACGGCGAGGATGCGGGCCGGGCATCGTCGACAACAAAATACTATATGCCGCAAAAGTAAAGTAACATTTTTTAAATGATGGATTGTGATGATTTCATATATGCAAATTCTAAATTTTATAACTAAAAATATGAGAAACTAAAAAAACATCGATCATCGTCTAACAATTTGAAATTCATCTAATTCATCTAGCTAGCTAAAACTAACATTTCCAAAATTTCTAACATTTCTATATAACTAACATTTCTATAACATTTGACATTATATATATTATAACTAACATTTCTACATACTATTTGACATTAATCTAATCTGATTAATTAATTCATCTAAAACTTTTTATGAAAAACAGAAAAACAGAAAAAACTAAAAGCTAAAAATAGAAAAATTGTGTGTGTGTGTGCGCGTCTAGTGTGTGTGTGTAGTGTGTGTGTG
>LT934111.1:12583795-12606404 GCA_900231445.1 Triticum turgidum subsp. durum
TGTGTGTGTGTGTGCGCGCGCGTGTGGGTGCGCTACGGTCGGCGCCGGTGCCGGTGTGCGCTACGATCGATTGGAGGGAGGAGAGGGGCCGGGGGAGGGGCTCACAGCGACGGCGAGGCGAGGTCGAGGCGACGGCGAAGCGAGGGGATCGGCGAACGGGACGGCGACGGGGCGGCGACGGGGACGAGGGCGGCGACGGCGACGGGGGTGGCGACGGGGACGAAGGCGGCGACGGCGACGGGGACGAGGGCGCGACGGGGACGGTGTAGGACGGGTGCGGCGTCGATCGGGAAGAAACAGAGTGGGAGAATGAAAATTTTCGAAGTGTTGTATATATAGAAGGCACCTTTAGTACCGGTTGGAGCCACCAACCGGTACTAAAGGTCTGTTTTGGCTAGCCCAAGCGGCGGGAAGCGACCCCCTTTAGTACCGGTTGGTGGCTCCAACCGGTACTAAAGGCCCCCCCTTTAGTACCGGTTGATGCCACGAACCGGTACTAAAGGGGGGTGCGCTGCCAGGCGAGGGGCGCAGAAGTTTAGTCCCACCTCGCTAGCCGAAGGGCGCTTACACCTGCTTATAAGCCCCACCGCCGCTGCTGTCTCGAGTTCCTCTCTAAAGCAGGCCTTCTGGGCCTACCTCTGCTACTCTGCCCTGTGGGGCCTATTGGGCTTGCAGGCCTGCATCCTGGCCCAATAACAGGTTGGGTTTCTAGTCGTATGCAGGCCGCTGTGGCCCGGTAGGTGGGCTTTTTTCATTTAGTTTTTTCTTTTCTGCTTTACTTATTTTGTTTTATTTATTTTTAGTTGTTTTTTGCTGTATTTAGAGTTTCTTTGTGAATATTTTTGATAGTTTTTAGAAACTTTCAGTTAGTGCCGGTAGTTTTTAAATTTGAATAGTTTAAATTTTGAATTATTTGAAATTTGTGTGAATCACTAGTTTGTGAATAACTTAACTTTAAAAATACATTTTCCAGTGATTCTTTTTTCTTATGTTTAATATTAGTGTGTTTTATCATTATATTCAATTTGGTAATGCTTAAGTTATTTAAAAAATGAAATGACTTTGTAATGGATGAGTTTTCGTCCGAAACCCTGATACTTCGAAACAGATTGTCCATTTTGTACACGAAGTGCATTCAGTTTTTGTGGTAACCCTCTCTACTTTTTTGCACATGCTATGTGGGTGAAATTATGATGCCATGCCAACTTTCATCCTTTTCTGAGTTCATTTGGAATGCTTTTCAACTTCAGGGTCATTTAGCTGAAAAAATAAGTAAATGCATGAAAGAATTTGCTTGCATCCCAGATCTTTGGGTGTGAAACTTTTTCTTCGCGTGTGTCCCTTTGCATCGTAGCCATGGAAAATCTTCATCATTTAACGGGATGCTCGGGTCAATATTCACTGTGAATGGAGCAATTTCATCAAACTTTTCATAATCTTCTGACTTGTCTGTCTTGTCATCCACTCCCACGATGTTTCTCTTCCCAGAAAGAACTATGTGCTGCTTTGGCTCATCGTACGATGCATTCGCTTCCTTATCTTTTCTTTTTCTTGGCTTGGTAGACATGTCCTTCACATAGAAAACCTGTGCCACATCATTGGCTAGGACGAATGGTTCGTCTGCATACGCAAGATTGTTGAGGTCCACTGTTGTCATTCCGTACTGCGGGTCTTCCGTTACCCCGCCTCGTGTCAAATTGACCCATTTGCACCGAAACAAAGGGACCTTCAAACCACGTCGATAGTCAAGTTCCCATATGTCCTGTATATAACCATAATATGTTTCCTTTCCCGTCTTGGTTTCTACATCAAAGCGGACACCACTGTTTTGGTTGGTGCTCTTCTTATCTTGGGCGATCGTGTAAAATGTATTACCATTTATCTCGTACCCTTTGAAAGTCATTATATTCGAAGATGGTAACTGGGACAGCAAGTACAGGTCATCTTCAATAGAGGTGTCATGCATGGTACGTGCTTGCAACCAGCTGGCGAAACTCCTGGTTTGTTCACGTGTAATCCAGTCATCAGACCGCTCCGGGTGTTTGGAGCGTAGCAAATTCTTGTGTTCATCCATATACGTAGCCACCAAGTCGGAATTCTGTAGAACTGTGTAGTGTGCTTCACTGAGAGAATGTCTGTCCATACATATTATTTGTTCCCCTCCTAGCGTGCCTTTTCCATCCAGTCTGCCCTTATGCCGCGATTCAGGAACACCAATCGGCTGAAGGTCAGGAATAAAGTCAATACAAAACTCAATGACCTCCTCATTTTGACGGCCCTTGGAGATGCTTCCTTCTGGCCTAGCATGGTTATGAACATATTTCTTTAAGACTCCCATGAACCTCTCAAAGGGGAACATATTGTGTAGAAATACAGGACCCAAAACGTTAATCTCTTCGCATAGGTGAACTAGGACGTGCGTCATGATGTTGAAGAAGGATGGTGGGAACACCAACTCGAAACTGACAAGACATTGCACCAAATCATTCTGTAACCTTGGTATGATTTCTGGATCGATTACCTTATGAGAGATTGCATTGAGAAATGCACATAGCTTCACAATGGCTAATCGAACGTTTTCCGGGAGAAGCCCCCTCAATGCAACCAGAAGCAGTTGCGTCATAATCACGTGGCAGTCATGGGACTTTAGGTTCTGGAACTTTTTCTCTGCCATGTTTATTATTCCCTTTATATTCGACGAGAAGCCAGACGGTACCTTAATACTGAGCAGGCATTCAAAGAAGATTTCCTTCTCTTCTTTGGTAATAGCATAGCTTGCATGACCGTGATGTATGCCGTCTTTTCCGTGCATACGTTGCTGGTCCTCCCGTGCCTCAGGTGTATCTTTTGTCTTCCCATACACGCCCAAGAAGCCAAGCAGGGTCACACAAAGATTCTTCGTCACGTGCATCACATCGATTGCGGAGCGGACCTCGAGGTCTTTCCAATAGGGCAGGTCCCAAAATATAGATTTCTTCTTCCACATGGGTGAGCGCCCGTCAGCATCATTCGGAATAGGTTCTCCACCAGGACCCTTTCCAAAGACCACCTTCAAATCCTTGACCATATCATGTACATCAGCACCAGTACGGTGGCGAGGCTTCGTCCGGCGATCCGCCTCACCTTTGAAATGCTTGCCTTTCTTTCTTACGGGATGCCTGCTCGGAAGAAATCGACGATGTCCCAGGTACACATTCTTATTAGCCACATATATACTGTCGGTATCATCCAAACAGTGCGTGCATGCGCGGTATCCCTTGTTTGTCTGTCCTGAAAGGTTACTGAGAGCAGGCCAATCATTGATGGTCACGAACAGTAATGCCTTTAGGTCAAATTCTTCCCCCATGTGCTCATCCCACGCACGTACACCCGTTCCATTTCAAAGTTGTAAGAGTTCTTCAACTAATGGCCTTAGGTACACATCAATGTCGTTGCCGGGTTGCTTAGGGCCTTGCATGAGCACTGGCATCATAATGAACTTCCGCTTCATGCACAACCAAGGAGGAAGGTTATATAAATATAGAGTCACAGGCCAGGTGCTATGGTTGCTGCTCTGCTCCCTAAAAGGATTAATGCCATCTGCACTTAGACCAAACAATACGCTCCTTGCGTCATCTACAAACTCCTTCCCGTACTTTCTTTCGATTTTTCTCCACTGCGACCCGTCAGCGGGTACTCTCAACTTTCCGTCTTTCTTACGGTCTTCTCTGTGCCATCGCATCGCCTTGGCATGCTCTTTGTTTTGGAACAAACATTTCAACCGTGGTATTATAGGAGCATACCACATCACCTTGGCAGGAATCTTCTTCCTGGGGCATCGGCCCTCGACATCACCAGGATCATCGCGGCAGATCTTATAGCGCAATGCACCACATACCGGGCAAGCGTTCAAATCCTCGTACTCACCGCGGTAGAGGATGCAATCATTAGGGCATGCATGTATCTTCTGCGCCTCTAACCCTAGAGGGCATACAGCCTTCTTTGCTTCGTATGTACTCTCGGGCAATTCGTTGTCCTTTGGAAGCATATCCTTTATCATTACCAGCAACTTTCCAAATCCCTTGTCAGATACACCATTCTCTGCCTTCCATTGCAGCAAATCCAGTGTGGTGCACAGCTTTTTCTTGTCACCTACGCAATTCGGGTAAAACAATTTTTTGTGATCCTCTAACATGCGCTGCAACTTCTTCTTCTCCAAATCACTTGCGCAGTTTCTCTTTGCATCGGCAATGGCCCGACCTAGATCATCAACGGGCTCATCTGATGCCTCTTCTTCAGCTTCTTCCCGCATTGCTGGCTCAGCTTCTTCCCGCATTATCGGCTCAGCTTCTTCCCCCATTGTTGTATCATCGTATTCAGGGAACCCATGGCCAGGATAGCTGTCGTCGTCCTCTTCTTCCTCATTGTCTTCCATCATAACCCCTCTTTATCCGTGCTTGGTCCAAACATTATAATGGGGCATGAAACCGGACTTAAACAGGTGGACGTGAATGGTTCTTGACGTAGAGTAATTGTGACCATTCTTACAGCGAGCACATGGACAAGGCATAAAACCATCCGCCCGCTTGTTTGCCTCAGCCGCAAGCAGAAAAGTATGCACGCCCTCAACGAACTGGGGAGAGCATCGGTCATCGTACATCCATTGCCGGCTCATCTTCATTACACAACACCGAATAGACCAAATTAATACAAGTTCATACAATTAATACAAGTTCATACATAAAGTTCACACAACACTTAAATCCAACAAACAAATAACTCTCTAGCTAAAGCATTTAAATGCAACAACAAATATGATCAAGATCGCAACTAAGGTAACAATGGATCCAACAGCATAATGATACCAAGCCTCACTATCGATGGCATATTTTCTAATCTTTCTAATCTTCAAGCGCATTTTCTCCATCTTGATCTTGTGATCATCGACGACATCGGCAACATGCAACTCCAATTCCATCTTCTCCCCCTCAATTCTTTTCAATTTTTCTTTCAAGTACTCGTTTTCTCTTTCAACTAAATTTAACCTCTCGGCAATAGGGTCGGTTGGAATTTCCGGTTCACATACCTCCTAGAAAAAATTTCTATGTCAACTTGATGGGCATAATTTGTCATAAACACGAAATGCAACTAGTTTTAAAAGAGAATATACATACCACATCCGAATCATAAGAAGGACTAGGGCCGACGGGGACGGATATCAAAACCATGGCACTATATGTATAACAAACAACGTACGGGTAAGATAATTATATGAGTAACTATATATCCAAATCACAGAAACATCATTTTTTATATAAAATTTCATGAACAAGAGGCTCACCACAAGGTGGTGCCGGCAACGGGACGGTGCGGGCGATCGACGGTGGCTACGATGGAGATTTAGAAGGCACTAAGTAAACCACACCTACATATGCAAACTAAGTGTTATTTTTGACCTCAAATTGCATATAAATCAAATACTAGCACATATATATATCCTCCCAAATTACTAAACTCACAAATTAATCACTATATAAACCAATGCAAGAGCTAATCTAACAATGAGAGATGAAAGGACAAAGTTGCTAACCTTTGTGATCATTTGAATAGATGAGGGCCTTCAAATCTTGACAAATTTTGGGCAAATTTTGTGATGAACTCGAGAGGAAGAAGGGAAGAACAGAGGAGAGGGAGAGGGGAAAGGGGGAAGAACAGAGTGCTGGTGGACGAAGGGTCTATGTAGGACGACCTTTAGTACCGGTTCGTGCCAAGAACCGGTACTAAAGGGGCTGGAGGGGCCCCATTCTGACAACATCCTGCCACCACTCTCATTAGTACCGGTTCGTGGCACGAACCGGTGCTAAAGGTTCGCCATGAACTGGTACTAATCAAAGCGGCCCGGCTAGCCATTGGAACCGGCACTAATGTATACATTAGTGCCGGCTCAAATACAAACCGGCACTAATGTGCTTCACGTTTGACCCTTTTTCTACTAGTGATAATTGATGTGACTTTTCCACGTCAGCTTCTATTGAACCGAAAAATCGTGAACTTCTCGAACCCTAGAAAAGATCCCTTCAAGAACTCAACACCACCGTGCGCAGGCCCCACGGTGGGCGCCAACTGTAGTGGAATTGTCACGACAGATGTCTTTAGTGTCAGGACTTAGTCACGAGGCCAACGCATCTATGTGGTAGCTTCAGAGGGGTTGAACGGGATGAGACACGCGATGTTTTACCCAGGTTCGGCCCCTCATGGTGGAGGTAAAAGCCTACATCCTGCTTCATTGATATTGATGATGATGACCACGGTTACAAGAGTGCTCTTTCTCGAGAGCTATTGTCTAAACCTAACTTGTCCAACTCGTGGAACTTGTGAATCTTGTCCCTCTTGGGGTGCCCTGCCCCTCCTTATATATGTTGAAGGGGCGGTTTACATGACTAGTCCTATTAGGATTAGGATTACTCTATTACAAGTGGAATCCTAGTCTTGCTTCCTTTGTAAGGGAATATTCTTTGTGCTTTCCTCATAAACCGGCCCACCATTAAACGTGAACCGGCCTTCTAGCCCATGGGCCTCGTTATCCATCTGACCCACCCGCCGGGTTACTAATGAACCGCCAAGACCGGGCGGGTAGCCCGTGAACCGCCAAGCTCCGGGCGGATTACCAGTGAGTCATCCAGTCCGGCCGGTTTATACTTCCGGCCGGTTTACGCCACGGGGTATATCCCCGACAGTTTCACTAGTGGCTTCTCTCGAGAGCATAAGTATTATACGGTGGGTGAACAAATTACTGTTAAGCAATTGACAGAATTGAACATAGTAATGAGAATATCTAGGTATGATCATGTATATAGGCATCACGTCCGAGACAAGTAGACCGACTCCTGCCTGCATCTACTACTATTACTCCACTCATCGATCGCTATCCAGCATGCATCTAGAGTATTAAGTAAAAACAGACTAACGCCTTAAGCAAGATGACATGATGTAGAGGGATAGACTCATGCGATATGAAGAAAACCCCATCTTGTTATCCTCGATGGCAACTATACAATACGTGCCTTGCTGCCCTTACTATCACCGAGAAAGGACACCGCAAGATTGAACCCAAAGCTAAGCACTTCTCCCATTGCAAAAAAGATCAATCTAGTAGGCCAAACCAAACTGATAATTCGAAGAGACTTGCAAAGATAACCAATAATACATCCAAGAATTCAGAGAAGATTCAAATATTATTAATAGATAGACTTGATCATAAACCCACAATTCATCGGTCTCAACAAACACACCGCAAAAAGAAGATTACATCGAATAGATCTCCATAAGAGAGGGGGAGAACATTGTATTGAGATCCAATAAGAAAGAAGAAGCCATCTAGCTACTAACTATGGACCCGTAGGTCTGAGGTAAACTACTCACACTTCATCGGAGAGGCTATGGAGTTGATGTAGAAGCCCTCCGTGATCGATGCCCCCTCCGGCGGAGCTCCGGAACAGGCCCCAAGATGGGATTTCATCGATACAGAAAGTTGCGGCGGTGGAATTAGGGTTTTGGCTCCGTCTCTGATCGTTTGGGGGTACGTGTGTATATATAGGAGGAAGAAGTACGTCGGTGGAGCAACAGGGGGCCTACGAGGGTGGAGGGCGCGCCTGGGGGGGGGGGTAGGCGCGCCCCCTACCTCGTGGCCTCCTGTTACGTGTCTTGACGTAGGGTCCAAGTCTCCTGAGTTGTATTCGATGAGAAAATCACGTTCCCGAAGGTTTCATTCCGTTTGGACTCCGTTTGATATTCCTTTTCTTCGAAACCCTAAAACAGCAAAAAGACAACAATTTGGGGCTGGGCCTCCGATTAATAGGTTAGTTCCAAAAATAATATAAAAGTGGATAATAAAGCCCAATAATGTCCAAAACAGTAGATAATATAGCATGGAGAAATCAAAAATTATAGATACGTTGGAGACGTATCAAGCATCCCCAAGCTTAATTCCTGCTCGTCCTCGAGTAGGTAAATGATAAAAACAGAATTTTTGATGCGGAGTGCTACTTGGCATAATTTTAATGTAATTCTTCTTAATTGTGGTATGAATATTCAGATCCGAAAGATTCAAGACAAAAGTTCATATTGAAAAAAAAGGATAATACTTCAAGTATACTAACAAAGCAATTATGTCTTCTCAAAATAACATGGCTAAAGAAAGTTATCCCTGAAAAATCACATAGTCTGGCTATGCTCTATCTTCACCACACAAAATATTTAAATCATGCACAACCCCGATAACAAGCCAAGCAATTGTTTCATACTTTTGACATTCTCAAAACTTTTTCAATCTTCACGCAATACATGAGCGTGAGCCATGGATATAGCACTATAGGTGGAATAGAGTGGTGGTTGTGGAGAAGACAAAAAGGGAGAAGATAGTCTCACATCAACTAGGCGTATCAACGGGCTATGGAGATGCCCATCAATAGATATTAATGTGAGTGAGTAGGGATTGTCATGCAATGGATGCTCTAGAGCTATAAGTATATGAAAGCTCAACAAGAAACTAAGTGGGTGTGCATCCAACTTGCTTGCTCATGAAGACCTAGGGCATTTTGAGGAAGCCCATCATTGGAATATACAAGCCAAGTTCTATAATGAAAGATTCCCACTAGTATATGAAAGTGATAACATGAGAGACTCTCTATTATGAAGATCATGGTGCTACTTTGAAGCACAAGTGTGGTAAAAGGATAGTAACACTGTCCCTTCTCTCTTTTTCTCTCATTTTTTTAATGTTTTTTATTTGGGCCTTTTTTCTTTTTATGGCCTCTTTTGTTTCTCTTTTTTTATTCGGGCTTCTTTGGCCTCTTTTATTTATTTTTCGTCCGGAGTCTCATCCCGACTTGTGGGGGAATCATAGTCTCCATCATCCTTTCCTCACTTGGAGAATGCTCTAATAATGATGACCATCACACTTTTATTCTTCTTACAACTCAACAATTACAACTCGATACTTAGAACAAAATATAACTCTATATGAATGCCTCTGGCGGTGTACCGGGATATGCAATATGACAATGATGGAGTGTGTCATAATAAACGGAATGGTGAAAAGTTGCACGGCAATATATCTCGGAATGGCTATGGAAATGCCATAATAGGTAGGTATGGTGGCTGTTTCGAGGAAGGTGTATGGTGGGTGTATGATACCGGCGAAAGGTCACTAGTCCAGAACCGGGCAATAGCACCGGTTCGTAAGGCCCTTTAGTGCCGGTTTGGTAACCGGCGCTAAAATGTAGTCACTAAAGCCCCCCCCCCTTTTAGTACCGGTTCAACACGAACCGGTGCTAAAGGGCAACCACGTGGCACGAGCCAGCTTCGGGGGCAGGGAGCCCTTTAGTACCGGTTGGTGTCACCAACCAGTATTACAATGTGGGGGGGGGGTTGGGTTTATGATTTCTTTTTCATTTAATTTTGTGTTTTCCATTTAATTATTTTTCGTTTGCTAGTATTTTACGATACCACATATTGTACACGTTATGCATATGTATAAATAGAATTTCTAGTAGAACCGATCATAATATATATATATATATATATATGTATATATATATATATATCATCGAATGTCTCACAACCACCATTAATTAATTCACACATATATACACACACATGTGTGTGTGTGTATATATGTATATACAATTTCTCCTAATTGGTGCCTTCGGAGCCAGTGGCATTAGCCTAGCTAATTGGTGCCTTCGGAGCACTATAACAATTGGAAGTGGTTCATGGGGGCGGTAGCGGGTAATAGTATTCTCCTTTGGGATCTATGACCTGGTCGAGCAAAAATCCCGCTATTTCCTCTTGAATTGCTTCTATGCGGTCCTGTGGTAGGAGCTTGTCCCGCACCTCTTTGAACTGTTAAGAAAGAGATCAATATGCATGTGTATTAGTTGTGTGACTAGATATCGATAATGGTGTAAAAATTGTGAATAGTGTTCTGACAATCGATATCGTACCCACTCCTGTCTTTGAGATTTGCTCCTTTCGGACGCCATCATGCTAATGTTCTCGCAAACGTAGTATGCACATAGATCATTCCCCGACGCCTGCTTCAAGGCCTTTAAGAGAATGGAATTTGATCAGATAATAATTAATCAAGCATGATAATTAAAGAGATGGCAGCTAGCTAGTACTACTTAATTACTTACCTTGGGTCCATACCATTTCAGACTTTGTTTCCATGGGCCTGGAGTGACCCTGATGAACTTTGCCCAAGCCCTGCCCGCCGACAAAGAAAATGAATAAATGGGTTATTAAATAGTTGTTATCAGGAAATGACGAACTAATTAAATAGGACGAGATATAGTTAATAATGATTGAAATTACCTGTTGACTATCCCCTTCACGATGGTGTAGTCACTTGCTTTCTTAAGTAGTGAGTCTAGTACTTCAACTGTTCCTTCATCAACTTTAATGATTAACAAGATCCAGTGAAATCTGCATGCACACACGTTTGCATGTCTTAATTAAGTGGGCATATGTAAGCAAAAACATGTAAGGAAAAAACAGAATTTGTAGTACAAGACAGTGTGACTCACTGGAAGTTGTAAGGACGTAGTATATCTTCATTGTATTTGAGTTCCTTGAAGAACTGTAGCATTCTTTCCTCTACACTTTTTTCGTGATATGGATCTATTTTCCATGTGTATTCATTAATGGTATTTGGGTCAACGAACCCAATGCCATAGCGTCCAGCTTTTTTCATTTCATAAATCTTCATCCTGCATAATACCATAGAAAAGAATATAGTGAGGATAATTACAGATAATGATTGATCAAAATGATCACTATAGCTAGCTTGAGACTTAAATTACAGAAAGAAATCACTTATAGACAATAGCAACTGATGATAGATTTGTCGAGTGCGTCTTTATTGTATAGCTGAAATAGTTCTGAATACTCAACGGTCACAACTTTCTCATGGTAGTAATGCTCCTTGTTGACATTCACCATGAGGGACTCTCGATTGGAAATCTTGGTAATGTCCATGTACCATTGATGCAATTCATACATTCTAGTTGGGAGCTTATTGACCTCTTCTAGCTCGACCAAAGGTTGGGCCCGGGCATATTTCCATTTTATTTCCTCCTCTCTAGTCGGAGACATGGGCTCGATATCGAGGAGTTGTCCAACAGTGATCCCGATCAATTCAGCCTACGTAATATGCTCCTCGGTTATTACCACATCGCCCACCCCGGGAACGTTAATGGTTTTCCCACAATAATATTGGGCGCGCCTACTGTCATGTGTTGTTGGCACAACAAGCGGGGGGATTGATTGCGCCCCCTGTTCTCCCAGCTAGGGAACGGTTTTACCGCTCCTTTTGCCAGCTGATTTGCTCGAGCTCGAGCTCACCTCTTTCTATAGACGTGCTCGATTTAACTTCTTGAGGTGGCGCTCATAATCTGTGTCAACAGGCTTGGGAGCTGGTGGTCTAGCCATACGAATGAAGTGGTCAATCTTTTCCACAGGCACTTTCTCCCTTGGCGGCAGTGGCGGTTTCGGTGCAAAATGGGCTTCCACCTCGGCCTTCGATATGGCTACGTTTTCCTCCTCGGACTTGTCATAAGGCCTCTGCGGAAGAGGCGCGAGGCTTGGACCATATTGAAATCGCTTGCCTCCGCCTGTACCTGCAGTTCTACCTCGACTTGTACCGCTACGCACCATAGCTGAGGCGGCTCTCTTCCATGATTGCTGAGGCGGCGAAGACGGCTGACGTGGCTGAGTTGGAGGAGGAGGAGTGGCCTGAAGCTATGCCGGACTTGGAGGAGGAGTGGCCTGAAGCTGTGCCAGACTTGGAGGAGGAGTGGCCTGACACGTTGGTGGACTTGGAGGAGCGGGAGTCTGCTGACTCGGTGGTGGACTGCGACGAGGAGTCGAATGACGCGGTGTCGGTGGCCTTCGAAAGATGATGCAATCCTTTCTCCATAGGATGATACGATGGTTGGCCTCTCCTAGTGTGTGCTCATCGTCACCTCCAGGAATATCAACTCTAGCCCCAAATATTGGTCCACCACCTCATCAACCAAGACACGAGCATAGCCCGCTGGAATCGGGTTGCAATGGAAGGTTGCCTCAGGGGGATTTGTAAAAGCAAGGGCATCCGCCACCTTCATGGATATGTTCTTCATTTTGAAGTGTAGCTCGCAGTTAGTGTTCTCCATGATGTCATCCGCTGGGTAGCTATCCAGCAATGCGTCGCCTGGGGCGGAACCCACGCTGCTTCTCGGCATGGATGGGACGGTGCTATCCATTGGTGGATCATACGCTAGCTGCTGAGACCCCCTTTGCTGGCTAAGTGAGTCGATCTGCTCCTGCTGCCACTGGAATTTGATTGCCAAGTCCGCGTGCGCTGATTCTAGGCCTTGAAGGCGTTCATAGTCTAGCTTCCTCTGCTCCTCCTCCATCTTCCTCTTCTTCTCCTCCGCAATCTTCTTTCTCGCACGGGTTCTGTAGTCGGCGTTCCAGTCCGAAAACCCCTCATACCACGGAATAGCGCCCATGCCTCATGTTCTTCCCGGGTGTTTAGGATTTCCCAGGGCACGCGTAAGCTCGTCGTTCTCTCTGTTGGGCTCGAACAACCCCGATCGAGCCTCTTCTATTGCAACAAGTAGCTTATCTTCGGCTCCCTCTAGACATGCCTTCTTCGAAACTTTGCCTGTCTTCGGGTCCAACTCCCCTCCATGCGCATAGAACCAAGTCCTGCACCTGGGGGGCAGCTCAATGTTTCTGGAGTGACACATGCATCCAGCATCTCTTTCTAAGACTTATCCCACTTAGGCATTCCCACCGCATAGCCACCTGGCCCCAGCTTATGGAACTTATCTTTTTTTGCGGCATTGGCCTTGTTTATTCTGGACCGTTCCTTAGATAATTCCGAATCCTTGAATTTCATGAAATCGTCCCAATGAGCACTTTGCTTCTCTAGTGTTCCCTCGAATACCGGAGTCTTCCTTCCTTCCTTGATGTACTTGGCCCATTCACTCATCTTGTGGTTCTTGAATGCAACCGCCATCTTCCTAAGAGCAGCGTCCTTGACTTTCTCCACATCTGCATCTGTGAAATGATCTGGTAGGGTGAAATGTGACATGAGCGTTTCCCAAAGCAAATGTTTTTATCTGTCGTCGACAAAAGTAACTCCTGGACGTGGCTTTGCTAGCTCTCTCCATTCTTGAAGGGAGATCGGGAGTTGGTCCTTCACAAGAACTCCGCACTGACGAATGAACTTGTCCGCAACCTTCTTAGGCGCTAATGGTTCGCCATTAGGTATGATTGCCTCGATATTGTACTTTACGCCCTCCTTCAACTTTTTGTTCGGGCCTCGTTTCGTCCTATTGCCTGAAGATTTGCTCGATCTCGATGGCTGAAAGAAGAAAGATCGATTCGTTAATATATCTTCAAGTCATTTAAAACATGTGATGATCACTAGATGCCTGCTTATATAAATATATATACCTCGCCGGTCTTTGTTGTTTCAAGATCAACATTTTCTTCATCATGTTCATAGTTCATGACTTCATCAATTCGGTCGTCGCGATCGAATATCATATCACCCTCCCCGGTGTTGTTTAGATATTCGGAGCCGTCATAATCTTCTTCATTCTTATCATCATCTGGCCCGCGAGGATTGCATATGATATTGAACAGGGCTTGTTCTCCCTCTCTGCCGGTATTCTCCGCCATAGGTTTTGTTTAACTAATCCAAAAGAAATATATTCAAATTACAATGCATGGATGCAATCAATTAATAAGGAAAAACTGAATCAATCATAGTACATAATAAGCATCATCAAATATAATCTCGAATACGTCGTCTTGAATAATAGATATAATCTCGAATACATCATCTCAAATAATAGATATAATCTCGAATACATCGTCTCGAATAATAGATATAATCTCGAATACATTGTCTCGAATAATAGATATAATCTCGAATACATCATCTCGAATAATAGATATAAGCTCGAATACATTGTCTCGAATAATATGTAATCTCGAATATGTCGTCGGATCATGTGGCGCGGGCGGTGGACACCCAAAGAGAAGAAACCCTCACAGGATCATAGCTGAAGTGAGATCCCTGAAGAAACTACCAGGTATTGGAGAACATGCCGCCCTCTAACGCAACCATGTAGCGATTGACGTGCTCGTCCTCCTCCCTGACACGGTGACGTACCACCTCCGGCGGGGCCGGCTCCCTCCGCACCGAAACTGGCCCACGCGAACGCCACCAAACAAGATCAGGGTCGATGACCGGGGGCGCGATCCTCATCAAGCGGCGCGCCCCTCCAGGCAGCACCTCCCAGTGCCAGCCCGACGGCGAGGATGCCCACAAAAAGTAACATTTTTTTAATGATTGGATTTTGATAACTAAAATTTCTAACATTTCTATATAATTAACATTCCTATAACATTTCTAACAATGCTATATAACTAACATTTCTAATATTTCTATAACTAAAAAACAGAAAAAAAATTATAACATTTCTATATATATAACTAACATTTGTATAACATTTCTAATATTTCTATAACTAAAAAAAGAAAAATTTCTAGCTTTTTATAACTATTTCTATAACTAAAAAACAGAAAAAATTTCTAACAATTCTAACTTTTCTATAACATTTCTAACAATGCTATATAACTAACTATTATATAACTAAAAAAGAAAAATTTCTAACATTTTTATAACTATTTCTATAACTAAAAAACTAAAAAAATGTATGTGTGTGTGTGTGCTCACAGGTGAGGCGAGAGGCGACGGGCGGCGACGACGGGGATGGCGACGACGGGGACGGGCTGGGGCGGCGACAATGGGGACGGGCCGGGGCGGCGACGACGGGGACGACGAGGCCGGGACGACGGGGTGGCGACGACAGGGACGTGGCGGCGACGAGGGATATGGAGATGGGGGCGGCGAGCGATGGGGCAGAGTAGAAGAAGCAGATGAGAAACTGAAATTTTTGAAGTGTTTAGTTATATAGGATGGACCTTTAGTACTGGTTGGAGCCACAAACCGGTACTAAAGGCCTGTTTTGGCTAGGCCAAGCGGCGGGAACCGCACACCCTTTAGTACCGGTTGGTGGCTCCAACCGGTACTAAAGGGGGGGCCTTTAGTACCGGTTGGAGCCACCACCCGGTACTAAAGGGGGTGTGCTGGCGCAGGTAGGGGATGCAGTCGTTGATGCATGCATGTATCTTCAGAACCTCTAAACCTAGAGGCAGACAACCTTCTTTGCTTCGTACGTACTGGCGGGCAACTCGTTATTCTTTGGAAACATATTCTTTAACATTTTCAGCAAGTTTTCAAATGCCGAGTCAGCTACACCTGCCTGTGCCTTCCATTTCAGCAAATCCAGGTGCAGCCCAGCTTTTTCAGACCATCATCGCATCCAGGGTACAACGACTTTCTGTGATCCTCTAACATGCGATCCAAATTCTCCCTCTCCTTTTTAGTTTCGCAGCGTCTCCGTGCATCAGCAATGGTCCGACCAAGATCATCAACGGTCTCATCACGTGCCTCTTCTTCACCTTCACCTTCCCCTTCACCTTCCCCTTCACCTTCAGCATCCTCCATGAAAGTATCACCGAAATGAGCAAGATAGCTTTCATCGATGAAATCATCCCCTTCTTCATCTTCTTCCATTATAACCCCTCTTTCTCCATGCTTGGTCCAACAATTATAGCTTGGCATGAAACCGTGCCGAAGCAGGTGCAGGTGAACTTCTCTTGATGAAGAGTAACCCTTCTGATTCTTACAGTCAACACATGGACAGATAACAAAACCCTTCTGCTTGTTCGCATTAGCCACTACGAGGAAATCTTTCAAACCCGTAGTGAACTCGCGGGAGAGTCGGTTAGCGTACATCATTGCCGATTCATCTGCATTATTATAATATAAAATATATAATTAACCATCATGCATTTGTTAAACTAACTAGCTATAAACAATAGAAATTAAACAATGAACAACACACATGCATATTTTATCAATGACACACATGCATGAAAGGTTCAAGTTGCTAACCGCGATCGAGGAGGAAAAAATAAATGAGGAACCTCAAGTGTGGCTCCAACACTTCATATCATATTTGTTTCACGCTCTTGGGGCATTTCATCAAACACCTTGTGTGCATAAGAGGAACCAAAAGCAAACCTACACCCCCTTGTGAAGCTTGCGAAGAGAAGTGGCACCAAATGGCTAAGTGAGTGTGCTGAACTGGTATATATAGGGGAGGAGCTTTAGTCGCGGTTGGCCTGGCCAACCACGACTAAAGGCCTTTGGGCACCTTTAGTCGCGGTTGGCCTGACCAACCGCGACTAAAGCCCCTCACGTGCACCAGCTGGCCACCGAGCGCCCTGGGCCCAGGCCTTTGGTCGCGGTTCGTCTGCCGAACCGCGACTAAAGACTTCATTAGTCGCGGTTCCTACAGTTTCGCGACTAATGGGGCTGGACGGAAGCCTCTTCTTCTACCAGTGCGTGTGAGCGGTAGGTATATTGACGCTGCGTACGGAGCAGCAGTTTCAACGCGTCGGAACACCAAGGACGGCTTGCGGCCTTTTTAGATTTCAGCTGGGTGGACCGGATAAAGGCCCTGTTTGGATCATGGGGTTAGAGCTAGTTTGGGTTAGTTGGGGGTTCAAATAACCCAAAAGTATCCGAATAGGGAGGGTTAGAGTGGGTTAGTTCCATCTAACCCAACTATCCCGGTGGAGAGGTGCTTATTTGGGTTAGAGTAGGTTAGAAAATAACTCTAACTCTAACTATGTTAGAGTATCCAAACAGGGCCAAAGAGCTGCGGCTATGACAACTCGGCGAAACCTGTGGTCGGACGGACCGTCTGAACTTTTATCAGCCTCGGAGTAGGAACGTGTCAGATAAATCACCTCCTACTAAGATCTCATCCGGACTCGGCGGATTATCACGGCACATGAGGCGGCCATACAGCATGTAACCTAAAACAGTCTCAATCTCATATCTGCCGCCCAAAAACACTTTGTCAGTCTTGACTGATGAATTTATACACTAGTAGAAAACCGGGCAATAGCACCGGTTCGTAAGGCCCTTTAGTGCCGGTTTAGGAACCGGTACTATTATTTCGGCACTAAAGGCCCCCCTTTAGTACCGGTTCAGCATGAACCGGTGCTAAAGGGGTACCACGTGGCACGAGCCAGCTCCGGGGGCCGGGAGCCCTTTAGTACCAGTTGGTAAAACCAACCGGTACTAAATGGTTTGGGGGGTTTTGGTTTTATGATTTTTTTTCATTTAATTTTGTGTTTTCCATTTTAATTCTTTTTCGTTTGTTGATATTTTACGGTACTACACATTGTACATGTTATGCATATATATATATATATATATATATATATATATATAGAATTTCTAGTAGAACCAATCATATATATATCATCAATCATGTCTCACAAACCACCATATTAATTCACACATACACACATGTATAGCTATATACAATTTCTCCTACATATGCATATGTTTCCTTTGGAGCCAGTGGCATTAGCCTGATTGGTGCCTTCGGAGCACGATGACAATTGGAAGTGGTTCATGACTTGGTCGATGGGGGCGGTAGCGGGTAATAGTATTCTCCCTTCGGATTTATGACCTGGTCGAGCAAAAATCCCGCTATTTCCTCTTGAAGTGCTTGTACGCGCTCCGTTGGTAGGAGCTTGTCCCGCAACTCATTGAACTGTTACGAAGGAGATCAATATGCATGTGTATTAGTTGTGTGACTAGATATCGATAATGGTGTAAAAATTGTGAATAGTGTTCTGACAAGCGTACCCATTCCTGTCTTTGAGATCTGCTCCTTTCGGACGCCATCATGCGAATGTTCTCGCAAACACAGTATGCACACAGATCAGTCCCCTGCGCCTGCTTCAGGGCCTTTATTACGAGAATGGAATTTAATTTGATCAGATAATAATTAATCAAGCATGATAATTAAAGAGATGCATGGAAGCTAGCTAGCTAGCTAGTACTACTTAATTACTTACCTTGGATCGAAACCATTTCAGCTGTGGTTTCCATTCGCCTTCCGTGACGCTGATGAATCTTGCCCAAGCCCTGCCCGCCGACAAAGAAAATGAATAAAGGGGTTATTAAGTAGTTCATATCATGAAATGACGAACTAAATAGGCCGAGATATGTAGTTATAAATAATGATTGAAATTACCTGTTGACTATCCCATACAAGATGTTGTAGTCACCTTTTGCTGTGAGTAGCGAGTCCAGTATTTCAACTGTTCCGGCGTCAACTTTAATGATACACAAGATCCAGTGAAATCTGCATGCACACACGTTTGCATGTCTTAATTAAGCGGGCATATGTAAGGAAAAACATGTAGCTAGCTAGTAGGCAAAAACAGAGAATTTGTAGTACAATAAAGTGTGACTCACTCGAAGTTGTAAGGAAGTAGTATATCTTCATTGTATTTGAGGCGCTTCCAGAACTCTAGCATGTTGTCCTCTACCTCTTTTTCATAATATGCATCTAATTCCCATGTGTATTCATTAACAGTGTTTGGGGCAATGAACACAATGCCATAGCGTCCACCTTTTTTCATTTCATACATCTTCATCCTGCATAATACCACAGAAAAGAACATAGTGAGGATAATTACACGTAATGATTGATCAAAAGGATCACTACAGCTAGCTTGAGACTTAAATTACAGAAAGAAATCACTTACAGACAATAGCAACTGACGATAGATTTGTCAAGTGCGTCTTGATTGTATAACTGAAACAGTTCAGAATACTCAACGGCCGCAGCTTTCTCATGGTAGTAATCATCCTTCTTGACATACACCATGAGGGACTCTCGATCGGATCTCTTGCTAATGTCCATGTACCATTGATGCAATTCATACATTCTCGTTGGGAGCTTCTTGACATCTTCTGGCTCGACCAAAGGTTGGCCCCGGACAAATTTCCGTTTTATTTCCTCCTCTCTAATCGGAGGCATGTCCTCGATCTCGAGGAGTTGTCCAACAGTGATCTTGAGTTCTTCAGCCTGCATTATATGCTCCTGGGTTATTACCACATCGCCCACCTCGGGAACGTAAACTGTTTGGCCACAATAATATTGGGCGCGCGTACTGTCACGTGTTGTTGGCGGCACAACAAGCGGGGGGATCGATTGCGCCGCCTGTTTTCCCAGCTAGGCAACGGTTTTCCCGCATTTTTTGACAGCTGCTTGTTGTTTGCTCGAGCTCGAGCTCGCCTCCTTCTGTAGACGTTGTCGATGTAACTTCCTGATGTGGAGCTCATAGTCTGAGTCAACAGGCTTAGGAGCTGGTGGTTGAGCCATACGAATGAAGTGGTCAACTACTTCCACAGGCACTTTCTCCCTTGGCGGCGGTGGCGGTTTCGGTCCAAAATGGGCGTCGACTTCTGCCCGCACTATGGCATTGGTTTGCTCCTCGGTCCTATCGTAAGCCCTCATAGGAAGAGGAGTACTGAGGTTTGGACCATATTTATATCACTTGCCTCCGCCTGTACTTCCTGTATTATGACCTCGACTCGTACCGCTACGCACCATAGCTGCGGGGTGTCTCTTCTGCGATTGCTGAGGCGGCGGAGACGGCTGACGGGGCTGAGTTGGACGAGGAGGAGTGGCCTGAAGCTGTGCCGGACTTGGAGGAGGAGTGGACGTCTGACGCTGTGTCGGACTTGGAGGAGGAGTGGCCTGACACTTTGCCGGACTTGGAGGAGGAGGAGTGGCCTCACGCGTTGGTGGACTTGGAGGAGCGGGAGTCTGCTGACTCGGTGGCGGACTTCGACGAGGAGTCGGGTGACGCGGTGTCGGTGGCCTTCGAAAAATGATGCAATCCTTTCTCCATAGGATGATACGATGTTTGGCATCTCCGAGTGTGTGCTCCTCGTCACCTCCAGGAATATCAAGCTCTAGCCCCGAATATTGGTCCGCCACCTCATCAACCAAGACACGAGCATAGCCCGCTGGAATCGGGTTGCAATGGAAGGTTGCCTCGGGGGAATTTGAAAAAGCAACGGCGTCCGCCACCTTCATGGATATGTTCTTCATTTTGAAGTGTAGCTCGCAGTTAGTGTTCTCCGTGATGTCATCCACGGGGTATCTATCCAGCACTACTGCGTCGCCCGGGGCGGAACCCACGCTGCTTCTCGGCATGGATGGGGCGGTGGTATCCAAGGCTGGATCATCCGCTAGCTGCTGCAGCTGCTGAGACCCCCTTTGCTGGCTAAGTGAGTCGATCTACTCCTGCTGCCGCTGGAATTTAGCTGCCAATTCCGCTTGACTTGCTTCTAGGCCTTGAAGGCGTTCATAGTCCCGCTTCCTCTGCTCCTCCTCCATCTTCCTCTTCTTGTCCTCCGCAATCTTCTTTCTCGCACGGGTTCTGTAGTCCGCGTTCCAGTCCGAAAACCCCTCATACCACGGAATAGCGCCCTTGCCTCGTGTTCTTCCCGGGTGTTCATGATTTCCCAGGGCACGCGTAAGCTCGTCGTTCTCTCTGTTGGGCTGGAACACCCCCGATCGAGCCTCTTCTATTGGAACAAGTAGCGCATCGTCAGCTCCGTTCAGACATGCCTTCGTCGAAACATTGCCTGTCTTCGGGTCCAACTCCCCCCCATGCGCATAGAACCAAGTTCTGCACCTGGGGGGCCAGTTCTTAGTAACCGGAGTGACACTTGCATCCTCCAACTCTTTCTCAGACTTATCCCACTTAGGCATTGCCACCGCGTAGCCACCTGGCCCCAGCTTATGGAACTTATCCTTTTTTCTGGCATTGGCCTTGTTTATTCTCGACCATTCCTTAGCTAATTCTGAATCCTTGAATTTCACGAAATCGTCCCAATGAGCACTTTGATTCTCTAGTATCCCGTTGAATACTAGAGTCTTCCTTCCTCCATTGACGTACTTCTCCCACGTCATTCTCTTGTGGTTCTTGAATGCAACCGCCATCTTCCTAAAAGCAGCGTCCTTGACTTTCCGCATATCTGCTTCTGTGATATTATCTGGTAGGGTGAAATGTTCCATGAGAGTATCCCAAAGCAGTTTTTTTTTATTCTCGTCGACAAAAGTAACATCTGGACGTGGCTTTGCTGGCTTTCTCCATTCTTGAAGGGAGATCGGGAGTAGGTCCTTCACAAGAACTCCGCACTGAAGAACGAACTTGTCCGCAATCTTCTTAGGCGCTAATGGTTCGCCATTAGGTTTGAATGCCTCGATATTGTACTTTACGCCCTCCTTCAACTTTTTGTTCGGGCCTCGTTTCGTCCTTTTGCCTGAAGATTTGCCTGATCCGGATGGCTGAAAGAAGAAAGATTGTTTCATTAATATATCTTCAACTCATCTAAAACATGCGATGATCACCAGATTCCTGCTTATATAAATATATATACCTCGCCGGTGTTTGTTGTTTCAGGATCAACATGTTCTTCGTCGTAGTTCATGACTTCATCTTCTCGGTCGTCGCGATCGAATATCATATCACCCTCTCCGGTGTTGTTTAGAAATTTGGAGCCGTCAAAATCTTCTTCATTCTGATCATCATCTGGCCCGCGTATGATATCGAACATGGTCTGTTCTCTCTCTCTGTCGGTATTGTCCGCCATAGCTTTTATTTAACTATGCCAAAAGAAATATAAAACAATTTAGTATAATCTCGAATAATAGATATAATCTCGAATACATCGTCTCGAATAATAGATATAATCTCGAATACATGGTCTCGAATAATAGATTTAATCTCAAATACGTCGTCTCGAATAATAGATATAATCATCTCGAATATTATATATCGAATACATCACTAGCTAGCTAGCTAGCTAGCTAATAAAGATCGAATACTGCAGAGTAATCTAGGCCACTCGCGGTTCCTGAGGTGCGGGCGGTGGACACCCAAAGAGAAGGGACCATCACTGGATCATAACTCGGGTGATCTCCCCAAAGAACCTGCCAGGTATTGGAGAACCTGACGTCCATAGCAGCCATGTAGCAATGGACGTGCTCGTCCTCCTCCCTGACACGGCGATGTACCACCTCCGGCGGGGCCGGCTCCCTCCGCACCGAAAGTGTCCCACGCGAATGCCACCAAAGAAGATGAGGGTCGACGACGGGAGCGGGGGCCGGGTTCCTCACCAAGCGTCGCGCCCCTGAAGGTAGCACCTCCCAGTGCCAGCCCGACGGAGCCCAGTCCCGGACATGGGTCCTCTGAAGCAGGACGTCGTCGCGGACGTGTCGACGGCGAGGATGCGGGCCGGGCATCGTCGACAACAAAATACTATATGCCGCAAAAGTAAAGTAACATTTTTTAAATGATGGATTGTGATGATTTCATATATGCAAATTCTAAATTTTATAACTAAAAATATGAGAAACTAAAAAAACATCGATCATCGTCTAACAATTTGAAATTCATCTAATTCATCTAGCTAGCTAAAACTAACATTTCCAAAATTTCTAACATTTCTATATAACTAACATTTCTATAACATTTGACATTATATATATTATAACTAACATTTCTACATACTATTTGACATTAATCTAATCTGATTAATTAATTCATCTAAAACTTT
>LT934111.1:12606842-12666102 GCA_900231445.1 Triticum turgidum subsp. durum
GCGCTACGGTCGGCGCCGGCGCCGGTGTGCGCTACGATCGATTGGAGGGAGGAGAGGGGCCGGGGGATGGGCTCACAGCGACGGCGAGGCGAGGTCGAGGCGACGGCGAAGCGAGGGGATCGGCGACCGGGACGGCGACGGGGCGGCGACGGGGACGAGGGCGGCGACGGCGACGGGGGCGGCGACGGGGACGAGGGCGGCGACGGCGACGGGGACGAGGGCGCGACGGGGACGGCGTAGGACGGGTGCGGCGTCGATCGGGAAGAAACAGAGTGGGAGAATGAAATTTTTCGAAGTGTTGTATATATAGAAGGCACCTTTAGTACCGGTTGGAGCCACCAACCGGTACTAAAGGTCTGTTTTGGCTAGCCCAAGCGGCGGGAAGCAACCCCCTTTAGTACCGGTTGGTGGCTCCAACCGGTACTAAAGGCCCCCCCTTTAGTACCGGTTGATGCCACGAACCGGTACTAAAGGGGGGTGCGCTGCCAGGCGAGGGGCGCAGAAGTTTAGTCCCACCTCGCTAGCCGAAGGGCGCTTACACCTGCTTATAAGCCCCGCCGCCGCTGCTGTCTCGAGCTCCTCTCTAAAGCAGGCCTTCTGGGCCTACCTCTGCTACTCTGCCCTGTGGGGCCTATTGGTCTTGCAGGCCTGCATCCTGGCCCAATAATAGGTTGGGTTTCTAGTCGTATGCAGGCCGCTGTGGCCCGGTAGGTGGGCTTTTTTCATTTAGTTTTTTCTTTTCTGCTTTATTTATTTTGTTTTATTTATTTTTAGTTGTTTTTTGCTGTATTTAGAGTTTCTTTGTGAATATTTTTGATAGTTTTTAGAAACTTTCAGTTAGTGCCGGTAGTTTTTAAATTTGAATAGTTTAAATTTTGAATTATTTGAAATTTGTGTGAATCACTAGTTTGTGAATAACTTAACTTTAAAAATATATTTTCCAGTGATTCTTTTTTCTTATGTTTAATATTAGTCTGTTTTATCATTATATTCAATTTGGTAATGCTTAAGTTATTTAAAAAATGAAATGACTTTGTAACGGATGAGTTTTCGTCCGAAACCCTGATACTTCGAAACAGATTGTCCATTTTGTACACGAAGTGCATTCAGTTTTTGTGGTAACCCTCTCTACTTTTTTGCACATGCTATGTGGGTGAAATTATGATGCCATGCCAACTTTCATCCTTTTCTGAGTTCATTTGAAATGCTTTTCAACTTCAGGGTCATTTAGCTGAAAAAATAAGTAAATGCATGAAAGAATTTGCTTGCATCCCAGATCTTTGGGTGTGAAACTTTTTCTTCGCGTGTGTCCCTTTGCATCGTAGCCATGGAAAATCTTCATCATTTAACGGGATGCTCGGGTCAATATTCACTGTGAATGGAGCAATTTCATCAAACTTTTCATAATCTTCTGACTTGTCTGTCTTGTCATCCACTCCCACGATGTTTCTCTTCCCAGAAAGAACTATGTGCTGCTTTGGCTCATCGTACGATGCATTCGCTTCCTTATCTTTTCTTTTTCTTGGCTTGGTAGACATGTCCTTCACATAGAAAACCTGTGCCACATCATTGGCTAGGACGAATGGTTCGTCTGCATACGCAAGATTGTTGAGGTCCACTGTTGTCATTCCGTACTGCGGGTCTTCCGTTACCCCGCCTCGTGTCATATTGACCCATTTGCACCGAAACAAAGGGACCTTCAAACCACGTCGATAGTCAAGTTCCCATATGTCCTGTATATAACCATAATATGTTTCCTTTCCCGTCTTGGTTTCTACATCAAAGCGGACACCACTGTTTTGGTTGGTGCTCTTCTTATCTTGGGCGATCGTGTAAAATGTATTACCATTTATCTCGTACCCTTTGAAAGTCATTATATTCGAAGATGGTAACTGGGACAGCAAGTACAGGTCATCTTCAATAGAGGTGTCATGCATGGTACGTGCTTGCAACTAGCTGGGGAAACTCCTGGTTTGTTCACGTGTAATCCAGTCATCAGACCGCTCCGGGTGTTTGGAGCGTAGCAAATTCTTGTGTTCATCCATATACGTAGCCACCAAGTCGGAATTCTGTAGAACTGTGTAGTGTACTTCAGTGAGAGAATGTCTGTCCATACATATTATTTGTTCCCCTCCTAGCGTGCCTTTTCCATCCAGTCTGCCCTTATGCCGCGATTCAGGAACACCAATCGGCTTAAGGTCAGGAATAAAGTCAATACAAAACTCAATGACCTCCTCATTTTGACGGCCCTTGGAGATGCTTCCTTCTGGCCTAGCATGGTTATGAACATATTTCTTTAAGACTCCCATGAACCTCTCAAAGGGGAACATATTGTGTAGAAATACAGGACCCAAAACGTTAATCTCTTCGCATAGGTGAACTAGGACGTGCGTCATGATGTTGAAGAAGGATGGTGGGAACACCAACTCGAAACTGACAAGACATTGCACCAAATCATTCTGTAACCTTGGTATGATTTCTGGATCGATTACCTTATGAGAGATTGCATTGAGAAATGCACATAGCTTCACAATGGCTAATCGAACGTTTTCCGGTAGAAGCCCCCTCAATGCAACCGGAAGCAGTTGCGTCATAATCACGTGGCAGTCATGGGACTTTAGGTTCTGGAACTTTTTCTCTGCCATGTTTATTATTCCCTTTATATTCGACGAGAAGCCAGACGGTACCTTAATACTGAGCAGGCATTCAAAGAAGATTTCCTTCTCTTCTTTGGTAATAGCGTAGCTTGCATGACCCTGATGTATGCCGTCTTTTCCGTGCATACGTTGCTGGTCCTCCCGTGCCTCAGGTGTATCTTTTGTCTTCCCATACACGCCCAAGAAGCCAAGAAGGGTCACACAAAGATTCTTCGTCACGTGCATCACATCGATTGCGGAGCGGACCTCGAGGTCTTTCCAATAGGGCAGGTCCCAAAATTATAGATTTCTTCTTCCACATGGGTGAGCGTCCGTCAGCATCATTCGGAATAGGTTCTCCACCAGGACCCTTTCCAAAGACCACCTTCAAATCCTTGACCATATCATGTACATCAGCACCAGTACGGTGGCGAGGCTTCGTCCGGCGATCCGCCTCACCTTTGAAATGCTTGCCTTTCTTTCTTACGGGATGCCTGCTCGGAAGAAATCGACGATGTCCCAGGTACACATTCTTATTAGCCACATATATACTGTCGGTATCATCCAAACAGTGCGTGCATGCGCGGTATCCCTTGTTTGTCTGTCCTGAAAGGTTACTGAGAGCAGGCCAATCATTGATGGTCACGAACAGTAATGCCTTTAGGTCAAATTCTTCCCCCATGTGCTCATCCCACGCACGTACACCTGTTCCATTCCAAAGTTGTAAGAGTTCTTCAACTAATGGCCTTAGGTACACATCAATGTTGTTGCCGGGTTGCTTAGGGCCTTGCATGAGCACTGGCATCATAATGAACTTCCGCTTCATGCACAACCAAGGAGGAAGGTTATATAAATATAGAGTCACAGGCCAGGTGCTATGGTTGCTGCTCTGCTCCCTAAAAGGATTAATGCCATCTCCACTTAGACCAAACAATACGCTCCTTGCGTCATCTACAAACTCCTTCCCGTACTTTCTTTCGATTTTTCTCCACTGCGACCCGTCAGCGGGTACTCTCAACTTTCCGTCTTTCTTACGGTCTTCTCTGTGTCGTCGCATCGCCTTGGCATGCTCTTTGTTTTGGAACAAACATTTCAACCGTGGTATTATAGGAGCATACCACATCACCTTGGCAGGAATCTTCTTCCTGGGGCACCGGCCCTCGACATCACCAGGATCATCGCGGCAGATCTTATAGCGCAATGCACCACATACCGGGCAAGCGTTCAAATCATCGTACTCACCGCGGTAGAGGATGCAATCATTAGGGCATGCATGTATCTTCTGCACCTCTAACCCTAGAGGGCATACAGCCTTCTTTGCTTCGTATGTACTCTCGGGCAATTCGTTGTCCTTTGGAAGCATATCCTTTATCATTACCAGCAACTTTCCAAATCCCTTGTCAGATACACCATTCTCTGCCTTCCATTGCAGCAAATCCAGTGTGGTGCGCAGCTTTTTCTTGTCACCTACGCAATTCGGGTACAACAATTTTTTGTGATCCTCTAACATGCGCTGCAACTTCTTCTTCTCCAAATCACTTGCGCAGTTTCTCTTTGCATCGGCAATGGCCCGACCTAGATCATCAACGGGCTCATCTGATGCCTCTTCTTCAGCTTCTTCCCGCATTGCTGGCTCAGCTTCTTCCCGCATTATCGGCTCAGCTTCTTCCCCCATTGTTGTATCATCGTATTAAGGGAACCCATGGCCAGGATAGCTGTCGTCGTCCTCTTCTTCTTCATTGTCTTCCATCATAACCCCTCTTTATCCGTGCTTGGTCCAAACATTATAATGGGGCATGAAACCGGACTTAAACAGGTGGACGTGAATGGTTCTTGACGCAGAGTAATTGTGACCATTCTTACAGCGAGCACATGGACAAGGCATAAAACCATCCGCCCGCTTGTTTGCCTCAGCCGCAAGCAGAAAAGTATGCACGCCCTCAACGAACTGGGGAGAGCATCGGTCATCGTACATCCATTGCCGGCTCATCTTCATTACACAACACCGAATAGACCAAATTAATACAAGTTCATACAATTAATACAAGTTCATACATAAAGTTCATACAACACTTAAATCCAACAAACAAATAACTCTCTAGCTAAAGCATTTAAATGCAACAACAAATATGATCAAGATCGCAACTAAGGTAACAATGGATCCAACAGCGTAATGATACCAAGCCTCACTATCGATGGCATATTTTCTAATCTTTCTAATCTTCAAGCGCATTTTCTCCATCTTGATCTTGTGATCATCGACGACATCGGCAACATGCAACTCCAATTCCATCTTCTCCCCCTCAATTCTTTTCAATTTTTCTTTCAAGTACTCGTTTTCTCTTTCAACTAAATTTAACCTCTCGGCAATAGGGTCGGTTGGAATTTCCGGTTCACATACCTCCTAGAAAAAATTTCTATGTCAACTTGATGGGCATAATTTGTCATAAACACGAAATGCAACTAGTTTTAAAAGAGAATATACATACCACATCCGAATCATAAGAAGGACTAGGGCCGACGGGGACGGATATCAAAACCATGGCACTATATGTATAACAAACAACGTACGGGTAAGATAATTATATGAGTAACTATATATCCAAATCACAGAAACATCATTTTTTATATAAAATTTCGTGAACAAGAGGCTCACCACAAGGTGGTGCCGGCAACGGGACGGTGCGGGCGATCGACGGTGGCTACGATGGAGATTTAGAAGGCACTAAGTAAACCACACCTACATATGCAAACTAAGTGTTATTTTTGACCTCAAATTGCATATAAATCAAATACTAGCACATATATATATCCTCCCAAATTACTAAACTCACAAATTAATCACTATATAAACCAATGCAAGAGCTAATCTAGCAATGAGAGATGAAAGGACAAAGTTGCTAAGCTTTGTGATCATTTGAATAGATGAGGGCCTTCAAATCTTGACAAATTTTGGGCAAATTTTGTGATGAACTCGAGAGGAAGAAGGGAAGAATAGAGGAGAGGGAGAGGGGAAAGGGGGAAGAACAGAGTGCTGGTGGACGAAGGGTCTATGTAGGACGACCTTTAGTACCGGTTCGTGCCAAGAACCGGTACTAAAGGGGCTGGAGGGGCCCCATTCTGACAACATCCTGCCACCACTCTCATTAGTACCGGTTCGTGGCACGAACCGGTGCTAAAGGTTCGCCATGAACCGGTACTAATGAAAGCGGCCCGGCTAGCCGTTGGAACCGGCACTAATGTATACATTAGTGCCGGCTCAAATACAAACCGGCACTAATGTGCTTCACGTTTGACCCTTTTTCTACTAGTGATAATTGATGTGACTTTTCCACGTCAGCTTCTATTGAACCGAAAAATCGTGAACTTCTCGAACCCTAGAAAAGATCCCTTCAAGAACTCAACACCACCGTGCGCAGGTCCCATGGTGGGCGCCAACTGTAGTGGAATTGTCACGACAGATGTCTTTAGTGTCAGGACTTAGTCACGAGGCCAACGCATCTATGTGGTAGCTTCAGAGGGGTTGAACGGGACGAGACACGCGATGTTTTACCTAGGTTCGGCCCCTCATGGTGGAGGTAAAAGCCTACATCCTGCTTCATTGATATTGATGATGATGACCACGGTTACAAGTGTGCTCTTTCTCGAGAGCTATTGTCTAAACCTAACTTGTCCAACTCGTGGAACTTGTGAATCTTGTCCCTCTTGGGGTGCCCTGCCCCTCCTTATATATGTTGAAGGGGCGGTTTACATGACTAGTCCTATTAGGATTAGGATTACTCTATTACAAGTGGAATCCTAGTCTTGCTTCCTTTGTAAGGGAATATTCTTTGTGCTTTCTTCATAAACCGGCCCACCATTAAACGTGAACCGGCCTTCTGGGCCATGGGCCTCGTCATCCATCTGACCCGCCCGCCGGGTTACTAATGAACCGCCAAGACCGGGCGGGTAGCCCGTGAACCGCCAAGCTCCGGGCGGATTACCAGTGAGTCATCCAGTCCGGCCGGTTTATACTTCCGGCCGGTTTACGCCACGGGGTATATCCCCGACAGTTTCACTAGTGGCTTCTCTCGAGAGCATAAGTATTATACAGTGGGTGAACAAATTACTGTTAAGCAATTGACAGAATTGAACATAGTAATGAGAATATCTAGGTATGATCATGTATATAGGCATCACGTCCGAGACAAGTAGACCGACTCCTTCCTGCATCTACTACTATTACTCCACTCATCGACCGCTATCCAGCATGCATCTAGAGTATTAAGTAAAAACAGACTAACGCCTTAAGCAAGATGACATGATGTAGAGGGATAGACTCATGCGATATGAAGAAAACCCCATCTTGTTATCCTCGATGGCAACTATACAATACGTGCCTTGCTGCCCTTACTATCACCGAGAAAGGACACCGCAAGATTGAACCCAAAGCTAAGCACTTCTCCCATTGCAAAAAAGACCAATCTAGTAGGCCAAACCAAACTGATAATTCAAAGAGACTTGCAAAGATAACCAATCATACATCCAAGAATTCAGAGAAGATTCAAATATTATTCATAGATAGACTTGATCATAAACCCACAATTCATCGGTCTCAACAATCACACCGCAAAAAGAAGATTACATCGAATAGATCTCCATAAGAGAGGGGGAGAACATTGTATTGAGATCCAAAAAGAAAGAAGAAGCCATCTAGCTACTAACTATGGAACCGTAGGTCTGAGGTAAACTACTCACACTTCATCGGAGAGGCTATGGAGTTGATGTAGAAGCCCTCCGTGATCGATGCCCCCTCCGGCGGAGCTCCGGAACAGGCCCCAAGATGGGATTTCATGGATACAGAAAGTTGCGGCGGTGGAATTAGGGTTTTGGCTCCGTCTCTGATCGTTTGGGGGTACGTGTGTATATATAGGAGGAAGAAGTACGTCGGTGGAGCAACAGGGGGCCTACGAGGGTGGAGGGCGCGCCTGGGGGGGGGGGGGGTAGGCGCGCCCCCTACCTCGTGGCCTCCTGTTACGTGTCTTGACGTAGGGTCCAAGTCTCCTGAGTTGTATTCGATGAGAAAATCACGTTCCCGAAGGTTTCATTCCGTTTGGACTCCGTTTGATATTCCTTTTCTTCGAAACCCTAAAACAGCAAAAAGACAACAATTTGGGGCTGGGCCTCCGATTAATAGGTTAGTTCCAAAAATAATATAAAAGTGGATAATAAAGCCCAATAATGTCCAAAACAGTAGATAATATAGCATGGAGCAATCAAAAATTATAGATACGTTGGAGACGTATCAAGCATCCCCAAGCTTAATTCCTGCTCGTCCTCGAGTAGGTAAATGATAAAAACAGAATTTTTGATGCGGAGTGCTACTTGGCATAATTTTAATGTAATTCTTCTTAATTGTGGTATGAATATTCAGATCCGAAAGATTCAAGACAAAAGTTCATATTGACAAAAAAGGATAATACTTCAAGTATACTAACAAAGCAATTATGTCTTCTCAAAATAACATGGCTAAAGAAAGTTATCCCTGAAAAATCACATAGTCTGGCTATGCTCTATCTTCACCACACAAAATATTTAAATCATGCACAACCCCGATGACAAGCCAAGCAATTGTTTCATACTTTTGACATTCTCAAAACTTTTTCAATCTTCACGCAATACATGAGCGTGAGCCATGGATATAGCACTATAGGTGGAATAGAGTGGTGGTTGTGGAGAAGACAAAAAGGGAGAAGATAGTCTCACATCAACTAGGCGTATCAACGGGCTATGGAGATGCCCATCAATAGATATTAATGTGAGTGAGTAGGGATTGTCATGCAATGGATGCTCTAGAGCTATAAGTATATGAAAGCTCAACAAGAAACTAAGTGGGTGTGCATCCAACTTGCTTGCTCATGAAGACCTAGGGCATTTTGAGGAAGCCCATCATTGGAATATACAAGCCAAGTTCTATAATGAAAGATTCCCACTAGTATATGAAAGTGATAACATGAGAGACTCTCTATTATGAAGATCATGGTGCTACTTTGAAGCACAAGTGTGGTAAAAGGATAGTAACACTGTCCCTTCTCTCTTTTTCTCTCATTTTTTTAATGTTTTTTATTTGGGCCTTTTTTCTTTTTATGGCCTCTTTTGTTTCTCTTTTTTTATTCGGGCTTCTTTGGCCTCTTTTATTTATTTTTCGTCCGGAGTCTCATCCCGACTTGTGGGGGAATCATAGTCTCCATCATCCTTTCCTCACTGGGAGAATGCTCTAATAATGATGATCATCACACTTTTATTCTTCTTACAACTCAACAATTACAACTCGATACATAGAACAAAATATAACTCTATATGAATGCCTCTGGCGGTGTACCGGGATATGCAATATGACAATGATGGAGTGTGTCATAATAAACGGAATGGTGGAAAGTTGCACGACAATATATCTCGGAATGGCTATGGAAATGCCATAATAGGTAGGTATGGTGGCTGTTTCGAGGAAGGTGTATGGTGGGTGTATGATACCGGCGAAAGGTCACTAGTCCAGAACCGGGCAATAGCACCGGTTCGTAAGGCCCTTTAGTGCCGGTTTGGTAACCGGCGCTAAAATGTAGTCACTAAAGCCCCCCCCCCTTTTAGTACCGGTTCAACACGAACCGGTGCTAAAGGGCAACCACGTGGCACGAGCCAGCTTCGGGGGCAGGGAGCCCTTTAGTACCGGTTGGTGTCACCAACCAGTATTACAATGTGGGGGGGGGTTGGGTTTATGATTTCTTTTTCATTTAATTTTGTGTTTTCCATTTAATTATTTTTCGTTTGCTGGTATTTTACGATACTACATATTGTACACGTTATGCATATGTATAAATAGAATTTCTAGTAGAACCGATCATAATATATATATATATATATATGTATATATATATCATCGAATGTCTCACAACCACCATTAATTAATTCACACATATATACACACACACATGTGTGTGTGTGTATATATATATACAATTTCTCCTAATTGGTGCCTTTGGAGCCAGTGGCATTAGCCTAGCTAATTGGTGCCTTCGGAGCACTATAACAATTGGAAGTGGTTCATGGGGGCGGTAGCGGGTAATAGTATTCTCCTTTGGGATCTATGACCTGGTCGAGCAAAAATCCCGCTATTTCCTCTTGAATTGCTTCTATGCGGTCCTGTGCTAGGAGCTTGTCCCGCACCTCTTTGAACTGTTAAGAAAGAGATCAATATGCATGTGTATTAGTTGTGTGACTAGATATCGATAATGGTGTAAAAATTGTGAATAGTGTTCTGACAATCGATATCGTACCCACTCCTGTCTTTGAGATTTTCTCCTTTCGGACGCCATCATGCTAATGTTCTCGCAAACGTAGTATGCACATAGATCATTCCCCGACGCCTGCTTCAAGGCCTTTACGAGAATGGAATTTGATCAGATAATAATTAATCAAGCATGATAATTAAAGAGATGACAGCTAGCTAGTACTACTTAATTACTTACCTTGGGTCGATACCATTTCAGACTTTGTTTCCATGGGCCTGGAGTGACCCTGATGAACTTTGCCCAAGCCCTGCCCGCCGACAAAGAAAATGAATAAATGGGTTATTAAATAGTTGTTATCAGGAAATGACGAACTAATTAAATAGGACGAGATATAGTTAATAATGATTGAAATTACCTGTTGACTATCCCCTTCACGATGGTGTAGTCACTTGCTTTCTTAAGTAGTGAGTCTAGTACTTCAACTGTTCCTTCATCAACTTTAATGATTAACAAGATCCAGTGAAATCTGCATGCACACATGTTTGCATGTCTTAATTAAGTGGGCATATGTAAGCAAAAACATGTAGCTATAGCTAGTAGGAAAAAACAGAATTTGTAGTACAAGACAGTGTGACTCACTGGAAGTTGTAAGGACGTAGTATATCTTCATTGTATTTGAGTTCCTTGAAGAACTGTAGCATTCTTTCCTCTACACTTTTTTCGTGATATGGATCTATTTTCCATGTGTATTCATTAATGGTATTTGGGTCAACGAACCCAATGCCATAGCGTCCAGCTTTTTTCATTTCATAAATCTTCATCCTGCATAATACCATAGAAAAGAATATAGTGAGGATAATTACAGATAATGATTGATCAAAATGATCACTATAGCTAGCTTGAGACTTAAATTACAGAAAGAAATCACTTACAGACAATAGCAACTGATGATAGATTTGTCGAGTGCGTCTTTATTGTATAGCTGAAATAGTTCTGAATACTCAACGGTCACAACTTTCTCATGGTAGTAATGCTCCTTGTTGACATTCACCATGAGGGACTCTCGATTGGAAATCTTGGTAATGTCCATGTACCATTGATGCAATTCATACATTCTAGTTGGGAGCATATTGACCTCCTCTGGCTCGACCAAAGGTTGGGCCCGGGCATATTTCCATTTTATTTCCTCCTCTCTAGTCGGAGACATGGGCTCGATATCGAGGAGTTTTCCAACAGTGATCCCGATCGATTCAGCCTACGTAATATGCTCCTCGGTTATTACCACATCGCCCACCCCGGGAACGTTAATGGTTTGCCCACAATAATATTGGGCGCGCCTACTGTCATGTGTTGTTGGCACAACAAGCAGGGGGATTGATTGCGCCCCCTGTTCTCCCAGCTAGGGAACGGTTTTACCGCTCCTTTTGCCAGCTGATTTGCTCGAGCTCGAGCTCACCTCTTTCTATAGACGTGCTCGATTTAACTTCTTGAGGTGGCGCTCATAATCTGTGTCAACAGGCTTGGGAGCTGGTGGTCTAGCCATACGAATGAAGTGGTCAATCTTTTCCACAGGCACTTTCTCCCTTGGCGGCAGTGGCGGTTTCGGTGCAAAATGGGCTTCCACCTCGGCCTTCGATATGGCTACGTTTTCCTCCTCGGACTTGTCATAAGGCCTCTGCGGAAGAGGCGCGAGGCTTGGACCATATTGAAATCGCTTGCCTCCGCCTGTACCTGCAGTACTACCTCGACTTGTACCGCTACGCACCATAGCTGAGGCAGCTCTCTTCCATGATTTCTGAGGCGGCGAAGACGGCTGACGTGGCTGAGTTGGAGGAGGAGGAGTGGCATGAAGCTGTGCCGGACTTGGAGGAGGAGTGGCCTGAAGCTGCGCCGGACTTGGAGGAGGAGTGGCCTAACGCTTTGCCGGACTTGGAGGAGGAGTGGCCTGAAGCTGTGCCGGACTTGGAGGAGGAGTGGCCTGACGCGTTGGTGGACTTGGAGGAGTGGGAGTCTACTGACTCGGTGGCGGACTGCGACGAGGAGTCGAATGACGCGGTGTCGGTGGCCTTCGAAAGATGATGCAATCCTTTCTCCATAGGATGATACGATGGTTGGCCTCTCCTAGTGTGTGCTCATCGTCACCTCCAGGAATATCAACTCTAGCCCCAAATATTGGTCCACCACCTCATCAACCAAGACACGAGCATAGCCCGCTGGAATCGGGTTGCAATGGAAGGTTGCCTCGGGGGGAATTGTAAAAGCAAGGGCGTCCGCCACCTTCATGGATATGTTCTTCATTTTGAAGTGTAGCTCGCAGTTAGTGTTCTCCATGATGTCATCCACTGGGTAGCTATCCAGCAATGCGTCGCCTGGGGCGGAACCCACGCTGCTTCTCGGCATGGATGGGACGGTGCTATCCATTGGTGGATCATACGCTAGCTGCTGAGACCCCCTTTGCTGGCTAAGTGAGTCGATCTGCTCCTGCTGCCACTCGAATTTGATTGCCAAGTCCGCGTGCGCTGATTCTAGGCCTTGAAGGCGTTCATAGTCTAGCTTCCTCTGCTCCTCCTCCATCTTCCTCTTCTTCTCCTCCGCAATCTTCTTTCTCGCACGGGTTCTATAGTCGGCGTTCCAGTCCGAAAACCCCTCATACCACGGAATAGCGCCCATGCCTCATGTTCTTCCCGGGTGTTTAGGATTTCCCAGGGCACGCGTAAGCTCGTCGTTCTCTCTGTTGGGCTCGAACAACCCCGATCGAGCCTCTTCTATTGCAACAAGTAGCTTATCTTCGGCTCCGTCTAGACATGCCTTCTTCGAAACTTTGCCTGTCTTCGGGTCCAACTCCCCGCCATGCGCATAGAACCAAGTCCTGCACCTGGGGGGCAGCTCAATGTTTCTGGAGTGACACATGCATCCAGCATCTCTTTCTAAGACTTATCCCACTTAGGCATTCCCACCACATAGCCACCTGGCCCCAGCTTATGGAACTTATCTTTTTTTGCGGCATTGGCCTTGTTTATTCTGGACCGTTCCTTAGATAATTCCGAATCCTTGAATTTCACGAAATCGTCCCAATGAGCACTTTGCTTCTCTAGTGTTCCCTCGAATACCGGAGTCTTCCTTCCTTCCTTGATGTACTTGGCCCATTCACTCATCTTGTGGTTCTTGAATGCAACCGCCATCTTCCTAAGAGCAGGGTCCTTGACTTTCTCCACATCTGCATCTGTGAAATGATCTGGTAGGGTGAAATGTGACATGAGCGTTTCCCAAAGCAAATGTTTTTATCTGTCGTCGACAAAAGTAACTCCTGGACGTGGCTTTGCTAGCTCTCTCCATTCTTGAAGGGAGATCGGGAGTTGGTCCTTCACAAGAACTCCGCACTGACGAATGAACTTGTCCGCAACCTTCTTAGGCGCTAATGGTTCGCCATTAGGTATGATTGCCTCGATATTGTACTTTACGCCCTCCTTCAACTTTTTGTTCGGGCCTCGTTTCGTCCTATTGCCTGAAGATTTGCTCGATCTGGATGGCTGAAAGAAGAAAGATCGATTCGTTAATATATCTTCAAGTCATTTAAAACATGTGATGATCACTAGATGCCTGCTTATATAAATATATATACCTCGCCGGTCTTTGTTGTTTCAAGATGAACATTTTCTTCATCATGTTCATAGTTCATGACTTCATCAATTCGGTCGTCGCGATCGAATATCATATCACCCTCCCCGGTGTTGTTTAGATATTCGGAGCCGTCATAATCTTCTTCATTCTGATCATCATCTGGCCCGCGAGGATTGCATATGATATTGAACAGGGCTTGTTCTCCCTCTCTGCCGGTATTGTCCGCCGTAGGTTTTGTTTAACTAATCCAAAAGAAATATATTCAAATTACAATGCATGGATGCAATCAATTAATAAGGAAAAACTGAATCAATCATAGTACATAATAAGCATCATCGAATATAATCTCGAATATGTCGTCTTGAATAATAGATATAATCTCGAATACATCATCTCGAATAATAGATATAATCTCGAATACATCGTCTCGAATAATAGATATAATCTCGAATACATTGTCTCGAATAATAGATATAATCTCGAATAATAGATATAAGCTCGAATACATCGTCTCGAATAATATGTAATCTCGAATATGTCGTCGGATCATGTGGCGCGGGCGGTGGACACCCAAAGAGAAGAAACCCTCACAGGATCATAGCTGAAGTGAGATCCCTGAAGAAACTACCAGGTATTGGAGAACATGCCGCCCTCTAACGCAACCATGTAGCGATGGACGTGCTCGTCCTCCTCCCTGACACGGTGACGTACCACCTCCGGCGGGGCCGGCTCCCTCCGCACCGAAACTGGCCCACGCGAACGCCACCAAACGAGATCAGGGTCGACGACCGGGGGCACGATCCTTATCAAGCGGCGCGCCCCTCCAGGCAGCACCTCCCAGTGCCAGCCCGACGGCGAGGATGCCCACAAAAAGTAACATTTTTTTAATGATTGGATTTTGATAACTAAAATTTCTAACATTTCTATATAATTAACATTCCTATAACATTTCTAACAATGCTATATAACTAACATTTCTATAACATTTCTAATATTTCTATAACTAAAAAACAGAAAAAAAATTATAACATTTCTATATATATAACTAACATTTGTATAACATTTCTAATATTTCTATAACTAAAAAAAGAAAAATTTCTAACTTTTATAACTATTTCTATAACTAAAAAACAGAAAAATTTCTAACAATTCTAACTTTTCTATAACATTTCTAACAATGCTATATAACTAACTATTATATAACTAAAAAAGAAAAATTTCTAACATTTTTATAACTATTTCTATAACTAAAAAACTAAAAAAATGTATGTGTGTGTGTGTGCTCACAGGTGAGGCGAGAGGCGACGGGCGGCGACGACGGGGATGGCGACGACGGGGACGGGCTGGGGCGGCGACAATGGGGACGGGCCGGGGCGGCGACGATGGGGACGACGCGGCGGTGACGACGGGGACGACGAGGCCGGGACGACGGGGCGGCGACGACAGGGACGTGGCGGCGACGAGGGATATGGAGATGGGGGCGGCGGGCGATGGGGCAGAGTAGAAGAAGCAGATGAGAAACTGAAATTTTTGAAGTGTTTAGTTATATAGGATGGACCTTTAGTACTGGTTGGAGCCACAAACCGGTACTAAAGGCCTGTTTTGGCTAGGCCAAGCGGCGGGAACCGCACACCCTTTAGTACCGGGTGGTGGCTCCAACCGGTACTAAAGGGGGGGCCTTTAGTACCGGTTGGAGCCACCACCCGGTACTAAAGGGGGTGTGCTGGCGCAGGTGCGGTGCGGCAAGTTTAGTCCCACCTCGCTAGCTCTCTTGAGCTCCTCTCCAAAGCAGGCCTACTGGGCCTACATGTTATGTGCTGCCCTGTGGGCCTACTGGGCCTTTGCGGGCCTGCATCCTGGCCCAACAACAGGTTGAGTTTCTAGTCGTATGCAGGCCGCTCTAGCCCAGTAGGCGGGCTTTTTTTGCTTTTTTGTGTATTTAGAGCTTCTTTGTGAATATTTTCGCTTTAGGTACAAAAAATTACAAACTTTCTGTTAGTGCCCCTAGTTTTCAAATTTGAATAGTTTAAATTTTGAATTATTTGAAATTAGTGTGAATCACTAGTTTGTGAATAACTTAACTTTAAAAATCAGTAAAGGCATGAAAGAATTTGTTTGCACATAAAATTTCTTCGCGTTTGAAATGCTAAAACACTTAACTACCCTAACTATTACAGAGATTCCCTCCTGGGTGTGAAACACAGAAAAGTGATGACAGTGAAGCCGATCACATCCCAGATCTTTGGGTGTGAAACTTTTTCTTCGTGTGTGTCCCTTTGCGCCATAACCATGGAAAATCTTCATCATTTAACGAGATGCTCGGGTCAATATTCACTGTGAATGGAGCAATTTCATCAAACTGTTCATAATCTTCTGACATGTCTGTCTTGTCATCCACTCCCACGATGTTTCTCTTCCCAGAAAGAACTATGTGCCGCTTTGGCTCATCGTACGTGCATTCTCTTCCTTATCGTTTCTTTTTCTTGGCTCGGTAGACATGTCCTTCACATAGAAAACCTGTGCCACATCATTGGCTAGGACGAATGGTTCGTCTGCATACGCAAGATTGTTGAGATCCACTATTGTCATTCCGTACTGCGGGTCTTCCGTGACACCACCTCGTGTCATATTGACCCATTTGCACCGAAACAAAAGGACCTTCAAACCACGTCGATAGTCAAGTTCCCATATGTCCTATATATAACCATTATATGTTTCCTTTCCTGTCTTGGTTTCTGCATCAAAGCGGACACCACTGTTTTGGTTGGTGCTCTTCTTATCTTGGGCGATCGTGTCAAATGTATTACCATTTATCTCGTACCCTTTGAAAGTCATTATATTCAAAGATGGTAACTGGGACAGCAAGTACAGGTCATCTTCAATAGAGGTGTCATGCATGGTACGTGTCTGCAACCAGCTGGCGAAACTCCTGTTTTGTTCACATGTAATCCAGTCATCAGACCGCTCCGGGTGTTTGGAGCGTAGCAAATTCTTGTGTTCATCCATATACGGAGCCACCAAGGCGGAATTCTGTAGAACTATGTAGTGTGCTTCAGTGAGAGAATGTCCGTCCATACATATTATTTGTTCCCCTCCAAGCGTGCCTTTTCCATCCAGTCTGCCCTTATGCCGCGATTCAGGAACACCAATTGGCTTAAGGTCAGGAATAAAGTCAATACAAAACTCAATGACCTCCTCATTTTCATGGCCCTTGGAGGTGCTTCCTTTTGGCCTAGCACGGTTATGAACATATTTCTTTAAGACTCCCATGAACCTCTCAAAGGGGAACATATTGTGTAGAAATACAGGACCCAAAACGTTAATCTCTTCGCATAGGTGAACTAGGACGTGCGTTATGATGTTGAAGAAGGATGGTGGGAACACCAACTCGAAACTGACAAGACATTGCACCAAATCATTCTCTAACCTTGGTATGATTTCTGGATCGATTACCTTCTGAGAGATTGCATTGAGAAATGCACATAGCTTCACAATGGCTAATCGAACGTTTTCCGGTAGAAGCCCCCTCAATGCAACCGAAAGGAGTTGCGTCATAATCATTTGGCAGTCATGAGACTTTAGGTTCTGGAACTTTTTCTCTGCCATGTTTATCATGTTGCGTCATAATCATTTGCCAGACGGTACCTTAATACTAAGTAGGCATTCAAAGAAGATTTCCTTCTCTTCTTTGGTAAGAGCGTAGCTTGCATGACCCTGATGTATGCCGTCTTTTCTGTGCATATGTTGCTGGTCCTCCCGTGCCTCAGGTGTATGTTTTGTCTTCCCATACACGCCCAAGAAGCCAAGCAGGGTCACACAATGATTCTTCGTCACGTGCATCACGTCGATTGCGGAGCGGACCTCTAGGTCTTTCCAATAGGGCGGGTCCCAAAATATAGATTTCTTCTTCCACATGGGTGGGCGTCCGTCAGCGTCATTCGGAACAGGTTGTCCACCAGGACCCTTTCCAAAGACCACCTTCAAATCCTTGACCATATCATGTACATCAGCACCAGTACGGTGGCAAGGCTTCGCCCGGTGATCTGCCTCACCTTTGAAATGCTTGCCTTTCTTTCTTACGGGATGCCTGCTCGGAAGAAACCGACGATGTCCCAAGTACAAATTCTTCTTACAATTAGCCAAATATATACTGTCGGTATCGTCCAAATAGTGCGTGCATGCACGGTATCCCTTGTTTGTCTGTCCTGAAAGGTTACTGAGAGCAGGCCAATCATTGATGGTCACGAATAGCAACGCCTTTAGGTCAAATTCTTGCCCATGTGCTCATCCCACGCACGTACACCTGTTCCATTCCACAGTTGTAAGAGTTCTTCAACTAATGGCCTTAGGTACACATCAATGTCGTTGCCGGGTTCCTCAGGGCCTTGGATGAGCACTCGCATCATAATGAACTTCTGCTTCATGCACAACCAAGGAGGAAGGTTATACAAACATAGAGTCACAGGCCAGGTGCTATGGTTGCTGCTCTGCTCCCCAAAAGGATTAATGCCATCTGCGCTTAGACAAAACCATACGTTCCTTGCGTCATCTGCAAACTCCTTCCCGTACTTTCTTTTGATTTTTCTCCACTGCGACCCATCAGCGGGTACTCTCAACTTTCCGTCTTTCTTACGGTCTTCTCTGTGCCATCGCATCGCCTTGGCATGCTCTTTGTTTTGGAACAAACGTTTCAACCGTGGTATTATAGGAGCATACCACATCACCTTGGCAGGAATCTTCTTCCTGGGGCGCTCGCCCTCGACATCACCAGGGTCATCGCGGCTGATCTTATAGCGCAATGCACCACATACCGGGCAAGCGTTCAAATCCTCGTACTCACCGCGGTAGAGGATGCAATCATTAGGGCATGCATGTATCTTCTGCACCTCTAACCCTAGAGGGCAGACAACCTTCTTTGCTTCGTACGTACTCTCGGGCAATTCGTTGTCCTTTGGAAGCATATTCTCTGCCTTCCATTGCAGCAATTCCAGTGTGGTGCCCAGCTTTTTCTAGTCACCTACGCAATTCGGGTACAACAATTTTTTGTGATCCTCTAACATGCGCTGCAACTTCTTCTTCTCCAAATCACTTGCGCAGTTTCTCTTTGCATCGGCAATGGCCCGACCTAGATCATCAACGGGCTCATCCGATGCCTCTTCTTCAGCTTCTTCCCGCATTGCCGGCTCAGTTTCTTCCCGCATTACCGGCTCAGCTTCTTCCCTCATTGTTGTATCATCGTATTCAGGGAACCCATGGCCAGGATAGCTGTCATCGTCCTCTTCTTCATTGTCTTCCATCATAACCCCCCTTTCTCCATGCTTGGTCCAAACATTATAGTGGGGCATGAAACCGGACTCAAATAGGTGGACGTGAATGGTTCTTGACATAGAGTAATTGCGACCATTCTTACAGCCAGCACATGGACAATGCATAAAACCATCCGCTCGCTTGTTTGCCTCAACCGCAAGCAGAAAAGTACACACGCCATTAATGAACTCGGGAGAGCATCAGTCATCGTACATCCATTGCCGGCTCATCTTCAATACACAGCACCGAAAATATCAAATTAATACAATACGTAAAGTTCATACATAAAGATCATACAACACTTAAATGCAACAAACAAATAACTCTCTAGCTAAAGAATTTAAATGCAACAACAAATGCGATCAAGATCGCAACTAAGGTAACAATTGATCCAACAGCATAACGATACCAAGCCTCACTATGAATGGCATATTTTCTAATCTTTCTAATCTTCAAGCGCATTTTCTCCATCTTAATCTTGTGATCATCGACGACATCGGCAACAAGCAACTCCAATTCCATCTTCTCCCCCCTCAATTCTTTTCAATTTTTCCTTCAAATCCTCGTTTTCTCTTTCAACTAAATTTAACCTCTCGACAATAGCGTCGGTTGGAATTTCCGGTTCAACTACCTCCTACATACAAATATCTATGTCAACTTGATGGGCATAATTTGTCATAAACACGAAATGCACTGAATGGTTTTAAAGGAGAATATACCACATCCGAATCATAACCCGGATGAGGGCAGACGGGGACGGATATCAAAACCATGGCACTATGCATAACAAACAACGTATGGGCCCGGGTAAGATAATTATATGAGTAACTATATATCCAAATCACACAAACATCATTTTTTTATATAAAACTTCATGAACAAGAGGCTCACCACAAGGTGGTGCCGGCGACGGGACGTTGCGAGCGATCGACGGTGGTTACGACGGAGATTTAGAAGGTACTAAGTAAACCACACCTACATATGCAAAACTAAGTGTTATTTTTGACCTCAAATTGCGTATAAATCAAATACTAGCACATATATATAATTCCTCCCAAATTACTAAACTCAAAAATCAATCACTATATAAAGCATTGGACGAGCTAATCTAGCAATGAGAGATGAAAGGAAAAAGTTGCTAACCTTTGTGATCATTTGAATGGATGGCGGCCTTCAAATATTGGGAAAAATGTGTGATGAGCTTGAGAGGAAGAGGGAAAAGAACAGAGAGGAGAGGGGAAAGGGGAAGAACAGAGCGAGCTCGGGAGGACGAAGGGTCTATGTAGGACGACCTTTAGTACCGGTTCGTGATACGACCCAGTACTAAAGGTGCTGGAGGGGCCCCGGACTGACAACATCCTGCCACCACTCACTTTAGTACCAGTTCGTGGCACGAACCTGTGCTAAAGGTTCGCCACGAACCGGTACTAATGAGAGTGGCGCGGCTAGCCGTTGGAACCGGCACTAATGTACACATTAGTGCCGACTCAAATTCAAACCGACACTAATGTGCTTCACATTTTAACCTTTTTCTACTAGTGGGTGTCCAGTATTAGAGAGGCTAGCAAAGGTGGAAGGATGAGAGTGCGTATAATCCATGGACTCAACATTAGTCATAAAGAACTCATATACTTATTGCAAAAATTTACCAGTTATCAAAGCAAAGTATTACGCGCATGCTCCTAGGGGGATAGATTGGTAGGAAAAGACCATCGCTCGTCCCCGACCGCCACTCATAAGGAAGGCAATTAAAAAATAAATCATTCTCCGACTTCATCACATAACGGTTCACCATACATGCATACTACGGGAATCACAAGCTTCAACACAAGTATTTCTCAAATTCACAACTACTCAACTAGCACAACTTTAATATCACCATCTTCATATCTCAAAACAATTATCAAGTATCAAACTTCTCATAGTATTCAACACACTCATAAGTGAGTTTTATTATTAATCTTGCATACCAAGCATACTAGGATTTTAAGCAAATTACTATGCTGTTAAGAATCTCAAATTAATCTAAGTGAAGCATGAGATATCACTAGTTTCTATAAAACAAATCCACCACCGTGCTCTAAAAGATATAAGTGAAACACTAGAGCAAAATTATATAACTCAAAAGATATAAGCGAGGCACATAGAGTATTCTAACAAATTCCAAATCATGTATGGATCTCTAAAATGGTGTGTACAGCAAGGATGATTGTGGTAAACTAACAAGCAAAGACTCAAATCATCCTAGACGCTCCAAGCAAAACACATATCATGTGGTAAATAAAAATATAGCTCCGAGTAAAGTTACCGATAGAAGTAGACGAAAGAGGGGATGCCTTCCGGGGCATCCCCAAGCTTTGGCTTTTAGGTGTCCTTAGATTATCTTGGGGGTGCCATGGGCATCCCCAAGCTTAGGCTCTTTCCACTCCTTGTTCGATAATCCATCAAATCTTTACCCAAAACTTGAAAACTTCACAACACAAAACTTAAAGTAGAAAATCTCGTGAGCTCCGTTAGCGAAAGAAAACAAAAGACGACTTCAAGGTACTGTAATGAACCCATTATTTATCTATATGGGTGTTATAGCTACCGTATTCCAACTTCTCTATGGTTTATAAACTATTTTACTAGCCATAGATTCATCAAAATAAGCAAACAACACACGAAAAACATAATCTGTCAAAAATAGAACAGTCTGTAGTAATCTGTAGCTAGCGCAAGATCTGGAACTCAAAAAATTCTAAAATAAATTGATGGACGTGAGGAATTTATCTATTAATTATCTTCAAGAATAATTAACTAAATATCACTTTCCAAATAAAAATGGCAGTAGTTCTCATGAGCGCTAAAGTATCTGTTTTTTACTTTTTTACAACAAGTTCAACAAGACTTTCCCCAAGTCTTCCCAACGGTTCTACTTGGAACAAACACTAATTAAACACAAAAAACACAACCAAAACATAGGCTAGATAATTTATTTATTACTAAACAGGAGCAATAAGCAAGGAATAAAAATAAAATTGGGTTGCCTCCCAACAAGCGCTATCGTTTAACGCCCCTAGCTAGGCATAACAAGCAAGAATAGATCTAGGTATTGCCATCTTTGGTAGGCAATCCATAAGTGGCTCTCATAATAGATTCATAAGGTAATTTAATTTTCTTTCTAGGAAAGTGTTCCATGCCTTTCCTTAATGGAAATTGGAATCTAATGTTTCCTTCCTTCATATCAATAATTGCACCAATTGTTCTAAGGAAAGGTCTGCCAAGAATAATAGGACATGAAGGATTGCAATCTATGTCAAGAACAATAAAATCTACGGGCACATAATTCCTATTTGCAACAATAAGAACATCATTAATTATTCCCATAGGTTTCTTAATAGTGGAATCCGCAAGGTGCAAGTTTAGAGAGCAATCATCAAAATCACGGAAACCTAACAAATCACACAAAGTCTTTGGAATCGTGGAAACACTAGCACCCAAATCACATAAAGCATAGCATTCATGATCTTTAATTTTAATTTTAATAGTTGGTTCCCACTCATCATAAAGGTTTCCAGGGATAGAAACTTCTAATTCAAGTTTTTCTTCATAAGATTGCATCAAGGCATGAACGATATGTTTAGTAAACGCTTTATTTTGACTATAAGCGTGAGTAGAATTTAGCACGGATTGCAACAAGGAAATACAATCAATCAAAGAGCAATTTTCATAGTTAAATTCCTTTAAATCCATAATAGTGGGTTTAGCAACATCTAGGGTTTTAATTTCTTCAATCCCACTTTTATCAAATTTAGCATCAAGATCAAATGATTCAGAATTCTTGGAACGCCTTCTAGGTAAAGGTGGATCATATTCAGTCCCATCATTATCAAGATTCATATTTCAAAACAAAGATTTAATAGGGGACACATCAATAGCTTTTAGATCTTCATCTTTATTTTCATAGCAACTAGAAGAACACGCTCTTATAAAGGCATCTTTCTTAGCATGCATCCTAGCGGTTCTTTCTTTGCACTCATCAATGGAAATTCTCATGGCTTTGAGAGACTCATTGATATCATGCTTAGGTGGAATAGATCTAAGTTTCAAAGAATCAACATCAAGAGCATTTCTATCAACGTTCCTAGCCAAATCATCAATCTTAAGCAATTTTTCTTCAATCATAGCATTAAAATTCTTTTGCGAAGTAATAAATTCTTTAATATTAGAATCAAAATAAGAGGGCATCTTATTATAATTTCCATAAGAATTGTTGTAGGAATTACCATAATTATTAGAGGGATTAGTAGGATAAGGCCTAGGATTGAAATTTCCTCTATACGTGTTGTTACCAAAATTGTTCCTACCAACAAAATTCACATCCGTAGATTCATTATTATTCTCAATCAAAGTAGACAAGGGCATATCATTAGGATCAGAAGAAACACTCTTATTAGCAAATAATTTCATAAGTTCATCCATCTTTCCACTCAAAACATTAATTTCTTCTATCGCATGCACCTTTTTATTAGTAGATCTTTTAGTATGCCATTGAGAATAATTAAACATAATATTATCTAGGAGTTTAGGAGCTTCTCCTAAAGTGATTTCCATAAAAGTGCCTCCCACGAACGAATCTAAAAGATTTCTAGAAGCAAAATTCAATCCGGCTTAAATTTTTTGTATAATCATCCACAAATTTAAACCATGAGTAGGGCAATTACGTATCATTATTTTAATTCTCTCCCAGGCTTATGCAACATGTGCATGATCAAGTTGCTTAAACTTCATAATATCGTTTCTAAGAGAGATGATCTTAGCGGGAGGAAAATACTTAGAGATAAAAGCATCTTTGCACTTATTCCATGAATCAATACTATTTTAAGGCAAAGACGAGAACCAAGCTTTAGCACGATCTCTAAGTGAAAAAGGAAATAGCTTCAATTTAACGATATCATTATCCACATCTTTCTTGTTTTTCATGTCACACAAATCAATGAAGCTATTTAGATGGGTAGCGACATCTTCACTAGGAAGACCGGAAAACGGATCTTTCATGACAAGGTTCAGCAAAGCAGCATTAATTTCACAAGATTCAGCATCGGTAAGAGGAGCAATCGGAGTGCTAATAAAATCATTATTGTTGGTATTGGTGAAGTCACAAAATTTAGTATTATCTTGAGCCATCGTGACAAGCAAGCAAACTAACACACAGACTCGCGGGCCATAGGTTTCACTAGTGGCTTCTCTCGAGAGCATAAGTATTCTACGGTGGGTGAACAAATTACTGTTGAGCAATTGATAGAATTGAACATAGTTATCAGAATATCTAGGTATGATCATATATATAGGCATCACGTCCGAGACAGGTAGACCAACTCCTGCCTGCATCTACTACTATTACTCCACTCATCGGCCGCTATCCAGCATGCATCTAGAGTATTAATTTAAAACAGAGTAACACCTTAAGCAAGATGACATGATGTAGAGGGTGTGACGCCCCTGATTTGACCGTACACTAATCATACACGCAAATGTGTACGATCAAGATCAAGGACTCACAGGAAGATATCAGAACCCAACTCTAGACACAAATTAAAATAATACAAGCTTTATATTACAAGCCAGGGGCCTCGAGGGCTCGAATACATAAGCTCGAAAACACAAGAGTCAGCGGAAGCAACAATATATGAGCACAGACATAAGTTAGACAAGATTGCCTTAAGAAGGCTAGCACAAAAGCAACAATGATCGAAAAGGCAAGGCCTCCTGCCTGGGAGCCTCCTAACTAATCCTAGTCGTCTGCGGTCTTCACGTAGTAGTAGGCATCCTCCGGGTAGTAGTAGTCATCAGTGGCGTCGTCTGGCTCCTGGGATCCGTCATCTGGTCGCAACAATCGGGTATGGGAGAAAAAGAGGTAGCAAAGCAACCGTGAGTACTCATCCAAAGTACTCACAAGCAAGGATCTACACTACATATGCATCGGTATCAATGAAATGGGCTGTATCTGTGGACTGGACTATAGAATGCCAGAAGAGAAGGGGAAAGCCTAGCCTATCGAAGACTAGCATCTTCTGTAAAGCACCATCTTGCAACAACAGGAGGGAGTAGAGTAGCATAAAGTAATGTAGTAGAAGTGTTATCAACCTCGGCCAGAGATCCTTTCTCAACTCCTTGTGAGAAAGCAATCCCAGAGCCATACTATCCAAGTGTCAACACATTCCAATTCTCATCACCATCTAGTTCTCATCACAATTATCCAGTTCTGGTTGTATCGATCGGGATACAACTCCAAGTGTCCGTTACCGTAGGACAGGCTATCGATAGATGTTTTCTTCCCTGCAGGGGTGCACCAACTTACCCACCACGCTCGATTAACTCCGGCCGAACACACTTTCCTGGGTCATGCCCGGCCTCGGCCAAACAATACGCCGCAACCCGACCTAGGCTTAGTAGAGAGGTCAACACGCTGGACTAAACCTTTTCCCCAGGGGTCATGGGCCATCTCCCTGGGAACTCCTGCACGTTGCGTACGCGGTCGGTGAGCAGACCTAGCTACCTCCTTCAAAAAGGAGGTCCTTACCAGTCCAACCCGGCGCGCGCCGCTCAGTCGCCGACGTCTATTAAGCTTCGGATGATGCATACGACGCAGAACGACCATACTATGCCCACGTGATGGTTAGTGCTATCAGGACAGAGGCCCCTTGGATCAAATATCCAAACCGTAGTGGATTAGGAGCACGCGGTAACGAGCAAAGACTCACGATCAATGTGACCCCGTCGCCCCGTCTCGAGTACTTGCGGCAAGGGCTCGCGTAAGTATCTCGCGGCCACGCCTCGTAAGTATCTCGCGGGCACCATCCAAGTCAAACCGACTCCACATCACTCGCTATTAAGCTCGCGCGGGTACCCCTCAGGGCCGACCCGTCTTTAGTAACATGGTTCAGTGCAAAGTCATAGTAACCATAGTAACTGTGTGTCTGACACCAAAGAGGAAACCTGAGGAATCACCCCCGGAGAATTCCACTCGATGTTATCATCAAGGTGAACGTAAGAGGATCCACCCTCGAGGTTCACACTTGAGGTGTTGGACAACAGAGCCGTAACAGAAGTGGTTAAGGAGGAAATCACCCTGGATGACCTCAACCATATAGCTACACTACAGAGATCTCATTAGGAGTGATGTAAGAGGTTCCACCGTCGGCACTCGATGGTAACTCTGCAGAGTCGTACAACTAGGGGGGTGATGTGCGGTGTCGGGGCCTGGACGTCGATCACGATGATCGAGTCATCGAACATAAAGCGAGGCAACTGGGACAAGGTGGGGTCACTGATGGATCTCTAACCAACCTATACTAAGCAGTTTCGGATAAGCAGGTAACAACAACAGGCTATGCATCAGAGTAGGATCACACATAAAGCAGTAGCAGTTCTAATGCAAGCATGAGAGGGAAAGAAATGGGCGATATCGGAATGCTCAAGGGGGGTTTGCTGGCCTGGTTGCTCTGGCCAGGAGGGGTCATCAACATCGTAGTCGATTGGGGGTACCGGCAGCGGTCTCGGGGTCTACCGAAAAGAAGTAACGGAGGGGGAACACAATAAATAACAGAGCAAACAAAGCAACACAAAGCATAACATGGCAATGCGTGGTGCTAGGGGTGACCTAACGCAGTATGAGGTGATACTGGTGAAGGGGGAAAACATCCGGGAAAATATCCCCGGTGTTTCGCGTTTTCGGACAGATGAATCGAAGGGGGAAAGTTGCGTGTTCGCTCTGCTAGGGATGCGTGGTGGACGAACGAGCTGCGTATACGGATTCCTCTCGTCGTTCTGAGCAACTTTGATGTAGAAAGTTTTTCAATCCGAGCTACAATTTAATTACTATGAATTTTAAAAGATTTAAACATTTTCTGGATTTATCTAAATTAACGGAAATGGACTTATGACATCAGCATTGCATGGGGATGACATCAGCAGTCAACAGACTGGTTGACTGGTCAAAATGACCAGTGGGTCCAGTGGGACCCACATGTCATAGACAAAGAACTAACAGAGTATTAAAACTAACTAAACAAAGATATCTAGCAGGTAGGCCCGACCTGTCATGGACTAATTAGTTTTAATTATTGAAACATTTTAGAGGAATAAGCAGTGGGGCCCGCATGTCAGTGGCTGGGGGTTGTCCAGTCAGCAGGGTTGACTGGTCAACCCAGTCAACTAGGGTCCCTGGGCCCCACTGGCAGTGACCCAGGGGCGGGCCTCAGGTGAGCCGCGTCGGCGGGAGATGGTGGTTCACCGCCGACGACCAAAAACACGATGGAGGCGCGCGGACCGTGCCGGAAATGGGCCAGAGGCGACGGTTTCGGGTGTGCTTGGGATCGCCTGAACGAGCGGAGCGAGCCACATCAAACTAGGATGGTGGGAGCAACTGAGGGTGGCCGGAGGTGAGTGCCGCGTCGACGGCAGCGGCGACCAGAGCACGACACCGATGGGAAAGATGCAAGGGGGCACGACGGGAAGAGCTGGTGGGTGCTACGGCCTCCTACGAAGACGTCGAGCATGACGATGTGCTCAGACGCCAGCGGCGTGAGCTATGGCTGCGACGGCGAGGTGAGCGGCGGAGCAAGCTTTCGGCCGACAGTGAATCATTTGCTAGAGCTCAAAATCGACTGCGTGGAGTGAGGGGAAGGAAAGATATGCTCACAGGGGTCCTGCAGATGTGCTAAGAGGGCGCGAGGAAGGCTCGATGACGACGAATAGCGGCGGCGATCCGAGGTGGCCGAGGAGGAAGATGAAGTCGCCGCCGTCACTGCTGGGGCTCCGAGCTCGAACTTGACGTGGCAAGCGGTGTAGGGGACGGCGGCAGAGCGAACATGCATGTTGGAAGGGCGCGTGGAGGATGGTGGCCGCGAGGGCAACGAAAGCCATGGTGGTCGTGGCGTTCGGATGCGATGGGGAGGGGATCTGGGGTGCGAGGGAGAGAACGACGAGGGAGAGAGGGGCAAGTGGGCGAGTGAGGAGGGAGCCCGAGGCATCGGGGCCTTATCCCCTCCGGGACGGCGCCGGTGAGGCGGTTCGACGGGAGCAAGCTCCTGTTTGGGCGCGGTGGTGAACAGAAGAAGACGACCGGGGGAGAAGATAGGCTGGGCCTGGCCGGGTGTGCCGAGGCCCATGGGGGCAGGGGGCCTCTCTCTCGTTTCCCCTTTTTCTTTTTCTTTTATTTCTAATGCCCTTTTCTTTTTACAGAAAATGCTTTGCAATATTTGAGCTGCCAAAAGTGGTTCTGTAAATGTGGGACTTGGCCAAATAAACACATTACAATATTTGGCACCTGCCACAAAAAGTTTAGGAGGAGTTTGAATTGATTTGGATTTTTCACAAATGGAAAAGCATTTAAAAATGCTGATTTGGAACTGCTTTAATTCCCAGGGGAAAGTAGCTATCTCAAATGATATTGATTCACTCATGGTATTTAGTTAGTGAATATTTGCAACCCAGTGAACATTTTTGTTTTATTGTTTGGAGAAATAATTTATTTGACTTTATTGTAAAATTGAATTTGAATTGGTTTTGAATCAAAGTGAGATTAGCAACAGTAATAGTGATGACTTGGCATCATTAGTAGGGGATTATTGTAGCTTGATTATCCAGGAGTTACAGAGGGATAGACTCATGCAATATGAAGAAAACCCCATCTTGTTATCCTCGATGGCAACAATACAACACATGCCTTGCTGCCCTTACTGTCACCGGGAAAGGACACCGCAAGATTGAACCCAAAGCTAAGCACTTCTCCCATTGCAAAAAGATCAATCTAGTAGGCCAAACCAAACTGATAATTCGAAGAGACTTGCAAAGATAACCAATCATACATAAAAGAATTCAGAGAAGATTCAAATATTATTCATAGATAGACTTGATCATAAACCTACAATTCATCGGTCTCAACAAACACACCGCAAAAAGAAGATTACATCGAATAGATCTCCACAAGAGAGGGGGAGAACATTGTATTGAGATCCAAAAAGAGAGAAGAAGCCATCTAGCTACTAACTATGGACCCATAGGTGTGAGGTAAACTACTCACACTTCATCAGAGAGGCTATGGTGTTAATGTAGAAGCCCTCCGTGATCGATGCCCCCTCCGGCGGAGCTCCGGAACAGTCCCCAAGATGGGATCTCGTGGATACAGAAAGTTGCGGCGGTGGAATCAGGGTTTTTTCTCCTTCTTTGATCGTTTGGGGACACGTGGGTATATATAGGAGGAAGAAGTACGTCGGTGGAGCAACAGGGGGCCAACGAGGGTGGAGGGCGCACCTGGGGGGGTAGGCGCCCCCCTACCTCGTGGCCTCCTGTTACGTGTCTTGACGTAGGGTCCAAGTCTCCTGAGTTGTATTCGATGAGAAAATGACATTCCCGAAGGTTTCATTCCGTTTGGACTCCGTTTGATATTCCTTTTCTTCGAAACCCTAAAATAGGCAAAAAAAGCAGCAATTATGGGTTGGGCCTCCGGTTAATAGGTTAGTCCCAAAAATAATATAAAAGTGGATAATAAAGCCCAATAATGTCCAAAATAGTAGATAATATAGCATGGATCAATCAAAAATTGTAGATACGTTGGAGACGTATCAAGGGCGCGCCCAGGGGGGTGGGCGCGCCCCCCTGCCTTGTGGCTTCCTCATTGATCCCCTAACGTGCACTCCAAGTCTTCTGGGTTGCTTCCCTTCCAAAAATAAGTTCTGTGAAGTTTTAGGTCAATTGGACTCCATTTGATTTTCCTTTTCTACGATACTCTAAAACAAGGAAAAAACAGAAACTAGCACTGGGCTCTGGGTTAATAGGTTAGTCCCAAAAATAATATAAAAGTGTCTAATAAAGCCCATAAACATCCAAAACAGATAATATAATAGCATGGAACAATTAAAAAAATTAGATACGTTGGAGACGTATCAACTGGTGAAAGCCTCTCGGAGTTGGAATATACGCTTTGATAGTGTGATCAAAGCATATGGTTTTATACAGACTTTTGGAGAAGCCTGTATTTACAAGAAAGTGAGTGGGAGCTCCATAGCATTTCTGATATTATAGGTAGATGACATATTGTTAATCGGAAATGATACTGAATTTCTGAATAGCATAAAAGGATACTTGAATAAACAATTTTCAATGAAAGACATCGGTGAAGATGCTTATATATTCGGCATCAAGATCTATAGAGATAGATCAAGACGCTTAATTGGACTTTCACAAAGCACATACCTTGATAAAGTTTTGAAGAAGTTTAAAATGGATCGGGCAAAGAAAGGGTTCTTGCCTATATTACATGGTGTGAAGTTGAGTCAGACTCAATGCCCGACCACTATAGAAGATAGAGAGAAAATGAAAGGTGTTCCCAATGCTTCAGCCATAGGCTCTACCATGTATGCAATGCTGTGTACCAGACCTAATGTGTGCCTTGCTATAAGTTTTGCAGGGAGGTACCAAATTAATCCAGGACTGGATCACTGGACAGCGGTCAAGAACATCCTGAAATACCTGAAAAGGACTAAGGATATGTTTCTCGTATATGGAGGTGACAAAGAGCTCGTCGTAAACAGTTACCTTGATGCAAGCGTTGACACTGATGTGGATGACTCTAAGTCACAAACAGGATATGTGTTTTTATTAAATGGTGGAGCTATCAGTTGGTGCAGTTCCAAGCAGAGCGTCGTGGCGGGATCTACGTGCGAAGCGGAATACATAGCTGCTTCGGAAGCAGCAAATGAAGGAGTCTGGATGAAGGAGTTCATATCCGATCTAGGTGTCATACCTAGTGCATCGGGTCCAATGAAAATCTTTTGTGACAATACTGGAGTAATTGCCTTGGCAAAGGAATCCAGATTTCACAAGAGAACCAAGCACATCAAAAGATGCTTCAATTCCATCCGCGATCAAGTCAAGGAGGGAGACATAGAGATTTGCAAGATACATACAAATCTGAATGTTGCAGACCCGTTGACTAAGACTCTCTCACGAGCAAAACATGATCAACACCAAGAGTCCATGGGTGTTAGAATCATTAAAATGTAATCTAGATTATTGACTCTAGTGCAAGTGGGAGACTGAAGGAAATATGCCCTAGAGGCAATAATAAAGTTGTTATTTATATTTCCTTATATCATGATAACTGTTTATTATTCATGCTAGAATTGTATTAACCGGAAACTTAGTTCATGTGTGAATACATAGACAAATAGAGTGTCACTAGTTTGCCTCTACTAGACTAGCTCGTTGAATCAATGATGGTTATGTTTCCTAACCATAGACATGAGTTTTCATTTGATTAATGGGATCACATCATTAGAGAATGATGTGATTGACTTGACCCATCCGTTAGCTTAGCACGATGATCGTTTAGTTTGTTGCTATTGCTTTCTCCATAACTATACATGTTCCTATGACTATGAGATCATGCAACCCCCGAATACTGGAGGAACACTTTGTGTGCTACCAAATGTCACAACATAACTAGGTGATTATAAAGGTGCTCTACAGGTGTCTCCGATGGTGTTTGTTGAGTTGGCATGGATCAAGATTAGGATTTGTCACTCCAATTGTTGAAGAGGTATCTCTGGGCTCTCCCGATAATGTACATCACAATAAGCCTTGCAAGCAATGTAGCTAATGAGTTAGTTGCGGGATGTAGCATTATGGAACGAGTAAATAGACTTGCTGGTAATGAGATTGAACTAGGCATTGAGATAGCGATGATCGAATCTCGGGCAAGTAACATACCGATGACAAAGGGAACAACGTATACTGTTATGCGGTTTGACCAATAAAGATCTTCCTAGAATATGTAGGAGCCAATATGACCATCTAGGTTCTGCTATTGGTTATTGACCGGATACATGTCTCGGTCATGTCTACATAGTTCTCGAACCCATAGGGTCCGCACGCTTAACGTTCGGTGACGATCGATATTATGAGTTTATGTGTTTTGATACCGAAGATAGTTCGGAGTCCCGGATTTGATCACGGACATGAAGAGGGGTCTCGGAATGGCCGAGACTTAAAGATCGATATATTGGAAGCCTATATTTCGACATCGGAATGGTTCCGGGTGGTTCGGGCATTTTTCCGGAGTACCGGAGGTTACCGGAACCCCCCGGGGAGTATATGGGCCTTATTGGGCCTTAGTGGAATAGAGGAGAGGGAACGGAAAAGAGGGAGGCATGCCCCCCAAGCCCAATCCGAATTGGGAGTGGGCCGGCCCCCTTTCCTTCCTCTCTCTCTCCTCCTTCCTTCCTCTCCTACTCCTACTAGGAAGGGGGGAATCCTACTCTCGGAGGGAGTACGACTCCCCTAGGGCGCGCCATAGAGAGGGTTGATACGTCTCCAATGTATCTATAATTTTTGATTGTTCCATCATATATTATATTCCGTTTTGGACATTATTGGGCTTTATTATACACTTTTATATTATTTTTGGGACTAACCTATTAACCGGAGGCCCATCCCAGAATTGTTGTTTTTTTGCCTATTTTAGGGTTTCGAAGAAAAGGAATATCAAACGGAGTCCAAACGGAATGAAACCTTCAGGAACGTGATTTTCGGAACGAACATGATCCAGAGGACTTGGACCCTACGTCAAGAAATCAACCAGGAGGCCATGAGGTAGGGGGCGCTCCTACCCCCCAGGCGCGCCCCCACCCTCGTGGCCCCCCTATTACTCCATCGACATACTCCTTCCTCCTATATATACCTACGTACCCCCAAACTACCAGAGACGGATCCAAAACCCTAATTCCACCGCCGCAACTTTCTGTATCCATGAAATCCCATCTTGGGGCCTGTTCCGGAGCTACGCCGGAGGGGGCATCGATCATGGAGGGCTTCTACATCAACACCATAGCCTCTCTGATGAAGTGTGAGTAGTTTACTTCAGACCTACGGGTCCATAGTTATTAGCTAGATGACTTCTTCTCTCTTTTTGGATCTCAATACAAAGTTCTCCCCCTCTCTTGTGGAGATCTATTCGATGTAATCTTCTTTTGCGGTGTGTTAGTTGAGACCGATGAATGGTGGATTTATGATCAAGTTTATCTATGAACAATATTTGAATCTTCTCTGAATTCTTTTATGTATGATTGGTTATCTTTGCAAGTCTCTTCGAATTACCAGTTTGGTTTGGCCTACTAGATTGATCTTTCTTGCAATGGGAGAAGTGCTTAGCTTTGGGTTCAATCTTGCGGTGTCCTTTCCCAGTGACAGTAGGGGCAGCAAGGCACGTATTGTATTGTTGCCATCAAGGATAACAAGATGGGGTTTATTTCATACTGCATGAGTTTATCCCTCTACATCATGTCATCTTGCTTAAAGCGTTACTCTGTTCTCTTGAACTTAATACTCTAGATGCATGCTGGATTGCGTTCGATGTGTGGAGTAATAGTAGTAGATGCAGGTAGGAGTCGGTCTACTTGTCTCAGACGTGATGCCTATATACATGATCATACCTAGATATTCTGATAACTATGCTCAATTCTGTCAATTGCTCAACAGTAATTTGTTTACCCACCGTGAATACTTATGCTCTTGAGAGAAGCCACTAGTGAAACCTATGGCCCCCGGGTCCATCTTCCATCATATTAATCTTCCAATACTTAGTTATTTCCATTGCTATTTATTTTACTTTGCATCTTTATCATAAAAATACCAAAAATATTATCTTATCATATCTATCAGACCACACTCTTGTAGGTGACCGTGTAGGATTTGACAACCCCTTATCACATTGGTTGCGAGGATTTATTTGTTTGTGTAGGTGCGAGGGACTCGTGCGTGGCCTCCTACTGGATTGATACCTTGGTTCTCAAAAAACTGAGGGAAATAGTTACGCTACTCTGCTGCATCACCCTTTCCTCTTCAAGGGAAAACCAACGCATGTGCTCAAGAGGTAGCAAGGGCCGACCCTCCCCCTCCTCCACTTCTTTATATACGAGGGAGGGGGCACCCCATGGATACACAAGTTGATCATTGATCTTTTAGCCGTGTGCGCTGCCCCCCTCCACCATAATCCACCTCGGTCATATTGTAGCGGTGCTTAGGCGAAGCCCTGCGTCGGTAGCTTCATCAACACCGTCATCACACCGTCGTGCTGACGGAACTCTCCCTCGAAGATCTACTGGATCGTGACTTCGTGGGACGTCACCGAGCTGAACGTGTGCAGATCGCGGAGGTGCCGTAAATTCAGTACTAGGATCGATCGATCGTGAAGACGTACGACTACATCAACCGCTTTGTCATAACGCTTCCGCTTACAGTCTTCGAGGGTACGTGGACGACACTCTCCCCTCTCGTTGCTATGCATCACCATGATCTTACGTGTGCATAGGAAACTTTTTGAAATTACCGCCTTACCCAACATTGGTGTGATGATGTTTTGTTGGATTTGATCTGTGGATTTTGTGTGTGGCTCGTAGATCTAGCTTCCCCACCCTTCCTTCCCCCTAATTTTTTTCTTTTCTCCTCGGATTTGGGCTTTTCCCGAAGATTTTCCGCCCCAATCCCCGATACAAAATTCTCTATTCTTGGTAGAATCGCAACCACCGGAACTTCCGTCCCTGCCCGGGTCTTCTGGCCCTGCCCGGAACTTCCGGACCCCGGACCTTCCGTCTTGACCGGATGTTCCGGCCTAGACAGAAAGTTTGCGCATCTTCGACCACTTCCGCTACTTCGACAACAACAACTACGGTGCAACGACATCTTCGCCAACGTACTGAAGACCGTGCACTACGACATCGACATAACCGCCGCTCATCTTCGCCAAGGGCCCGTCATCGACAACAACCACTTCACCATTTTGACACCATACTGCCAGCAAGAAGCGGTAACCTCATCTTGGTATCGGACATATCATCCTTTCCATTGCATTGATAACCCCATAGCCTTCCTTTTGCATCACTTACCCATCGAGACTAGCCTTTGAGTATTGCAAGCAACGTCACTTGTGCACATTAGTGATCATACATCCCATAGCATACATATCATATCATTGGTGCATATCTTGGTATTATCTCTTGTGTCACAAAGTTGTCATCGCATACACAATTTCTATCTTGGTTCGTAAAGCATTGCATGAGAAAAGATCTCAAAAGAGAAAGCGCCAAGCAAGCTTTTAAGAAAAAAGGAAAGATAAGCAAAGAGCTTTTGAGCAAGAACCATAGAATCATATTACATTAAGATTATCATACTAGATCATCTTGGATCATATCATCGGGATACCATACACAGAGAATACATGGGATAGAAGTTGTTGCATGTTTGCTTAGTAGGTTGTGCACAAGTCTTCGTATCCACCTATTGTGCAATCATGCTAGCATCTCTCTAGTGTTGTGCAACAATAGAATTTTTGTGGACTCCACATTTTGGCTCACCCTTGGTTGCACGACCCTATTTACCTCTTTGCGTGTGTGTTTCCGTGTATCACATCTTGCAATAGGTCTAGTTGTTGCATTGCAAATTTGCGAATCTTTTTCCGACTTTATTGAAGTTCACTAACAATTGTATCAAATTTTGTGCCACCATCCTAACCAAGCTCCACTATAAGATGTTACTTGTGTAGGTGTGAGAAACCGAGAAGAATTGGTACCAATTGTGCTATTTCCTTGTTCCACATTGGAGTGATAATTGATCCATCTTCAACATCGGTCAAGGTACATTTGGTATACATTCTTCTCTTTATCCCAGTCACATATTTTCCTTGGAATGATGGATAGGCTAAGTACTTCTACCAACCCACTCTTCATTGAGCAAGACGACGACATGTCTTCATTCATCACAAAGAGCCACCTCTTTGGTGCACAATGTGCCTTGCATCAAGAGCAACAAGCAATGAGCGAACACATCGACAACCTTGCCACTGACTTGCGACTCTCCGAGCAATGTACAAGAGACTACTTCGACCACAAGCTCGACGACCACAAGCAAGAGAATGACGCAAGAATGGACGAGATTCATGCTTTGTTGCTCAACCGCTCTTCTTCGACTTCATCCTCTTCAAGAAGGAGCCGCTCAAGTCAACACTCCAACTACACCATCTCTGGCTCAAGTACACCGACATCGAATACTCTTCGGCGTGCCGTGCACAACGATCGTCAAGCAAAACTCAATCCTCTACACGACAATGACTCTCAAGAGCAATGATGCCGTCAAAACCGAGCTACCTTTGCGCGAGCACAACAACGGCAACGCCAACAACAACAAGATGAGGAAGAGAGAGCGCGACTACACCAAGATGCACAAGATGCCGAGGTACAACGTCAAGAAAAACAATTGCGAGAAGCTCAAGCACTTGAGGCACAACGTGCCCTTCGTGATTCAAGTCGAGCCATAGCCACCCGAGGCCGACAAGCGCGTGAGCATCAAGAAGAACTCCGTGATGAAGTTCAAGAGTGGATTTATCAATCACGAGTGCATCATCAAGCTCCTCGTCAAGATCGACAAGCGCCTCCCCAAGCTAGACAAGAACCTCAAGTTCATGAAGAGAAAGATGACAATGGAGATCCTCCACGACAAGAGCAAGTTGAGGGAGACGACCCTCCTCGTCAAGGATGTCATCATCCACGACTCCAACACAATGAAGAACAACGATACGGCAAGCTAAAGTTCACCATGCCCAAGTTCAATGGAAGCAATGATCCCGAAGAATACCTCTCATGGGCATTGAAGGTTGACAAAATCTTCCACTTGCACAACTATGAGGAAGAGAAGAAGATCGCGATGGCATCACTTGAGTTCCAAGACTACCTCCTCATTTGGTGGGAACAAGTCATCGAGCGCCGTTAGGCAAGAGGTGAACCACCCATCACTACTTGGGCGCAAATGAAGGATGTCATGAGAGCACATTTCGTACCAACCTACTACAACCGTGACCTCTTCAAGAAACTCCAACTCCTCAAGCAAGGAACCAAGAGTGTTGAAGAATACTACAAGGAAATGGAGATTGCCATGATATGAGCTAATGTCACGGAAGATGATACGCAAACTATGGCACGTTTCTTGAATGGACTCAATCATCCTATCAAGAAGATCGCCGACTTCCAACCATACTCGAACCTCATCGAGATAGTGCATCAAGCTACCCAAGCGGAAGGTCAAGTGCAAGATGACTTCAAATATGCCAAGTTCTCATCCAAGTCCTATGGTTTCTCCAACACCCAAGATTCAACAACTCCAACACCGTCTACCTCAACCAAGCCATCTACATGCAACGGCGACAAGTCAAGTTACAAGACAACTTCGACAACCCCCAAGTCCTCCTCCTACTACAAGCAACTTCAAGCCGAGAGCTTCATCATCCTATACCCCAACCGATGAGACCGTCAAGACAAGTTCCTTCAAATGCTTCACATGCGGAGGCCGAGGCCACAAGTCCTTTGAGTGCACGAACAAGCGCACCATGATCCTCAACGATGACGGCACATATGACTCCATGAGTGAAGGAGAAATGGAAGCCCTTGAGCAAGTGGCCATCCACCGGCAAGTGAACAAACACGAAGAGGATCAAGTCTCTTGTGACGAAGATTCAAGTCCCGCTCTCATTGTCTCCAAGGTCTTGACTCTTCAACTTCAACAAGAAGAAGACCAAAGATGCCATATATTCCATACCAAGGCCGGCTTCAATGGAAGGTACGTCAAGGTCATCATCGATGGAGGGAGTTGTCATAACTTGGCAAGTGAAGAACTTTTCTCCAAGCTCCAATTAGTTAAAACGAAGCACCCACATCCCTACAAAGTTCAATGGCTAAGCGACTCCGGCACTATCCAAGTCGAGCATCGAGTACAAGTCTCCTTCAAAATCGGAGCTTATGAGGACACTTTGGAGTGTGATGTCATTCCAATGTCTGTTCGCCACCTTCTTCTTGGACGGCCATGGCAATTTGATAGAGGTGTTATCCACAACAGCTGAATGAATCACTATATCTTCAAGATGAAAGGAAAGGAGTATGTACTTCGACCTATGTCTCCAAGCCAAGTGATCGCCGACAAGCAAGCCACCCATCATGGAGAGACTAGCGAGAGAGCGAACCACCAAAAAGAGAGTGAGCGCCACAAGCCCAAATCGAGCGTCTCCATGATGAGTGACAAAAACAATTTAGTCCTATTTGCCACTAAACGTGAGACGGGAGAAGTGTGTGAGAACCCATCAAGTGTCATGCACTATGTCCTTTTGTGCAAAGATGAGGCACCAAAAGCTAACACCTTTCACAATCTACCTTTAGTGTTATCTTCTCTTTTGCAGGAATTCCAAGACGTTTTCCTAGATGAGCTACCTCCGGGTCTACCTCCTCTATGAGGCATTGAACACCGAATCGACCTCATCCCCGGAGCTCCCCTTCCTAACAAGGCTCCCTACCGTGTTAACCCCGAGGAAACTAAGGAGATCCAACGGCAAGTACAACAACTCATCAACAACGGCCACGTACGGAAGTTTGAGCCCTTGTGCCGTACTAGTAATCCTTGTCCCCAAGAAATATGGTAGATATCACATGTGTTCCGATTTCCTTCCTATCAATGCTATTACCGCGCGTTATCGTTACCCTATTCCTCGCCTAGATGATATTCTTGATGAACTTAGCGGAGCCACCATTTTCTCTAAGATTGACCTTAAAAGTGGCTACTATCAATACACATCCAAGAAGGTGATGAATGGAAAACCGCTTTTAAAACCATGTTTGGCTTATATGAATGGCTTGTTATGCCAATGGGTTTATCCGAAACACCGGGTACCTTCATGCGACTGATGCATTTTGTTTTTTGACCCTATATTGGAGTATTTGTTGTGGTCTACTTTGATGATATTCTTGTCTTTAGCAAATCTCTAAAAGAGCATGTCACCCACCTTTGCACCGTGCTACAAACTCTTAGAAAAGAGCACCTTTATGCTAATATGGACAAATGCCTTTTCGGTGTTGATAAGCTTGTTTTCTTGGGTTTTGTTGTGTCTTGTAAGGGTGTTCATGTTGATGAATCTAAGATCAATGCTATTAAAATTTGGCCCCAACCAACCAACTTGCAACAAGTGTGTAGCTTCCTTGGTTTAGCCGGCTTCTACCATCGATTTGTGAAGGACTTTCACACTCTTGCTTCACCTTTGCATGCTTTGAGCAAGAAGAATGCACCTTTTGTTTGGGGACCATCCCAAGATAATGCTTTCAATGAGCTTAAGAATTTGCTTACTCATGCCCCCATGCTTGCATTACCCAACTTTTACAAACCTTTTGAAATTCATTGCGATGCTAGTGGTAATGGAATAGGAGGTGTGTTAACGCAAGAGAAGCGCCCCATAGCTTACTTTAGTGAGAAACTCTCCAGAGCACAACTCAATTACCCCATATATGACAAAGGGCTATATGCTTTAGTCCGCATTTTGCATGAATGGGAACATTACCTTCGCCCTCATGAATTTGTCATCCATACCGACCATGAAACGCTCAAGTATATTAAGGGTCAAACTAAGTTGAACAAGAGTCATGCTAAATGGAGTGAATTTATTGAGTCTTTTTTTATATCATCAAGTACATTAAAGGAAAGGAAAATGTTGTGGCAGATGCACTTTCTCGCATATGCATGCTTGTTACTAGACTTGAATTGGATGTCATTGGCTTTGAGCACATAAAAGACTTGTATGAGCATGATCCTACTTTTGCTATTCCTTATGCCAAGTGTTTGACGCACACATCTTGGGAACCCTATTACATCAAAGATGGTTATCTTGTGAGAGCCAACAAACTTTGCATCCCCGCATCTTCTCTCCGTTTGTTGCTTTTGCGGGAATCTCATGGAGGCGGACTAATGGGACATTTTGGACACGATAAGACATTTGCTACACTCTCCAAGAACTATTTTTGGCCCAAGATGTTCCGTGACGTCAACCGATTCACCAACCGATGCTCTACATGTCGCAAAGCTAAGTCTCAAGCTCAATCCCATGGCCTCTATATGCCTCTTCCAATTCCGTATCAACCATGGGAAGATATTAGCATGGATCTTTTTGCTTAGTTTGCCTAGAAATAGAAATGGAAAGGATTCAGTGTTTGTTGTTGTGGACCGATTCTCTAAGATGGCTCATTTCATTCCTTGCAACAAGATAGACGATGCTTCACATATTGCAAATCTTTTTTGTAGGGAAATCTTGCGCCTACATGGAGTACCAAAGACGATTGTCTCGGACCGCGACGTCAAGTTCTTGAGTTACATTTGGAAAACCTTATGCGCCAAGCTCGGAATCAAGCTCCTCTTTTCCACGGCATACCTGTCGGGGAACATAGTAATTTCAAAATTTTCCTACGCACACGCAAGATCATGGTGATGCATAGCAATGAGAGGGGAGAGTGTGTCCACGTACCCTCGTAGACCGAAAGCGGAAGCGTTAGCACAACGCAGTTGATGTAGTCGTACATCTTCACGATCCGATCGATCAAGTACCGAACGCACATCACCTCCGAGTTCTGCACATGTTCAACTCGATGACGTCCCTCGAACTCCGATCTAGCCAGGCTTTGAGGGAGAGTTCCGTCAGCACGACGGCGTGGTGATGATGTTGATGTTCTACTGTCGCAGGGCTTCACCTAAGCACCGCTACAATATTATCGAGGTGGACTATGGTGGAGAGGGGCACCGCACATGGCTAAAAGATCCAAGAGATCAATTGTTATGTCTATGGGGTGCCCCTGGCCATGTATATAAAGGAGTGGAGGAGGGGGAGAGGGCCGGCCCCTATGGCGCGCCCTGGAGGAGTCCTACTCCCACAGGGAGTAGGATTCCTCCCCTTCCAAGTAGTAGGAGTAGGAGACAAGGAAGGGGAAGAGGGAAGAGAAGTAAGGAGGGGGCACCGCCCCTCACCCTAGTCCAATTCGGACTAGTCATTGGGGGGGGGGGCTGCCTCTCTCTCTCTCCTCTAAAGCCCAATAAGGCCCATAAAGTTCTTCCCCCGTATTCCCGTAACTCCCCGGTACTCCGAAAAATACCCGAACCACTCGGAACCTTTCCGATGTCCGAATATAGTTGTCCAATATATTTATCTTTACGTCTCGACCATTTCGAGACTCCTCATCATGTCCCTGATCTCATCCGGGACTCCGAACTACCTTCGGTATGTCAAAACACATAAACTCATAATATAACCATCATCGAACGTTTGGCGTACGGACCCTACGGGTTCGAGAACTATGTAGACATGACCAAGACACGTCTCCGGTCAATAACCAATAGTGGAACCTGGATGCTCATATTGGCTCCTACATATTCTACGAAGATCTTTATCGGTCAAACCGCATAACAACATACATTGTTCCCTTTGTCATCGGTATGTTACTTGCCCGAGATTCGATCTTCGGTATCTCAATACCTAGTTCAATCTCGTTACCGGCAAGTCTATTTACTTGTTCTGTAATACATCATCCCGCAACTAACTCATTAGTTGCAATGCTTGCAAGGCTTAAGTGATGTGTATTACTGAGTGGGCCTGGAGATACCTCTCCGACAATCGGAGTGACAAATCCTAATCTCGAAATACGCCAACCCAACAAGTACCTTCGGAGACACCTGTAGAGCACCTTTATAATCACCCAGTTACGTTGTGACATTTGGTATCACACAAAGTTTTCCTCCGGTAAATGGGAGTTGCATAATCTCATAGTGATAGGAACATGTATAAGTCATGAAGAAAGCAATATCAACAAACTAAACGGTCAAGTGCTAAGCTAACGGAATGGGTCAAGTCAATCACATCATTCTCCTAATGATGTGATCCCGTTAATCAAATGACAACTCTTTGTCTATGGCTAGGAAACATAACCATCTTTGATTAACGAGCTAGTCACGTAGAGGCATACTAGTGACACTCTGTTTGCCTATGTATTCACACATGTATCATGTTTCCGGTTAATACAATTCTAGCATGAATAATAAACATTTATCATGATATAAGGAAATAAATAATAATTTTATTATTGCCTCTAGGGCATATTTCCTTCAGTCCCCCACTTGCACTAGAGTCAATAATCTAGTTCACATCTTTATGTGATTAGTTCACATCTCCATGTGACTAATACCCAAAGGGTTTACTAGAGTCTATAATCTAGTTCACATCTCTATGTGATTAACACCCAAAGAGTGATCATGTTTTGCTTGTGAGAGAAGTTTAGTCTATAGTTCTGCAACATTCAGATCCATATGTATTTCGCAAATTTCTATGTCTACAATAGTCTGCACGAAGCTACTCTAGCTAATTGCTCCCACTTTCAATATGTATCCATATTGAGACTTAAAGTCATCTAGATTGATGTAAAAAGCTTGTATCGATGTAAGTCTTTACGACGAACTCTTTTATCACCTCCATAACCAAGAAATATTTCCTTAGTCCTCTAAGGATAATTTTGACCGCTGTCTAGTGATCTACTCCTAGATCACTATTGTACTCCGTTGCCAGAAAGATGCTAAGGTATACAATAGGACTGGTAAGCAGCATAGCATACTTTATAGAACCTATGACTGAGGCATAGGGAATGACTTATCATTCTCTTTCTATTTTCTGCTGTGGTCGGGTTTTGAGTCTTTACTCAACTTCACACCATACAACACAGGCAAGAACTCCTTCTTTGACTGTGCCATTTTGAACTACTTCAAAATCTTGTCAAGGTATGTACTTATTGAAATAACTTATCAAGCGTCTTGATCTATCTCTATAGATCTTGATGCTCAATGTGTAAGAAGCTTCATCGAGGTCTTTCTTTGAAAAACTCCTTTCAAATACTCTTTTATGCTTCCAGAAAATTCTACATTCTTTCCGATCAACAATATGTCATTCACATATACTTATCGGAAATGTTGTAGTGCTCCCACTCACTTTCTTGTAAATACAGGCTTCACCACAAGTCTGTATAAAACCATATACTTTGTGTTGGAAATATGCCCTAGAGGCAATAATAAATTAGTTATTATCATATTTCCTTGTTCATGATAATGGTTTATTATCCATGCTAGAATTGTATTGATAGGAAACTCAGATACATGTGTGGATACATAGACAACACCATGTCCCTAGTAAGCCTCTAGTTGAGTAGCTCGTTGATAAATAGATGGTTACGGTTTCCTGACCATGGACATTGGATGTCGTTGATAACGGGATCACATCATTAGGAGAATGATGTGATGGACAAGACCCAATCCTAAGCCTAGCACAAAGATCGTGTAGTTCGTATGCTAAAGCTTTTCTAATGTCAAGTATCATTTCCTTAGACCATGAGATTGTGCAACTCTCGGATACCATAGGAATGCTCTGGGTGTGCCAAACATCACAACGTAACTGGGTGGCTATAAAGGTACACTACGGGTATCTCGGAAAGTGTCTGTTGGGTTGGCACGAATCGAGACTGGGATTTGTCACTCCGTGTGACGGCGAGGTATCTCTGGGCCCACTCGGTAGGACATCATCATATGTGCAATGTGACCAAGGAGTTGATCACGGGATGATGTGTTACGGAACGAGTAAAGCGACTTGCCGGTAACGAGATCAAAGAAGGTATCGGATACCGACGATCAAATCTCGGGCAAGTACAATGCCGCTAGACAAAGGGAATTGAATACGGGATTGATTGAATCCTCGACATCGTGGTTCATCCGATGAGATCATCGTGGAACATGTGGGTGCCAACATGGGTATCCAGATCCCGCTGGTGGTTATTGGCCGGAGAGGCGTCTCGGTCATGCCTGCATGGTTCCCGAACCCGTAGGGTCTACACACTTAAGGTTCGATGACGTTAGGGTTATAGGGAATAGATATACGTGGTTACCGAATGTTGTTCAGAGTCCTAGATAAGATCCCGGACATCACGAGGAGTTCCGCAATGGTCCGGAGGTAAAGATTTATATATGGGAAGTCCTATTTTGGTCACCGGAAAAGCTTCGGGTGCTATCGATAACGTACCGGGACCACCGAGAGGGTCTCGGGGGTCCACCAGGTGGGGCTACCTGCCCCAGAGGGCTGTGTGGGCCAAGTGTGAGAGGGGACCAGCCCCAGGTGGGCTGGTGCACCCCCCACCAGGGCCCAAGGCGAAGAGAGAAGGGAAAAGGGGGAAACCCTAGGCTCAGATGGGCATAAGGCCCACCTAGTGGTGCGCCCCCCCTCTTTCCCCCTTGGCCGCCCCCCTAGATGGGATCTAGGGCTGGCCGCCACCCCTAGGGGTGGAAACCTAGGTGGGGGTGCAGCCCCTCCCTTTCCCCTATATATAGTGGGGTTTTGGGCTGCCATACACACGAGAACATCTCCTTCTTGGCGCAGCCCTACCCCTCTCCCTCCTCGTCTCTTGCGGTGCTTGGCGAAGCCCTGCTGGAGTACCACGCTCCTCCACCACCACCACACCATCATGCTACTGCTGGACGGAGTCTTCCCCAACCTCTCCCTCTCTCCTTGCTGGATCAAGGCATGGGAGACGTCACCGGGCTGCATGTGTGTTGAACGCGGAGGTGCCGTCAGTTCGGCACTAGGATCATCGGTGATTTGGATCACGGCGAGTACGACTCCATTAACCCCGTTCACTTGAACACTTCCGCTTAGCGATCTACAAGGGTATGTAGATGCACTCTCCTTCCCTCGTTGCTAGATTACTCCATAGATTGATCTTGCTGTTGCGTAGAAAATTTTGAATTTCTGCTACGTTCCTCGACAGTGGCATCATGAGCTAGGTCTATGCGTAGTTTCTATGCACGAGTAGAACACAAAGTAGTTGTGGGCGTCGATTTTGTCAATTTACTTGCCGTTACTAGTCTTATCTTGATTCGGCGGCATTGTGGGATGAAGCGGCCCAGAACAACCTTACACGTACGCTTACGTGAGACCGGTTCCACCGACTGACATAACTAGTTGCATAAGGTGGCTGGCGGGTGTCTGTCTCTCCCACTTTAGTCGGATCGGATTCGATGAACAGGGTCCTTATGAAGGGTAAATAGAAATTGGCAATTCATGTTGTGGTTTTAGCGTAGGTAAGAAACGTTCTTGCTAGCAACCTATAGCAGCCACGTAAAAACTTGCAACAACAATTAGAGGACCTCTAACTTGTTTTTGCAGCAAGTGTTTTGTGATGTGATATGGCCAAAGGACGTGATGAATGATATATGTGATGTATGAGATGATCATGTTCTTGTAATAGGAATCACGACTTGCATGTCGATGAGTATGACAACCGGCAGGAGCCATAGGAGTTGTCTTAATTTATTTATGACCTGCGTGTCAACATAAACATCATGTAATTACTTTATTTATTGCTAACCATTAGCTGTAGTAGTAGAAGTAATAGTTGGCGAGACAACTTCATGAAGACACAATGATGGAGATCATGATGATAGAGATCATGGTGTCATGCCGGTGACGATGATGATCATGGAGCCCCGAAGATGGAAATCAAAAGGAGCAAAGTGATGATGGCCATATCATGTCACTATTTGATTGCATGTGATGTTTATCATGTTTTACATCTTATTTGCTTAGAACGATGGTAGCTTAAATAAGATGATCCCTCACAATAATTTCAAGAAAGTGCTCCCCCTAACTGTGCACCGTTGCGAAGGTTCGTCGTTTCGAAGCACCACGTGATGATCGGGTGTGATAGATTCTAACGTTCACATACAATGGGTGTAAGAAAGATTTACACACGCGAAACACTTAGGTTGACTTGACGAGCCTAGCATGTACAGACATGGCCTCGGAACACAAGAGACCGAAAGGTCGAGCATGAGTCGTATGGTAGATACGATCAACATGAAGATGTTCACCAATGATGACTAGTCTGTCTCACGTGATGATCGGACACGACCTAGTTGACTCGGATCATGTAATCACTTAGATGACTAGAGGGATGTCTATCTGAGTGGGAGTTCATAAGATGAACTTAATTATCCTAAACATAGTCAAAAGGTCTTCGCAAATTATGTCGTAGCTCGCGCTTTAGTTCTACTGTTTAGATATGTTCCTAGAGAAAATTTAGTTGAAAGTTGATAGTAGCAATTATGCAGACTAGGTCCGTAAACTGAGGATTGTCCTCATTGCTTCATAGAAGGCTTATGTCCTTAATGCACCGCTCAGTGTGCTGAACCTCGAATGTCGTCTGTGGATGTTGCGAACATCTGACATACACGTTTTGATAACTACGTGATAGTTTAGTTAAACAGTTTAGAGTTGAGACACCGAAGACATTTTGAAACGTCACGAAACATATGAGATGTTTCGAGGGCTGAAATTGGGATTTCAGGCTTGTGCCCACGTCAAGAGGTATAAGACCTCCGATGATTTTCTTAGCCTGCAAACTAAGGGAGAAAAGCTCAATTGTTGAGCTTGTGCTCAGATTGTCTAAGTACAACAATCATTTGACTCGAGTGGGAGTTGATCTTCCAGATGAGATAGTGATGTTTCTCCGAAGTCATTACCACCAAGCTGCTAGAGCTTCGTGATGAACTATAATATATCAGGGACATATATGATGATCCTTGAGATATTCGCGATGTTTGACACCACAAAAGTAGAAATCAAGAAGGAGCATCAATTGTTGATGGTTGGTGAAACCACTAGTTTCAAGAAGGGCAAGGGCATGAAGGGATACTTCATGAAACATCAAATCAGCTACTGCTCTAGTGAAGAAACCCAAGGTTGAACCCAAACCCGAGACGAAGTGCTTCTGTAATAAGGTGAACAGCCACTGGAGCAGAATTACCCTAGATACTTGGTAGATGAGAAGGCTGGCAAGGTCGATAGAAGTATATTGGATATACATTGTGTACTTTACTAGTACTCCTAGTAGCACCATGGTATTAGATACCGGTTCGGTTACTAAGTGTTAGTAACTCTAAATAAAAGGCTGCGGAGTAAACGGAGACTAGCTAAAGGTGAGCTGGCGATATGTGTTGGAAGTTTTTTCCCAAGCTTGATGTGATCAAGCATCGCACGCTCCCTCTACCATCGAGATTGGTGTTTGCGTTGAGCATAGACATGATTGGATTATGTCTATCGCAATACGGTTGTTCATTTAAGAAGAATAATGGTTACTCTGTTTATTTGAATAATACCTTCAATGGTCTTGCACCTAAAATGAATGGTTTGTTGAATCTCGATCGTAGTGATACACATGTTCATGCCAAAAGATATAAGATAGTAATGATAGTACCACCTACTTGTGGCACTTCAACGTAAGTCATATCGGTATAAAACGCATGAAGAAGCTCCATGTTGATGGATCTTTGGGCTCACTCGTTTTGAAAAGTTTAAGACATGCGAACCATGTCTATTGGTGTATATGCATGAAGAAACTCCATGCAAATGGACCGTTTGGACTCACTTGATTTGAATCACTTGAGACATGCGAATCATACCACATGGGCAAGATGACTGAAAGCCTCGTTTTCAGTAAAATGGAACTAGAAAGCAACTTGTTGGAAGTAATACATTTTGATGTGTGCAGTCCAATGAGTGCCGAGGCGTGTAGTGGATATCGTTATGTTCTTACTTCACAGATGATTTGAGTAGATGTTGAGTATATTTACTTGATGAATCACGAGTCTGAATTATTGAAAGATTCAAGTAATTTCAGGGTGAAGTTGAAAGATCGTCGTGACAAGAGGATAAAATATCTATGATATGATCATAGAGATGAATATCTGAATTACGAGTTTGGCACATAATTAAGACATTGTGGAAATTGTTTCACAACTAATACAGCCTGAAACACCATAGTATGATGGTGTGTCCGAACATCATAACTGCACCCTATTGGATATGATGCATACCATGATGTCTCTTATCGAATTACGACGATAGTTTATGGGTTAGGCATTAGAGACAACCACATTCACTTTAAATAGGGCACCACGTAATTCCGATGAGATGACACCATATAATCTATGGTTTAGAGAAACCTAAGCTGTCATTTGTTAAAAGGTTTGGGGCAGCGACGCTTATGTGAAAAAGTTTCAGGATGATAAGCTCGAACCCAAAGCGGATAAATGCATCTTCATAGGACACCCAAAACAGTTGGGTATACCTCCTGTCTCAGATCCGAAAGCAATAAAGGATTGTTTCTAGAATCGGGTCCTTTCTCAAGGAAAAGTTTCTCTCGAAAGAATTGAGTGGGAGGATGGTGGAGACTTGATGAGGTTATTGAACCATCACTTCAACTAGTGTGTAGCAGGGCACATGGAGTTGTTCCTGTGGCACCTACACCAATTGAAGTGGAAGCTTATGATAGTGATCATGAAACTTCGGATCAAGTCACTATCAAACCTCGTAGGATGACAAGGATGCGTATTACTTCAGAGTGGTACGTAATCCTGTCTTGGAAGTCATGTTGCTAGACAACAATGAACCTATGAGCTATGGAGAAGCGATGGTGGGCCTGGATTCCAAAAATGGCTCGAGGCCATAAAATCCGAGAGAGGATCTATATATGAAAACAAAGTGTAGACTTTGGAAGAACTACTTGATGGTCATAAGGCTGTTAGGTACATATGGATTTTAAAAGGAAGACGGACAATGATGGTAAGTATCACCATTAAGAAAGCTCGACTTGTCGTTAAGATGTTTTCCGACAAGTTCAAGGAGTTGGCTACGATGAGACTTTCTCACTTGTAGCGATGCTAAGAGTCTGTTGGAATTATATTAGCGATTACTGCATTATTTATGAAATCTTGCAGATAGAATGTCAAAAAGCATTGTTTCCTCAACGATTTTCTTGAGGAAAGGTTGTATTTGATACAACCGGAAGGTTTTGTCAATCCTGAAAGATGCTAACAAGTATGCAAAGCTCCAGCAATCCTTCTAAGGACTGGAGTAAGCATCTCGGAGTTGGAATGTACGCTTTGATGAGATGATCAAAGATTTTCGGTTTATACAAAGTTTATGAGAAACTTGTATTTCCAAAGAAGTGAGTGGGAGCACTATAGAATTTCTGATGAGTATATGTTGTTGACATATTGTTGATCAGAAATGATGTAGAATTTCTGGAAAGCATATAGGGTTATTTGAAAAGTGTTTTTCAATGGAAAACCTGGATTAAGCTACTTGGACATTGAGCATCAAGATCTATAAGGATAGATTAAAAATGCTTAATGGTACTTTCAAATGAGCACATACCTTGACATGATCTTGAAGGTGTTCAAGATGGATCAGCTAAAGAAGGAGTTCTTGCCTGAGTTGTAAGGTATGAAGTTAAGACTTAAAGCTCAACCACGGAAGAAGAAAGAGGAAGGACGAAGGTCTTCCCCTATGCTTTTGTCATAGGCTCTATACGGTATGCCATGCTGAGTACCACACCTGATGTGTGCCTTGCCACATGTCTGGCAAGAGGGTACAAAGGTGATCTAGGAGTAGATCACCAGATAGCGGTCAAAATGATCCTTAGAGGAATAAGGATATGTTTCTCAGTTATGGAGGTGATAAAGAGTTCGACGTAAAGAGTTACGTCGATGCAAGCTTAACACCTACCCGGATAGCTCTGAGTAGAGATACCGGATACGTATAATGGAGCAACAATTTAGAATAGCTCCAAGTAGAACAGTTATTTGAAATGGCTCCAAATATAGCGTAGTAGCTGCATCTACAAGATGACATAGAGATTTGCGAAGTACATACAGATCTGAATATTGCAGACCCGTTGACTAAAACCTCTCTCACAAGCATAACATGATCAAACCCAGAACTCTTTGGGTGTTAGTCACATGGGGATGTGACCTTGAGTGTTAATCACATAGCGATGTGAACTAGATTATTGACTCTAGGGCAAGTGGGAGACTGTTGGAAATATTCCCTAGAGGCAATAATAAATTAGTTATTATCATATTTCCTTGTTCATGATAATCGTTTATTATCCATGCTAGAATTGTATTAATAGGAAACTCAGATACATGTGTGGATACATAGACAACACCATGTCCCTAGTAAGCCTCTAGTTGGCTAGCTCGTTGATCAATAGATGGTTACGGTTTCCTGACCATGGACATTGGATGTCGTTGATAACGGGATCACATCATTAGGAGAATCATGGGATGGACAAGACCCAATCCTAAGACTTGCACAAAGATCGTGTAGTTCGTATGCTAAAGCTTTTCTAATATCAAGTATCATTCCTTAGACCATGAGATTGTGCAACTCCCGGATACCGTAGGAATGCTTTGGGTGTGCCAAACGTCACAACATTACTGGGTGGCTATAAAGGTACACTACGGGTATCTCCGAAAGTGTCTATTGGGTTGGCACGAATCGAGACTGGGATTTGTCACTCCGTGTGACGGAGAGGTATCTCTGGGCCCACTCGGTAGGACATCATCATATGCGCAATGTGACCAAGGAGTTTATCACGGGATGATGTGTTACGGAGTGAGTAAAGAGACTTGCCGATAATGAGATTAAACAAGGTATCGTATACCGACGATAGAATCTCGGGCAAGTACAATACCGCTAGACAAAGGGAATTGAATACGGGATTGATTGAATCCTCGACATCGTGGTTCATCCGATGAGATCATCGTGGAACATGTGGGAGCCAACATGGGTATACAGATCCCGCTGTTGGTTATTGGCCGGAGAGGTGTCTCGATGACGCTAGGGTTATAGGGAATAGATATACGTGGTTACCAAATGTTGTTCGGAGTCCCGGATGAGATCCCGGACATCACGAGGAGTTCCGGAATGGTTCGGAGGTAAAGATTTATATATGGGAAGTCCTATTTTGGTCACCGGAAAAGCTTCGGGCGCTATCGGTAACGTACCGGGACCACCGAGAGGGTCCCAGGGGTCCACCAGGTGGGGCTACCTGCCCAGAGGGCTGCGTGGGACAAGTGTGAGAGGGGACCAGCCCCAGGTGGGCTGGTGCGCCCCCCACCAGGGCCCAAGGCAAAGAGAGAAGGGAAAAGGCGGAAACCTTAGGCTCGGATGGGCTAAGGCCCACCTAGTGGTGCGCCCCCCCTCTCTCCCCCCTTGGCCGCCCCCTAGATGGGATCTAGGGCTGGCCGCCACCCCTAGGGGTGGAAACCTAGGTGGGGGCATAGCCCCTCCCTTTCCCCTATATATAGTGGGGTTTTGGGCTACCATACACACGAGAACATCTCCTTCTTGGCGCAGCCCTACCCCTCTCCCTCCTCGTCTCTTGCGTTGTTTGGAGAAGCCCTGCTGGAGTACCACGCTCCTCCACCACAACCACGCCGTCGTGCTGCTGCTGGACGGAGTCGTCCCCAACCTCTCCCTCTCTCCTTGCTGGATCAAGGCATGGGAGACGTCACCGGGCTGCATGTGTGTTGAACGCGGAGGTGCCGTCCGTTCGGTACTAGGATCATCGGTGATTTGGATCACAGCGAGTACGACTCCATCAACCCCGTTAACTTGAACGCTTCCGCTTAGCGATCTACAAGGGTATGTAGATGCACTCTCCTTCCCTTGTTGCTAGATTACTCCATAGATTGATCTTGCTGTTGCATAGAAAATTTTGAATTTCTGCTACGTTCCCCGACACTTTGATCACTTTATCAAAGCATATATTCCAACTCCGAGATGCTTGCACCAGTCCATAGATGGATCGCTGGAGCTTGCTCACTTTGTTAGCACCTTCAGGGTCGACAAAACCTTCTGGTTGCATCATATACAACTCTTCTTTTTAAGAAATCCATGAAGGAATACAATTTTGACATCTATTTGCCAGATTTCATAAAATGCGGCAACTACTAACATGATTCGGACAGACTTTTAAGCATCAATACGAGTGAGAAAATCTCATCATAGTCAACACCTTGAACTTGTCGAAAATACTTTGTGACAATTCGAGCTTTGTAGATAGTAACACTACTATCAGCGTCCGTCTTCCTCTTGAAGATTCATTTATTCTTAATGACTCATCGATCACCGGGCAAGTCAATCAAAGTCCATACTTTGTTCTCATACATGGATCCAATCTCAGATTTCATGGCCTCAAGCCATTTCGCGGAATCTGGGCTCATCATCGCTTCCTCATAGTTCATAGGTTCGTCATGGTCAATTAACATGACCTCCAGAACAGGATTGCTGTACCACTCTGGTGCAGATCTCACTGTGGTTGACCTATGAGGTTCGGTAGTAACATGATCTGGAGTTACATGATCATCTTCATTAGCTTCCTCACTAATTGGCATACGAGTCACAGAAATAGATTTCTGTGATGATCTAATTTCCAATAAGGGAGCAGGTACAGTTACCCCATCAAGTTCTACTTTCCTCCCACTTACTTCTTTCGAGAGAAACTCCTTCTCTAGAAAGGATCCATTCTCAGCAACGAATGTCTTGCCTTCAGATCTATGATAGAAGGTGTACCCAACTGTCTCCTTTGGGTATCCTATGAAGACACATTTCTCCAATTTGGGTTTGAACTTATCAAGATAAAACTTTTTCTTATAAGCATCGCAACCCCAAACTTTAAGAAACGACAACTTTGGTTTCTTGCCAAACCACAGTTCATGCGGTGTCGTCTCAACAGATTTAGATGGTGCCGTTTTTAACGTGAATGCAGCTGTCTGTAATGCATAACCCCAAAACTATAGTGGTTAATCGGTAAGAAACATCATAGATTGCACTATATCCAATAATAGTACAGTTATGACGTTTGGACACACCATTATGCTGTGGTGTTCCACGTGGCACGATTTTGTGAAACTATTCCACATTGTTTTAATTGAAGACCAAACTCGTGACTCAAATATTTGTCTCTGCGATCAGATCGTAGAAACTTTATTTTCTTGTCACGATGATTTTCCACTTCACTCTGAAATTCTTTGAACTTTTCAAATGTTTCAGACTTATCTTTCATCAAGTAGATATACCTATATCTGCTCAAATCATCTGTGAAGGTAAGAAAATAACGATACCCGCCGCGAGCCTCAACACTCATCGGACTGCATACATCAGCATGTATTATTTCCAATAAGTCAGTAGCTAGCTCCATTGTTCCAGAGAACGGAGTCTTAGTCATCTTGCCCATGAGCCATGGTTCGCAAGCATAAAAAATGATTCATAATCAAGTGATTCCAAAAGCCCATCAGCATGGAGTTTCTTCATGCGCTTTACACCAATATGACCTAAACGGCTATGCCACAAATAAGTTGCACTATCATTATTAACTTTGCATCTTATGGCTTCAATATTATGAATATGTGTATCACAACAATCGAGATCCAACGAACCATTTTCATTGGGTGTATGACCATAGAGGTTTTATTCATGTAAACAGAATAACAATTATTCTCTAACTTAAATGAATAACGGTTTTACAATAAACATGATCAAATCATATTCATGCTTAACGCAAACACCAAATAACATTTATTTAGGTTTAACACTAATCCCAAAAGAATAGGAAGTGTGCGATGATGATCATATCAATCTTGGAACCACTTCCAACACACATCGTCACTTCACCCTTAACTAGTCTCTGTTCATTCTCCAACTCCCGCTTCGAGTTACTACTCTTAGCAACTGAACCAGTATCAAATACCGAGGGGTTGCTATAAACACTAGTAAAGTACACATCAATAACATGTATATCAAATATAGCATTGTTCACTTTGCCATCCTTCTTATCCGCCAAATACTTGGGGCATTCCCGCTTCCAGTGACCAGTCCCTTTGTAGTAGAAGCACTTAGTCTTAGGCTTAGATCTAGACTTGGGCTTCTTCACTTGAGCAGTAACTTGATTTCCGTTCTTCTTGAAGTTCCCTTTCTTTCCCTTTGCCCTTTTCTTGAAACTAGTGGTCTTGTTAATCATCAACACTTGATGCTCTTTCTTGATTTCTACCTTCATCGATTTCATCATCATGAAAAGCTCGGGAATCATTTTCGTCATCCCTTGCATACTATAGTTCATCACGAAGTTCTACTAACTTGGTGATGGTGACTAGAGAATTTTGTCAATCACTATTTTATCTGGAAGATTAACTCCCACTTGATTGAAGCGATTGTAGTACCCAGACAATCTGAACACATGCTCACTGCTTGAGCTATTCTCCTCCATCTTTTAGCCACAGAACTTGTTGGAGACTTCATATATATCAACTCAGGTATTTTCTTGAAATATTAATTTCAACTCCTGGAACATATTGTATGATCCATGGCGTTCAAAACGTCTTTGAAGTCTTGATTCTAAGCTGTTAAGCATGGTGCACTAAACTATCAAGTAGTCATCATATTGAGCTAGCCAAACGTTCATGACGTCTGCATCTGCTCCTGCAATAGGTCTGTCACCTAGCAGTGCATCAAGGATATAATTCTTCTGTGCAGCAATGAGGATAATCCTCAGATCACGGATCCAATCCGCATCATTTCTACTAACATTTTTTAACTTAGTTTTCTCGAGGAACATATCAAAAATAAAACACATCAGCTAAACGCGAGCTATTGATCTACAACATAGATATGCTAATACTACCAGGACTAAGTTCATGATAAATTAAAGTTCAATTAATCATATTACTTAAGAACTCTCACTTAGATAGACATCCCTCTAATCATCTAAGTGATCATGTGATCCAAATCAACTAAACCATAACCGATCATCACGTGAAATGGAGTAGTTTTCAATGGTGAACATTACTATGTTGATCATATCTACTATATGATTCACGCCTGACCTTTCGGTCTCAGTGTTCCGAGTCCATATCTGCATATGCTAGGCTCATCAAGTTTAACCTGAGTATTTTGCGTGTGCAAAACTGGCTTGCCCCTGTTGTAGATGGATGTAGAGCTTATCACACCCGATCACACTTTTATCTTGAAATTTAGTGAGAGATCGTCTTATAATGCTACCATCAATCAAAGCAAAATAAGATGCATAAAATATCAACATCACATGCAATCAATATAAGTGATATGATATGGCCATCATCATCATGTGGTTGTGATCTCCATCTCTGAAGCATTGTCATGATCACCATCGTCACCGGCGCGACACCTTGATCTCCATCGTAGCATCGTTGTCGTCCCACCAACTATTGCTTCTACGACTATCGCTACTGCTTAGTGACAAAGTAAAGCAATTACAGGGCGATTGCATTGCATACAATAAAGCGACAACCATATGGCTACTGCCAGTTGCCAATTACTCAGTTACAAAACATGATCATCTCATACAATAAAATATAGCATCATGTCTTGACCATGTCACATCACAACATGCCCTACAAAAACAAGTTAGACGTCCTCTACTTTGTTGTTGCAAGTTTTACGTGGCTACTACGGGCTGAGCAAGAACCGTTCTTACCTACGCATCAAAACCACAACGATAGTTCGTCAAGTTAGTGTTGTTTTAACCTTCACAAGGACCGGGCGTAGCCACACTCGGTTCAACTAAAGTTGGAGAAACTGACACCCGCCAGCCACCTGTGTGCAAAGCACGTCGGTAGAACTAGTATCGTGTAAGCATACGCGTAATGTTGGTCCGAGCCGCTTCATCTAAAAATACCGCCAAACCAAACTATGACATGCTGGTAAGTAGTATGACTTGTATCGCCCACAACTCACTTGTGTTCTACTCGTGCATATAACATCAACGCATAAAACCTGGCTCGGATGCCACTGTTGGGGAACGTAGTAATTTCAAAATTTTCCTACGCACACGCAAGATCATGGTGATGCAAAGCAACGAGAGGGGAGAGTGTGTCCACGTACCCTCGTAGACCGAAAGCGGAAGCATTAGCACAACGCGGTTGATGTAGTTGTACGTCTTCACGATCCGACCGATCAAGTACCAAACGCACAGCTTCTCCGAGTTCTGCACATGTTCAACTCGATGACGTCCCTCGAACTCCGATCGAGCCGAGCTTTGAGGGAGAGTTCCGTTAGTAGGATGGCGTGGTGATGATGTTGATGTTCTACTGTCGCAGCCTCGCAGGGCTTCGCCTAAGCACCGCTACAATATTATCGAGGTGGACTATGGTGGAGAGGGGCACCGCACACGGCTAAAAGATCCAAGAGATCAATTCTTGTGTCTATGGGGTGCCCCCTGGCCACGTATATAAAGGAGTGGAGGAGGGGGAGAGGGCCGGCCCCTATGGCGCGCCCTGGAGGAGTCCTACTCCCACTGGGAGTAGGATTCCTCCCGTTCCAAGTAGTAGGAGTAGGATACAAGGAAGGGGAAGAGGGAAGAAAAGGAAGGAGGGGGCACCGCCCCTCCCCCTAGTCCAATTCGGACTAGTCATTGGGGGGCGCGCGGCCTGCCTCTCTCTCTCCCCTAAAGCCCAATAAGGCCCATATACTTCTTCCCCCGTATTGCCGTAACTCCCTGGTACTCTGAAAATACCCGAACCACTTGGAACCTTTCCGATATCCGCATACAGTCTTCCAATATATCGATCTTTACGTCTCGACCATTTCGAGACTCCTCGTCATGTCCCCAATCTCATCTGGGACTCCAAACTACCTTCGGTACATCAAAATACATAAACTCATAATATAACCGTCATCGAACTTTAAGCGTGCGGACCTTATGGGTTCGAGAACTGTGTAGACATGACCGAGAAATGTCTTCAGTCAATAACCAATAGCGGAACCTGGATGCTCATATTGGCTCCTACATATTCTACAAAGATCTTTATCGGTCAAACCGCATAACAACATACGTTGTTCCCTTTGTCATCGGTATGTTACTTGCCCGAGATTCGATCATCGGTATCTCAATACCTAGTTCAATCTCGTTACCGGCAAGTGTCTTTACTCGTTCCGTAATACATCATCCTGCAACTAACTCATTAGTTGCAATTCTTCCAAGGCTTAAGTGATGTGTATTATCGAGTGGGCCCAGAGATACCTCTCCGACAATCGGAGTGACAAATCCTAATCTCAAAATACGCCAACCCAACAAGTACCTTTGGAGACACCTGTAGAGCACCTTTATAATCACCGAGTTACATTGTGATGTTTGGTAGCACACAAAGTGTTCCTCCAGTAAACGGGAGTTGCATAATCTCATAGTCATAGGAACACGTATAAGTCATAAAGAAAGCAATAGCAACAAACTAAACGATCAAGTGCTAAGCTAACGGAATGTGTCAAGTCAATCACATCATTCTCCTAATGATGTGATCCCGTAAATCAAATGACAACTCTATGCCAATGGCTAGGAAACATAACCATCTTTGATTAATGAGCTAGTCAAGTAGAGGCATACTAGTGACGCTCTGTTTGTCTATGTATTCACACATGTATCATGTTTCCGGTTAATACAATTCTAGCATGAATAATAAACATTTATCATGATATAAGGAAATAGATAATAGCTTTATTATTGCCTCCAGGGCATATTTCCTTCAATACCATCCACAAACCGACGGCCAAATGGAGGTGACGAACCGCACGCTCTCCACTCTACTACGCATTTTGATAAAGAAGAACATCAAGGAGTGGGAGGAATGCCTACCTATCAGCGAGTACGCCTACAACTGTGCCAGACATTCGACTACCGGCAAGTCCCCTTTCGAGGTCGTCCACGAATTCAACCTGTTGTCCCCTTTGGACATTCTTCCTCTACCACTACAAGAGCGCATCAATATGGATGCAAGTGCCCGTGTGAACTATCTCAAGAAGGTGCATGAAGATACAAGGAACACCATCGAGCGCCAAGTACAATGACTCGTGACTAAGCTCAACCTCAACAAGCACTCCATGGTATTCAACATTGGAGATCTTGTATGGCTACACCTTCACAAGGACCGTTTCCCCCACGAACGCAAGTCCAAACTTCTACCACGAGCGGATGGACCCTTCAAGGTGCTTGAAAGCTACAACAAGAATGCTTACACGATCGACCTCCCGCACGACAAATACAACGTGAGCGACGTCTTCAACGTCAAGGACCTCGCGCCCTACCATGGTGATGAAGATTTCGATCCAAGGTCGGATCTTTCCCAAGGGGGGGAGGTAGATGATGCGGAGCATCCCAAGGTCATCCCCAGGACACCACTTGGACCAATGACAAAAGCACGAGCAAAGGCTATCGAAGATAAGGTGAACTCGCTCATCTCCGAACTACCACTTTCTATACATGAGACATGGCTACTGCCTAAGTCCGAGACGCTATGTGTGATCAGGTACAACGCACAAGCCACGGAGCCGAGAGCTGAAGAAGAAGAGACATGCATCAACTCTCTGTCTAGCCCGGAACATCCGGCCCCCGGAACCTCCGGCCGACCCGGAACTTCCGGCCTCCGACGACATCGACCAGCCCGGACGTGCCCACTTCCTGGTTACCCTGGAACCTGCCCGGAACTAGGCCGGGCCTTCCGGCCCCCGGACGCCAACTCAGCTCCTCCCGTGCCATCTCTCTGGTTAGGCCGGACCCTCCCCAGAACCTGGCCCGGAACCTCCGGTGCCCGGAACTTCCGGCCTCGCCTGGAACTTTCGGCCCTGCCTACGCGCAGTGACTTTGGCCGAGGCCTGTGTACCCTTTCGCCCCTACGACTATATATACTCGTCTCCTACCTACATTTTAGGGTTAGCATTGTGATAGCTCATTTGAGAGATACAGCTTCGCTCATCCATACGGATCTACTCCTTGAGAGAGACTGTGGCCCCTCTACGGAGAAGATCCACCTTGGATTAAAGATCCCCTCTTGGGCGGCCCCATCAAGACCTCCTTTGGAGAAGACCTGTTGGGGATATGTGTAACGCCCCACATGTAACCTTCCCCAATTGTACTCCGACTCATGCCGTTTCCGGCATTAAGTTATATTTAATTCTCGGGTTCGGGTCTTTGTCTCTGTGTGCTGTTTTCGTTTTCGTGCATCTCATATCATGTCGTCACGTGCATTGCATTCGCATACATGTTCATCTCATGCATCCGAGCATTTTCCCCGTTGTCCGTTTTGCATTCCGGCGCTTCGTTCTCCTCCGGTGGCCATTTCTAGTTTTCTTTCGTGTGTGGGGATTAAACATTTCCGGATTGGGCCGAGACTTGCCATGCGGCCTTGGTTTACTACCGGTAGACCGCCTGTCAAGTTTCGGGTCATTTGGACTTCGTTTGATACTCCAACGGTTAACCGAGGGACCGAAAAGGCCTCGTGTGTGTGCAGCCCAACACCCCTCCATTTTGGCCCAAAACCCACCAAACTCAGCTCCATCGTCTCGGTCATTCAATCACGATTGTGTGGGCGAAAACCGCACCTCATTTGGACTCTCCTAGCTCCCTCTATGCCTATAAATACAACCCCCATTTCCAAATCTCGGGTCTCCCCTCGTCCCTAACCCTAGTCCAAAAAAAAGAGATCTGCACCGGGCCGGACACGTCCGCCCGTGCCGGACACCTCCCCGCCGACGCCCGCGACCAACCGGACGCCGACACGTGGCGGGCGCGCCCACATCGCCGCCCTGCAACCGCCGGCCCGCCGAAGCCCGGGGCGGGCCCTCCCGCG
>LT934111.1:12666345-12684410 GCA_900231445.1 Triticum turgidum subsp. durum
CGCACCGGCGCCGCCCTGCTCCGGCGCCCCGCCGCCTTCTCCTCGCCGGAGGGTGCCGCGCCACCCTCCTCCACGCCTCCCCCGATGTCGGCGGCCTCGGATCCGGCCGGCCACGACCTCAGCTCCGGCGATCCTCGAACACCGCGCCGGCGTGAACAGTGCCAGATCTGAGATCTATTTCATCTCGGTTGCCTTTCTCCTCTCGAAACCCTAATTTTCTTGCTACTTTGACCGCTTGTATCTCCGCAACCGTAGCTCAGATTTGGGCATATGATATGTCAAAATCTTCGCCTCGACGAGTACATCATTTCATTGCATTGCATCATTTGCATTTGAGGTCATCTTGGTGCCCAAAATGCTGTTGGAAGGAGGCATGTTGAGTTAAATTGCAGATCCGTTAGTCCAACATGCACTTTTGTCATTTTTGCCATATTTAATCCGTGCATGATATGCCTGTGCCCCTTTGGGATGAATTGTTAAGCATGTTGTCTTCTTTCCAGAGGTGCCTTCCATGTTTTTTTAGGATGTGTGTGTTGTCTTGTGCAAGCTTGCGAAGAGGGCTACCTGAGATTATCGATTTCAGGGACTTAGTGAAAATCACTAAGTCTGAGCCGTTTTAGTTCACGATGCTATATGTCCGGCTTGTTTCCTAGTGATCCGTGCCTCTTTTGAGGATGATCAGTAAGAGTGGTTTGTTATGCTTGTTGTTCTTAATCCATCCATGTCTTTACTTGTTATGTTGTAGCAACCTAGGTTGACTCAATCGAGCTCAACTTTTGGATAGTTGCTGTTTTGGGCAGATCGTGAACTCTTTTGCGATTGTGCCGGAGTGATTGCTAGTGATCCATGCATGCTATGCCATTGTTCTTGCCATGTCTAGCTAGCATTTTGTGCCTTCTTAATGGATATATGCTTGCCTTGCCATGACTTGCACCGTAGTGAGAGCATCGAGCTCGTTTACATGCCTCCGTGAGTTATTATTTCAGCATGTCCCAGTTTTTCACTAAGTCTGAAAACTGATTGTGTTTCATCAATGTTCGTGTGCTCGGTAGAGTATTTTGTGAACCCTTTTGGCCCCAGGTCATTTTGGGTGTTTTGTTAAGCTTGTTGAGTAGCTCCATGCCATGCTCTTACTTGCCATGTTCAGGTTTTCCTTCATGTTGTTTTGCTGCTCCGAAGAGAGCATCGTGGTCTGAAATTTCAGACTAGCGTTAATTTCGCTAAGTCTGAAATCTGTTTTGCTTATTCAGTTTTGCCATGCTTGTTTGAAGCCCTTAATGGATGAATTTGCCTATGCCTCAGTCAAGATGATTTGTTAAGCTTGATGAGTACATCACTGCCATGTAATTTTTTTTCATGTTGGGTGGCTGTAGCATGTTCGTTTTGTTGCATTTAAGAGCCTACTTGCTGTAAATCGCAGATCGGTTCGTTTAGTAAATCGCTTGCCATTTCTTAACCGTAGCTCCGATTGCCATGATCTTTATATCGTTTTCAGGGGATTTCTTCCCCTCTATCCAGTGGCACACTTGGATTTCCAGGTTGAGGCCAGGTTCATGCATTTCCTGTTACATGTTGCATTTTGCATCCCGCATCACATCCCGCATAGCATATCATCTTTGCATATTATTGCTTGCCCTTGCACGTGGTTGATTGTATCCTTGTTGCTTGTTTGTGTTGTTGGGTAGAGCCGGGAGACGAGTTCGCTAACGAGGAGCCCGTTGAGTTTGCTTTTGAGGATCCAGTCAATTCTGACAACTGTGCAGGCAAGATGATCACACCCTTGAAATCACTACTATCTTTGCTATGCTAGTATGCTCGCTCTTTTGCTTTGCCAGTGCTACGATGCCTACCACTTGCTTGTCAGCCTCCCAATTGCCATGATTGAGCCTCTAACCCACCTTTGTCCTAGAAAACCATTGATTGGCTATGTTACCGCTTTGCTCAGCCCTTCTTATAGCGTTGTTAGTTGCAGGTGAAGATTGGAGCCGTTCCTTTTTGGAACATTTATTTACTTGTTGGGATATCACTATATTGCCATGTTATCTTTGCTCATCTATATACTTGGTAAAGGGTGGAAGGCTCGGCCTCTCGCCTAGTGTTTTGTTCCACTCTTGCCGCCCTAGTTTCCGTCATATCGGTGTTATGTTCCCGGATTGTTGCGTCCCTTACGCGGTTGGGCTATAATGGGAACCCCTTGATAGTTCGCCTTGATTAAAGCTTTTCCAGCAATGCCCAACATTGGTTTTACCATTTGCCACCTACCCTTTTCTTTCCCTTGGGTTTCCGGAGCCTGAGGGTCATCTTTATTTTAGCCCCCCACGGGCCAGTGCTCCTCTGAGTGTTGGTCCGACCGAGTAGACTGCGGGGCCACCTCGGGGCAACTTGAGGGTTGGTTTTACTCATAGGATGTCTCATCTGAGTGTGCCCTGAGAACGAGATATGTGCAGCTCCTATCGGGATTTGTCGGCGCATTCGGGCGGTGTTGCTGGACTAGTTTTGACCTGTCGAATCATCTTTTTGTACCGGGATACCGAGTCTGATCGGTGGGTCCTGGTTGGAGGTCTATTCCTTCGTTGACCGTGAGAGCTTGTTATGGGCTAAGTTGGGACCCCCCTGCAGGGATTGATCTTTCGAAAGCCGTGCCCGCGGTTATGGGCAGATGGGAATTTGTTAATGTCCGGTTGTAGACAACTTGAACTTAATTAATTAAAATGAATCACCTGCGTGTGTTGCCGTGATGGCCTCTTCTCGGCGGAGTCCGGGAAGTGGACACGGTGTTGGAGTTATGTTTGCGTAGTCTGCTCTATTTAGTTCCCGCTCGTGCTTTGCCTTCTCTTCTCGCTCTCTTTTGCGAATAAGTTAGCCACCATATATGCTAGTCGCTTACTGCAGCTCCACTCACATTACCCCTTCCTTACCTATTAAGCTTAAATAGTCTTGATCGCGAGGGTGCGAGATTGCTGAGTCCTTGTGGCTCACAGATTGCTATATCACCAGATGCAGGGACCGATGATACTCCTCCGGATGGCGCGCTCGAGCTGAGGTGGGAGTACGACGAGGACTCTCAGCGATACTATGTTTCTTTTCCGGATGATTAGTAGTGGTGCCTATTCGGGGTTCGATTCAGGGATTAGTCGCATGTTGGGGGTCTTCTCTATTTTGGCGCCGTAGTCGGGCCATGAGTGTTTGTATGATGGATGCTAATTATGTACCTTGATGTGACGTGGCGAGTGGAAGCCAACTATTTATTATTATTCCCCCTTTATATTATATATGTACATGGGTTGTGTGAAGATTGCCTCACTTGCGACATATGCCTTCAATGCGATTATGCCTCTAAGTCGTGCCTCGACACGTGGGAGATATAGTCGCATCGAGGGTGTTACAAGTTGGTATCAGAGCCTTCCCCGACCTTAGGAGCCCCATTGCTTGATCGTTTTTAGCAGCCGAGTTGTGTCTAGAAAAATGTTTTGAGTCCTTAGGAATTATATATCGGAGAGCTTAGGAATTCTTTTTACTTCCCAGTCTCCTCATCGCTTTGGTAAGACATCCTGACATAGAGTTTTGACTCTTCTCTTCTCAAATTTCACTAAAAAAAATTTTAGGATCACGCGAGTATCTTAGTTTTGTTCTGATGGCTTATGATGAGAATACTGTCTTGGTGCCTCCTGTCAGGGGTTTAGTGGAAGTGTCCCGGGGAGTTGAGCTCTGAGGTGTTGTCATCATAATTCTATCGTTGCAATTCTGGCATACTTGAGATATGTGCGCGACAGCGAAAATCTCCTTTATGCAGTTCGTTGGTGAGATAACCTCGACGCCACCCAGTACTGGGGCGGGAGTTCGGGAGTATCGCCATAACTTGTATAACGGATGCTTTTCGAAGTTTGAGGTAGATGGTTTCCGAAGGTTTCTTGGTTATGTGTTGAAGGATGGATGCAGCTGGATGTAGGATTTGCTAGCTTGGGTGTGATATTATGCTTCCCCTGTATCCTCAACACCTGATAGCATAACCGGAAAGTTTCGGGAATTTCATAGGTGGGAATTCAAGTAGCCTTAGGATATCTTTCCAACAGATGTGTGATATGAAATTGGGGTTCGACGTCTAGTGGTTCGCCTATTCACGGTCGATTTTACAGTGGCCTCGTTGTGTCTTAAAGAGTCCTTGGCTATGCTGACTCGGGGACGCTTCGTATGTCATGTGCACTGCCTTGTACATGATGGTGCTGTACGGTCGAGCCCGTGTAGGTCCTACCACGAACACTTCGGACGAAATTTCTATCATGTGTTTGTTCCGGCTTATTCCGCAAGCCAACCCTTGGTTTTATTTCGATTTGTGGTATTCGTTCTTCTTCGACGTCATATGTTGATTCCATCCCTCGTTGATGTACCTCTTCTACCTGATTCTTCGTGGCTTCGCAATGTAGGAATATGTGACCACTTCAAGAGAAGTGCATTCGTTCATTTTGTTTGGATGTCAAGACTTATGTTGCAATTTTCATTCCGTTGGATTCACCTTCTATATTTGTCTATTTGTGTGCTAATGGTGGTCAACCTCTTCGGGATGGCTCCTCCAACGCGCACGACTCCGAACCCAGATCCTCCGCCACCTCCGCCTCCCCCGGAAGCATGGCAGGCTGTGATGGCTGCTACTAATGCAAATACTCAGCTGATCATGCAAATCATGCAAGAGCCGAATCAAAGCAGTCAAGCAAATCAAGGCAACAACCAGAACCAGTTTGCAACTCTGAATCAGTTCCTCGCAAATGGTCCAAAGACGTTCAGCAACTGCGTTGAGGCTACCGATGCTGATGATTGGTTAGTCGATCTGGGCAAGCATTTTGAATGTAGCAACGTCAGACCTGAAGATTTCGTCAAGTTCGCTCCTTTCCAGCTCAAGGATCAGGCCGCAGAGTGGTTTCAGCAGTCCCGGGATTCCAGAGGTGGACGTTTGATCACTTGGGATGATTTCCGTCGTGATTTCCGCGCTCATCACATTCCTCAAAGTGTGACTGAAAGCAAACGTGAAGAATTCCGCACTCTGAAGCAAGGCTCTTTGTCTGTCTATGACTACAACAAGTTGTTCCAGAAGCTCGCCCGTTTTGCCAAGCAGGATGTTCCTGATGAGAAGAGCACGATCTATCAGTTCAGGGGTGGTCTTCGTGAAGAAATTAAGCTCGCTCTTGTCCTCTTCGAGCCGCTGAGATACGATGAGTTCTACAACATGGCACTGAAGCAAGAGGCTGCTCAGCTCAGGTGTGATGCTTCCAGGAAGCGAGTCAGAGACACTACGTCTTCGTCCTCTACTCAAGTGACCAAGCAGCAGAAGTATTGGCTTCCTCCTCCTCCGTTCCATCAGCCGTATCAGCAGAAGAGCAAAGGTGGCAGTGGTTCGTCCCACCCACCCAACCCAGGCTTTCAGAACAAGACGTCGTCTCAAGCTCCAAGATCGAGTGCTCCGTACCACCGTCCGCTCTTAGAGGTCACGTGCAACAAGTGCCAACAAAAGGGTCACTACGCCAACAAGTGTTTCAACCAGAGGCGTCTTCCTCCTCCTCCTCCTGTCAGATCGGCAAGTACAGCTGTGGTCAAGCATAACCCCAAGTCCGCCAAGGTCAACTTGATGAACGCAGCTCAGGCAGAGGATTCGTCAAATGTGATCATGGGTAACCTTCCTGTTAATGATATTCCTGCAAAAGTACTTTTTGATACTGGTGCATCGCATTCTTTCTTGTCATGCCCGTTTGCATCGAAGCACAATGTTGATACTGAGATTATGCCCAAAGCCATGCAAGTTGTTTCTCCAGGCAAGCTGTTGACTTCAAGTCTGGTTGCCCCCGATATTTCTATCACGTTGGGCGATCACAAGTATCTCTCTTCTCCGGTGGTTCTTGGTAATTCTGATATCGACCTCATTCTTGTGATGGACTGGCTCTCTAAACACAAAGCTCACCTCGATTGTGCAGCCAGGCAGATTCAACTGACTCATTCCTCTGAAGATGTCATTGTCTTTGCTGCTCGGGATAATACCATCCAGTTGTTCTCTCTCAATGAAAAGGGTGAATTGGATGCTATTTCGTAGATTCCGGTTGTTTGTGAGTATCAAGATGTCTTCCCTGAAGAACTCCCAGGCATGCCTCCAAACCGGCCGGTTGAATTCGTTATTGAACTTGAGCCCGGTATGGAACCGGTGTGCAAACGGCCTTACAAGCTCGGCCCCGAAGAGTTGAAGGAGTTGAAGAAACAGCTCGATGTGCAAGAAAGAATGGGTCTCATTCGGCCTAGTACTTCTCCGTGGGGTTGTGGTGTTCTTTTTGTGAAGAAGAAGGATGGAACGGACCGACTTTGTGATGATTATCGTCCATTGAACAAGAAGACCATCAAGAACAAATATCCACTTCCCAACATTAATGAGCTGTTCGAACAACTCAAGGGTGCCCAAGTATTCTCCAAGCTTGATCTCCGTATGGGTTATCATCAAATTCGCATTCGTGAACAAGATATTCCAAAGACGGCATTCAGAACAAGCTATGGGTCATATGAATACACAGTTATGTCTTTTGGCCTTGCTAATGCTCCTCCGACGTTCTCTCGCATGATGAACTTCATCTTCAACCCCTACACCAACGACTTTGTTTTGGTCTATCTCGACGATATCCTGGTTTTCTCGAAGAACAAGGAAGATCACGCCAAACACTTGCGTTTGGTTCTTGACAAGCTAAGGGAACATCAATTCTATGCCAAGTTCTCCAAGTGTGAGTTTTGGCTCGATGAAGTTCTTTATCTTGGTCATATTATCTCTGCCAAGGGCATTTTCGTGGATCCTGAGAAGGTGTCTGCAATTGTTAATTGGGAACCTCCTCAGAATGTGAAGCAACTCCGTAGCTTCCTCAGCCTTGCAAGTTATTGCCAAAGATTCGTTGAAAACTTTTCCAAGATCGCGAAGCCTCTCTCAAATCTTCTTCAGAAGCACGTCAAGTACGTTTGGTCTCCGGAGTGTGATGTTGCTTTCAACACTTTGAAAGAGAAATTGATCACTGCTCCAGTTCTAACTCTGCCTGATGAAACCAAGCCGTACGAGGTCTTTTGTGATGCCTCTCTCAAAGGTCTCGGTGCAGTACTGATGCAAGAGAAGAAAGTTGTTGCTTATACCTCTCGCCAGTTGAAGCCAAATGAGAAGAACTACCCCACTCATGATCTTGAGTTGGCGGCAGTTGTGCACGCATTGTTGACTTGGAGACATCTTCTCTTGGGAAGGAAAGTGGACATTTTCACTGATCACAAAAGTCTCAAGTACATCTTCACTCAGCCTAATCTCAACCTCAGGCAGACTCGATGGGTCGAAATGATTCAAGAGTACAATCCGAGTATCGAGTATACTCCAGGCAAGGCTAATGTGATTGCTGACGCTTTGAGCAGAAAAGCATATTGCAACAGTCTGATTCTCAAGCCTTATCAACCCGAGCTTTGTGAAGCCTTCCGCAAACTTAATCTGCAAGTTGTTCCTCAAGGTTTCCTTGCCAACCTTCAAGTTTCTCCTACCTTGGAAGACCAGATTCGCCAAGCCCAGCTTCTTGATGCTATGGTGAAAAAGGTGAAGATTGGTATTGCAAAGAGTCAGTCCAAGTACAAGTGCTACCGACTTGATGACAAGGACACTCTCTTCTTCGAAGATCGTATTGTTGTTCCCAAAGGTGAACTTCGTAAAGTGATCATGAATGAGGCTCACAACTCTCTCCTCTCCATCCACCCTGGGAGCACGAAGATGTATCAAGACCTGAAGCAAACTTATTGGTGGACTCGAATGAAGCGCGAGATCGCTCAATTCGTGAATGAATGTGATGTCTGCAGAAGAGTGAAAGCAGAACACCAAAGGCCAGCAGGTCTCCTCCAACCTCTCGCCATTCCAGAATGGAAGTTTGACCACATTGAAATGGACTTCGTGACTGGGTTTCCTAAGTCCAAGCGTGGCAATGATGCTATATTCGTTGTCATCGACAAGCTGACCAAAGTGGCTCATTTCTTGCCTATCAAAGAGTCAATCACTGCAGCTCAATTGGCGGAGCTCTACACCTCTCGCATTGTCTCTCTGCACGGTATTCCTCAAGTGATATCTTCAGACCGTGGCAGCATCTTTACCTCCAAGTTCTGGCATTCTTTTCAGAAGGCCATGGGTACCAGCATCCGCTTCAGCACTGCTTTCCATCCTCAAACAAGCGGTCAAGTCGAGCTTGTCAACCAGATTCTTGAAGATATGCTCAGGGCTTGTGTTATCTCCTTCGGCATGAAGTGGGGGATTGTCTTCCTTATGCGGAATTCTCGTACAACAACAGTTTCCAAGCAAGCTCCGGCAAGGCCCCGTTTGAAATTCTGTATGGTAGGAAGTGCCGTACACCTCTCAACTGGTCTGAAACCGGTGAACGTCAGCTGCTGGGTAACGACCTGATCACAGAGGCAGAAGAAATGTGCAAGGTCATTCGTGATAACCTCAAAGCAGCCCAGTCTCGTCAGAAGAGCTACTATGACAGCAAGCACCGTGATTTGGCCTTCGAGATCGGAGATCATGTCTACCTCCGCGTCTCTCCTATGAAAGGGACTCGTCGCTTCGGTATCAAAGGGAAGCTTGCCCCCAGATACGTCGGGCCTTTCAAGATCGTCAGCAAGAGAGGCGACCTCGCCTATCAACTCGAGCTTCCTGCAACCTTTGCCAATGTTCATGATGTGTTCCATGTCTCGCAACTCCGAAAGTGCTTCAAGACGCCTGAGCGCACCGTCAACTTCGAGGACATTGAGCTCCAAGAAGATCTCTCCTACCGTGAGCACCCAGTTGCAATCCTTGAAGAGACTGAACGCAAAACTCGCAACAAGTCAATCAAGTTTCTCAAAGTAAAGTGGTCACACCATTCCGACCGTGAAGCTACCTGGGAACGCGAGGATCACCTCCGTTCTGAGTACCCGGAGTTCTTTCAGTCCTAGATCTCGGGACGAGATCTTTTCGTAGTGGTGGAGTGTTGTAACGCCCCACATGTAACCTTCCCCAATTGTACTCCGACTCATGCCGTTTCCGGCATTAAGTTATATTTAATTCTCGGGTTCGGGTCTTTGTCTCCGTGTGTTGTTTTCGTTTTCGTGCATCTCATATCATGTCGTCACGTGCATTGCATTCGCATACATGTTCATCTCATGCATCCGAGCATTTTCCCCGTTGTCCGTTTTGCATTCCGACGCTTCGTTCTCCTCCGGTGGCCATTTCTAACTTTCTTTCATGTGTGGGGATTAAACATTTCCGGATTGGGCCGAGACTTGCCATGCGGCCTTGGTTTACTACCGGTAGACCGCCTGTCAAGTTTCGGGTCATTTGGACTTCGTTTGATACTCCAACGGTTAACCGAGGGACCGAAAAGGCCTCGTGCGTGTGCAGCCCAACACCCCTCCATTTTGGCCCAAAACCCACCAAACTCAGCTCCATCGTCTCGGTCGTTCGATCATGATCGTGTGGGCGAAAACCGCACCTCATTTGGACTCTCCTAGCTCCCTCTATGCCTATAAATACACCCCCCGTTTCCAAATCTCGGGTCTCCCCTCGTCCCTAACCCTAGTCCAAAAAAAAAGAGATCTGCACCGGGCCGGACACGTCCGCCCGTGCCGGACACCTCCCCGCCGACGCCCGCGACCAACCGGACGCCGACACGTGGCGGGCGCGCCCACATCGCCGCCCCGCAACCGCCGGCCCGCCGAAGCCCGGGGCGGGCCCTCCCGCGCCGCCTCCCGGGCCACACGCCGCCGCCCGCGCCGCCTCGTCTTCCCCGCGCCCGACCAGCTCCTCGCCGCCCTTTGCCGGCCCCGGCCGCCTGCTCCGCTCCGCCGACTCGACGCCGGCGCGCCGCCGCCCCGCACCGGCGCCGCCCTGCTCCGGCGCCCCGCCGCCTTCTCCTCGCCGGAGGGTGCCGCGCCACCCTCCTCCACGCCCCCCCCGACGCCGGCGGCCTCGGATCCAGCCGGCCACGACCTCAGCTCCGGCGATCCCCGAACCCCGCGCCGGCATGAACAGTGCCAGATCTGAGATCTATTTCATCTCGGTTGACTTTCTCCTTCCGAAACCCTAATTTTCTTGCTAGTTTGACCGCTTGTATCTCCGCAACCGTAGCTCCGATTTGGGCATATGATATGTCAAAATCTTCGCCTCGACGAGTACATCATTTCATTCCATTGCATCATTTTCATTTGAGGTCATCTTGGTTCCCAAAATGCTGTTGGAAGGAGGCATGTTGAGTTAAATTGCAGATCCGTTAGTCCAACATGCACTTTTGTCATTTTTGCCATATTTAATCCGTGCATGATATGCCTGTGCCCCTTTGGGATGAATTGTTAAGCATGTTGTCTTCTTTCTAGAGGTGCCTTCCATGTTTCTTTAGGATGTGTGTGTTGTCTTGTGCAAGCTTGCGAAGAGGGCTACCTGAGATTATCGATTTCAGGGACTTAGTGAAAATCACTAAGTCTGAGCCGTTTTAGTTCACGATGCTATATTTCCGGCTTGTTTCCTAGTGATCAGTGCCTCTTTTGAGGATGATCAGTAAGAGTGATTTGTTATGCTTGTTGTGCTTAATCCATCCATGTCTTTACTTGTTATGTTGGAGCACCCTAGGTTGACTCAATCGGGCTCAACTTTTGGATAGTTGCTGTTTTGGGCAGATCGTGAACTCTTTTGCGATTGTGCCGGAGTGATTGCTAGTGATCCATGCATGCTATGCCATTGTTCTTGCCATGTCAAGCTATCATTTTGTGCCTTCTTAATGGATATATGCTTGCCTTGCCATGACTTGCACCGTAGTGAGAGCATCGAGCTCGTTTACATGCCTCCGTGAGTTATTATTTCAGCATGTCCCAGTTTTTCACTAAGTCTGAAAACTGATTGTGTTTCATCAATGTTCGTGTGCTCGGTACAGTATTTTGTTAACCCTTTTGGCCCAAGGTCATTTTGGGTGTTTTGTTAAGCTTGTTGAGTAGCTCCATGCCATGCTCTTACTTGCCATGTTCAGGTTTTCCTTCATGTTGTTTTGCTGCTCCGAAGAGAGCATCGTGGTCTGAAATTTCAGACTAGCGTTAATTTCGCTAAGTCCGAAATCTGTTTTGCTTATTCAGTTTTGCCATGCTTGTTTGAAGCCCTTAATGGATGAATTTGCCTATGCCTCAGTCATTATGATTTGTTAAGCTTGATGAGTACATCACTGCCATGTAATTTGTTTTCATGTTGGGTGGATGTAGCATGTTCATTTTGTTGCATTTAGGAGCCTACTTGCTGTAAATCGCAGATCGGTTCGTTTAGTAAATCGCTTGCCATTTCTTAACCGTAGCTCCGATTGCCATGATCTTTATATCGTTTTCAGGGGATTTCTTCCCCTCTATCCAGTGGCACACTTGGATTTCCAAGTTGAGGCCAGGTTCATACATTTCCTGTTACATGTTGCATTTTGCATCCCGCATCGCATCCCGCATAGCATATCATCTTTGCATATTATTGCTTGCCCTTGCACGTGGTTGATTGTATCCTTGTTGCTTGTTTGTGTTGTTGGGTAGAGCCGGGAGACGAGTTCGCTAACGAGGAGCCCATTGAGTTTTCTTTTGAGGATCCAGTCAATTCTGACAACTGTGCAGGCAAGATGATCACACCCTTGAAATCACTACTATCTTTGCTATGCTAGTATGCTCGCTCTTTTGCTTTGCCAATGCTACGATGCCTACCACTTGCTTGTCAGCCTCGCAATTGCCATGATTGAGCCTCTAACCCACCTTTGTCCTAGCAAACCATTGATTGGCTATGTTACCGCTTTGCTCAGCCCTTCTTATAGTGTTGTTAGTTGCAGGTGAAGATTGGAGCCGTTCCTTTTTGGAACATTTATTTACTTGTTGGGATATCACTATATTGCCATGTTATCTTTGCTCATCTATATACTTGGTAAAGGGTGGAAGGCTCGGCCTCTCGCCTAGTGTTTTGTTCCACTCTTGCCGCCCTAGTTTCCGTCATATCGGTGTTATGTTCCCGGATTGTTGCGTCCCTTACGCGGTTGGGCTATAATGGGAACCCCTTGATAGTTCGCCTTGATTAAAGCTTTTCCAGCAATGCCCAACATTGGTTTTACCATTTGCCACCTACCCTTTTCTTTCCCTTGGGTTTCCGGAGCCCGAGGGTCATCTTTATTTTAGCCCCCCACGGGCCAGTGCTCCTCTGAGTGTTGGTCCGACCGAGTAGACTGCGGGGCCACCTCGGGGCAACTTGAGGGTTGGTTTTACTCGTAGGATGTCTCATCTGAGTGTGCCCTGAGAATGAGATATGTGCAGCTCCTATCGGGATTTGTCGGCGCATTCGGGCGGTGTTGCTGGACTAGTTTTGACCTGTCGAATCATCTTGTTGTACCGGGATACCGAGTCTGATCGGTGGGTCCTGGGTGGAGGTCTATTCCTTCGTTGACCGTGAGAGCTTGTTATGGGCTAAGTTGGGACCCCCCTGTAGGGATTGATCTTTCGAAAGTCGTGCCCGCGGTTATGGGCAGATGGGAATTTGTTAATGTCCGGTTGTAGACAACTTGAACTTAATTAATTAAAATGAATCAACTGCGTGTGTTGCCGTGATGGCCTCTTCTCGGCGGAGTCCGGGAAGTGGACACGGCGTTGGAGTTATGTTTGCGTAGTCTGCTCTATTTAGTTCCCGCTCGTGCTTTGCCTTCTCTTCTCGCTCTCTTTTGCGAATAAGTTAGCCACCATATATGCTAGTCGCTTACTGCAGCTCCACTCACATTACCCCTTCCTTACCTATTAAGCTTAAATAGTCTTGATCGCGAGGGTGCGAGATTGCTGAGTCCTTGTGGCTCACAGATTGCTATATCACCAGATGCAGGGACCGATGATACTCCTCCGGATGGCGCGCTCGAGCTGAGGTGGGAGTACGACGAGGACTCTCAGCGATACTATGTTTCTTTTCCGGATGATCAGTAGTGGTGCCTATTCGGGGTTTGATTCAGGGATTAGTCGCATGTTGGGGGTCTTCTCTATTTTGGCGCCGTAGTCGGGCCATGAGTGTTTGTATGATGGATGCTAATTATGTACCTTGATGTGAGGTGGCGAGTGTAAGCCAACTATTTATTATTATTCCCCCTTTATATTATATATGTACATGGGTTGTGTGAAGATTGCCTCACTTGCGACATATGCCTTCAATGCGATTATGCCTCTAAGTCGTGCCTCAACACGTGGGAGATATAGTCGCATCGAGGGTGTTACAATACGACTACTAGGTATGACCCGCCCAGGAGGGGTGTCAGGACCCTGATTCCAAGTCACATCGATCTAGCCGGTAACACCTCATATCACTTTGCGGCCTCACACACGGTATTCCCATGGGTGTCGCCCTACCATGGCCCGGGACCGTTTGCGCCTTTTGGTTCACGTATATGATAGTGTCGCTAGCATCCATGTGATAGAGAACCCGGGCCGACATGGCTAGTCGTGAACCCAAAGCGGCACCAACCTATGGGGACAGGCATACATGAATCACATCGAGCATGTCGGTCAGCAGCGTGTGAATCCGGGCTGTAGCACTAGGCTAACAGGACTCCGGGAACCCAGGCTGTAGCAGGCTAGGCAGGACTCTGGATGTCACCGCGTGACATTTCCCCGAAGGGACGGACACAGGAACGAAGTGAAACACATGCCGGCCAGTCAAGTGTCCTGAGCAGTAGTGCTGGGCTAGCAGGACTCCGGTGAATCGGGCTGTAGCGGCCTACTATGGCTCATGGAAGCACTAGACTACATTTCCCCATAAGAGAGGTTGCTAAGGATAAACAACTAGACTATCGGATCCCACACATACCAAGCATTTCAATCATACACACAATATGCTCGATATGTGTAAATACAACATGGCATCACAACGTAACTCTACGACTCAAGTATTTATTCATTAGGCTCCGAAGAGCCAGATAAAACAAACATGGGTCTCATGACCCAACATTCAGAGCATACAAGTCAAAGCACATGTGGAAGCTTAACATGTCTGAGTATAGACTTCTACAAATGAAAAAGGCTGAGAAGCCTGACTATCTACTAGATCCTGCCGAGGGCACAAGATTGTAGCTGAGGTAACAAGCTAAACGTCGAAGTCCACGTGGAACTACTAGCGAGACTGACGTCTCTTTGCAAAACATAAAATAGGCAAACGTGAGTACAAATGTACCCAGCAAGACTTACATTAGAACTAGCTACATATGCATCAGTATCAATAAAGGGGGTGGTGGAGTTTGACTGCAGCAAGCCAGCTTTGACTCAGTGGCTAACCTGAACTACTAATGCAAGTAACTCTTTTGAGGTGGCACACACGAGTCCACAAATTCACCATACCAATACACCACTATGGATCCGCTCCCGTCTCCCTGCGAGAACGCCATCCGTAGCACTCACGCTTATCTTGCGAGTTTTAGAGTATCCACTTTCACTTGTCTATGAACTATGCAAGGGGTCCAAGTTTCCATATCTGAGGAATCCGGCTATTCGAATAGATAATGATAACCCTGCAGGGGTGTACTTCTTCACACATGCTCTCGCCACTTACCACCATGTACACATTATGTATCTCGGCAACCTTCAAGCGGAAGCCTGGCGAGGGAGTCGGCCACGACCTGACTAACTAACAAGTCTCTACTCCAGGTTTATCGCCTATTCGGGTTCCATCCGCAAGGAGATCCGGACGGGGTGTCGCTCACGGCCCCAAATGATGTGTGTAGGGTTCCCAAGCCCACCTCGACGGATGGATCTACGCTTGGTACACCGTGCCACGGTGCCTAGTGTTGGGGAACGTAGTAATTTCAAAATTTTCCTACGCACACGCAAGATCATGCTGATGCATAGCAACGAGAGGGGAGAGTGTGATCTACGTACCCTTGTAGACCGACAGTGGAAGCGTTAGCACAACGCGGTTGATGTAGTCGTACGTCTTCACGGCCTGACCGATCAAGCACCGAAACTACGGCACCTCCGAGTTTTAGCACACGTTCAGCTCGATGACGATCCCCGGACTCCAATCCAGCAAAGTGTCGGGGAAGAGTTCCGTCAGCACGACAGCGTGGTGACGATCTTGATGTACTACCATTGCAGGGCTTCGCCTAAGCACCGCTACAATATTATCGAGGATTATGGTGGAAGGGGGCACCACACACGGCTAAGAATATGATCACGTGGATCAACTTCTGTGTATCTGGGGTGCCCCTGCCTCCGTATATAAAGGTTCAAGAGGGGGAGGCCGGCTGGCCACCATAGGGCTCGCCAGGAGGAGTCCTACTCCCTCCGGGAGTAGGACTTCTCCCCCAATCCTAGTTGGAATAGGATTCGTGAGGTGGAAAAGAGAGAGAGAGAAGGAGGGGGGCACCGGCCCCCTCTCTCCTTGTCCTATTCGGACTAGGGGGGAGGGGTGCACGGCCCAGCCCTGGCCGCCTCTCCTCTTCTTCCACTAAGGCCCATTAAGGCCCATTTAGCTCTCGGGGGGGGGTCCGGTAACCTCCCGGTACTCCGGTAAAATCCCGATTTCACCCGGAACACTTCCGATATCCAAACATAGGCTTCCAATATATCAATCTTTATGTCTCGACCATTTCGAGACTCCTCGTCATGTCTGTGATCACATCCGGGACTCCGAACAACCTTCGGTACATCAAAACGTATAAACTCATAATATAACTGTCATCGAAACCTTAAGCGTGCGGACCCTACGGGTTCGAGAACAATGTAGACATGACCGAGACATGTCTTCGGTCAATAACCAATAGCGCGACCTGGATGCCCATATTGGCTCCTACATATTGTACGAAGATCTTTATCGGTCAGACCGCATAACAACATACGTTGTTCCCTTTTTCATCGGTATGTTACTTGCCCGAGATTCGATCGTTGGTATCCAATACCTAGTTGTAGCGACCCGACCCGAATGGATCAAGTCTACTATGCTCCGGTGTCATCCCTGGATCAGTAATGCTGAGACCACACAGTACTTCGAAGGATTTATAGCAGAGTGGCAATCACACACTTATTACATCGATGTCTCAAAAGAGAACTTATTACAATAATATGGCTTAAGGCCATCTAATATCGATAACAGCGGAAGACTTGGAAGGTAAATGGGTCCATCAACTCCAACGGCATCACTGAGTATAGAACCACGACCTAAAAGCACCTTAATCGTCGTCTGAAAAGTTTGCAACATTAACGTTGCAGCCCGAAATGGGTCAGCACATGGAATATGCTGGCAAGATAACACATATAGAATGATGGAATGAAACAGCTATACTATATGCATATTTTACTGGTGGAAAGCTCTATGGTTACTGTTTTGCGTAAAGCCAGTTTTTCCCTACTGCAAAGGAATAAATTTATTTAACTATCATGGTGGTTGTTAAACATCGAGAATGGTTGACAGCATTCCGATCCCAATTAAGTGAACAATTAAAACCCAACAATATTAATTAGAAGTAACATGTTGAGATTCACATGATATTCAAGTACTAGATACTCAAGATGTCCATAACCGGGGACACGGCTAATCATGATTAGTTTATTACACTCTGCAGAGGTTTGCGCACTTTTCCCCACAAGACTCGATCGCCTCTGTTGGCTTTCTCGCTCTACTGGTGTTTGAGAAACGGATGACCGAGACACAGTCTTTCAGAAGTGCTAGCACCTTATGATGGATAGACCGGTACACCTACTTTCCCCTACATCTGCTAGTCTACCCCATAAGAGTTCGCACGACTTAGTCAACTATGCCAGAGCCCATAATGGCTTGTGGCTGCACATGTAAGTTTCTAGCATGAAATATCTTATGATCCCTTTGAGCCTGGGTGGCGGTCCAAAATAAAACAGGCAAGTCCTGATAGACATCAGGTGCCTCAATCCACCCATATGTGTGTTTAAGTTGCCACCTTAGATAAACCATTAAAATTATCAATCTCACATATGTCATGGATATCACTCACCCAATCCACGTCTACTAGCATAGCATGGCAAAATAAGCAAATGTAGAAGTAACTCCCAAAGGTTTCATAATAAACAGGTAATAGGTACTACCTCATCTACTTCCCATCCCACAATTTAATTAGATCCTAATCATGCAATGTGTGATGGTGGATCTAATGCAATAAAACTGGGTTGTAGAAAAGGTATGATCAAAGTGTTACTTGCCTTGCTGATGATCCGCGAGTCCTGGAGATCCGAAGTAACAGGCGGCGCAATCTGGGTAATCTATCGTAGACAAACAACAAGCATACAATAAGTACTCATCTAATGCACAGGTAAAACTCGAACAAAAGATCGAACCAGAAAGTTCAACTTAAGAACTCCGGTTGCAAAGAGAGAAAGAACCAAACAAAGAAACCGAAAACAAACGGCGGAAGAAAACAACTCGGTTCTAGCAAGTTGAAACAGGGTCAAATTTTACCGTAGCAAAAACTTGTTTAAGTTGATTAGTCGGAACGACGGTTTCAAAACAAAACTCCAGGCGCTTGAATCACCTGATTCCGATAAACGAGCGAGAAGATAGACTAGAAAGAAGATCGGATCTGAGATCGCGATCGCGGAATAAATCCGACGAAAAGAAAAGAAGAACGGTTAAACGAACGGACGTTCGTTAACCTAGAAGAATCCGGTGATCACGTTCGTTAGGACGAACGGTCCGGCGAACGGTCTCGAGGCAACTAAACCGGAAAAGAAGACGAATCCGATCTAGGGTTTCGAGAAAAGAAAACCGAACGAAAAACCAATCTAGAAAACCGGAACGGTTTAGAAATGAAAAGAATCGGAAAGAAAATGAATCGGAAGAGAAGAAAAGAATCGGAACGGTTTAGAAGAAAAACCGAACCGAGGGGAGAAAAAGAGACGCGGGGCAACCTCGGCGAGGCTCCGGCGAACGGGGCTCCGGCGGCGGCGGCGGTGACGCAGGGCGGCGGCGGTGACGCAGGGCGGCGGCGGCGGTGATGCAGGGCGCGGCGCGGCTTGGGGGCGCGGGGTGAGGGGCTTGGGGTTTGGTG
>LT934111.1:12684440-12754562 GCA_900231445.1 Triticum turgidum subsp. durum
TGGTGTGGGTTTAGAGGGGGGTGAGTATTTATATAGGTGAGGGGAGGGTTTGCTTGGGGGAGGGGGCAAGAAAAAGAGTAGGAGAGGGAGTCCTACAAAAAACAAACGGAGTCCAACTAGGACTCCTATAGGCGGCGGCGGCGGCTCCCTGCGCGCTGGCGTGCGGGGCGGCGATGACCCTGGCCTGGCCAGCGGCTTGGGCCTTGGCCCAGGGCGCTGCGGAATTTTTTTTTAAATCGGTTACGCGCGCAGAAAAACAAAAGAAAACAGAACTAAACGAACTCCAAAACTTCTAAAGTAAATTTTCCCCGACTCCTAATGATGAGTCGAACAAAATGAACTTTTCTCGGGACCTAGAATGCAATTTTTGAAAACACGCATTTTTCCCTATCCAAATAAAAGGCAAATGAAACTCCGACAAAACCAATGATCCTTTTTTCGAAATTTGAGAAAAACTCAAATATGAAAATGACGAAATCTCCAACTCTCTCCGGGGGTCCTTGAGTTGCGTGGAATTTCTAGGATCGGCAAAATGCAAGAAAATATGATATGCATGATGATCTAGTGTATAACATTCCAAATTGAAAATTTGGGATGTTACAAACCTACCCCCCTTAAGATGAATCTGGCCCTCGAGATTCGGGTTGGCTAGAAAATAGGTGAGGGTGGTTCTTGAGCAAATCTTCTTCTCTCTCCCAGGTGGCTTCATCCTCTGAGTGGTGGTTCCACTTAACTTTGCAAAACTTGATGACCTTGCTGCGGGTAACTCTGCTGGCATAATCGAGAATCTTGACTGGTTTCTCTTCATACGTTAAGTCGTCCTACAACTGAATTGCTTCAAGCGGCACTGTATCTCTTAATGGTACCTCCGCCATCTCGGCATGACATTTCTTCAGTTGGGAAACATGGAATACATCATGAACTCTTGACAGTCCCTCTGGTAATTCCAACTTATACGCGACTTCTCCCATACGTTGCAACATCTTATAAGGTCCAACGAAACGTGGTGCTAATTTTCCCTTAACTCCAAAGTGTTTAACTCCTCGAAGTGGGGATACTCGAAGATACACCCTGTCTCCGGTTTCGTAAACTGTCTCCTTGCGTTTAGAATCTGCGTAGCTCTTCTGCCTGGACTGGGCTACCTTGAGCCTATCGCGTATCAACTTAACTTTTCGTTCAGACTCCTTAATCAAGTCGGGTCCAAACAACTGACGGTCTCCAACTTCGTCCGATGACAACGGTGTCCTGCACCTCCTTCTGTATAAAGCTTCGAAAGGTGCCATCTTCAAACTGGTTTGGTAACTGTTGTTATAAGAAAACTCCGCATACGGCAAATTATCGTCCCAACTAGATCCATAATCTAGTGCACAAGCTCTCAGCATATCCTCCAAAATCTGATTGACTCTCTCGGTCTGTCCATCTGTCTGCGGATGAAAAGTGGTGCTGAACTCTAGCCTGGTTCCTAAAGTTTCATGCAACTGATTCCAAAATTTTGAGGTAAATTGGGTTCCTCTGTCTGACACAATACTCCTTGGAACTCCATGCAAACAAATGATCCTAGTCATGTATATCTTTGCCAACTTAGCACTGATGTAAGTGGTCTTAACTGGAATGAAATGTGCTACCTTCGTCAAACGATCAACTACTACCCATATCGAGTCATATCCTGCTTTTGTCCTGGGTAGTCCTATGATAAAATCCATGCCTATCTTATCCCACTTCCATTCGGGTATCGGCAATGGTTGTAACAATCCGGCTGGCTTCTGATGCTCTGCCTTTACTCTATGGCATACGTCACAAACTGCTACATATGCTGCAATATCCTTCTTCATTCCGGTCCACCAGAATGTCTCCTTCAAATCCAAATACATCTTAGTATTTCCTGGGTGAATCGAATATGGTGAATCATGTGCCTCTTGTAGAATCAACTTCCTGATCTCCGGGTCATTTGGCACATAAACACGGTCCTCAAACCATAGGGTATCATGTTCATCCTCACGAAATCCCTTTTCTTTTCCTTTGCTTAGTTTCTCCTTTATAGCAGCAATCTCCTTGTCAGATATCTGAGCCTCTCTGATTTTATCCATCAATGTTGACTGAATCTCCAATGCTACTACATAGCCTTTCGGAACTATCTCTAAACTTAGTTCACGAAGGTTTTCTGCTAACTCCTTGGGTATTTCTCCCATTATCAACGTATTGACGTGGCTCTTGCGGCTCAATGCGTCAGCTACTGCATTAGCTTTTCCGGGATGGTAATGCAATCTCATATCATAATCCTTGATGAGCTCCAACCATCTCCTTTGTCTGAGGTTCAACTCCTTCTGCGTGAAAATGTACTTCAAACTCCTATGATCCGTGTACACCTCGCAATGATTTCCAATGAGGAAATGTCTCCATGTCTTCAATGCATGCACTACGGCTGCTAGCTCCAAATCATCTGTGGCGTAATTCAACTCATGAGGCTTCAGTTGTCGTGAAGCATACGAAACAACTCTCCCTTCCTGCATAAGCACTACTCCAAGTCCTTGACGTGAAGCGTCGCAATACACCTCATAATCCTTGGTCTGATCTGGCAAAATCAATACCGGTGAGGTAACCAATCGTTTCTTCAACTCCTGGAAACTAGCCTCACACTCCTCAGTCCATTTGAACTTGGTATCCTTCTTCAACAACTCCGTCATAGGCTTCACAATCTTTGAAAAGTTCTCAATAAATCTCCGGTAGTATCCTGCGAGTCCAAGAAAACTCCGGATCTCTCCAACTGTCGTTGGTGCTTCCCATTCGGTTACGGTCTCAACCTTTGCGGGGTCAACTGCTATCCCTTCTCCGGATATAACGTGTCCAAGGAATCCTACTTCCTTGAACCAAAACTCACATTTGCTGAATTTGGCATATAACTGATGTTCCCTTAGTTTCTCCAAAACCAAACGCAAATGTTCCTTATGCTCCTCTTCGTTCTTCGAATAAACCAGGATATCATCAATGAACACTACGACGAACTTATCCAAAAACTCCATAAACACTTTGTTCATCAGGTTCATAAAATAGGCAGGTGCGTTAGTCAATCCAAATGACATAAAGGTATACTCGTACAATCCATATCTCGTGGTGAATGCTGTCTTAGGTATGTCCTGCTCTCGAATCTTCAACTGGTGGTACCCTGATCGCAAATCGATCTTGGAAAACACTTTAGCTCCTTGCAAACGATCAAACAGATCATTTATCATTGGCAGTGGGTACTTGTTCTTGATGGTTACTTCATTCAATCCCCGGTAATCAACAACCATCCATAATGATCCATCCTTCTTCTCCACTAGAAGTACGGGTGATCCCCAAGGCGAAGAACTTGGGAGAATGTAACCCTTCTCCAATAACTCCTTAATCTGATTCATAATTTCTACCAAATCCTTTGCTGGCATCCGGTATGGTCTCTTTGATATTGGGCCTGTACCTGGCAACAACTCAATCAGAAACTCAATGTATCTATCTGGTGGCATGCCTGGCAATTCTTCAGGAAATACATCATGAAAATCCTTTACCACTGGTACTTCCTCCTGCACTACTCCTGTTAGGCAATTTACTTGTGTCCTATTTGGCAAATGCCGGGATACATACTTGATCCTTCTTGCTTCTGGCGTTGTAAGCAAAATTGTCTTACTGGCACAATCGATGTTCCCTCCATACATCGACAACCAATCCATACCAAGAATTACATCCAAACCTTGGGATTCCATAATAATTAAATCTGTTGGGAAAACATGCCTTCCTATGCTTAATGGCACTTGAAAGCATCCTTGACTGGCCATGTATTCTGCTCCTGGCTTACTAGCATAGGTGTTTTAAGAATCCTAGTGGGCAGGCTATATTTTTCCACAAATCCCCTTGATATGTATGAATGTGATGCACCAGTATCGAAAAGAACGAGTGCGGTAAATGACTTACCCAAAAACTTACCGATTACTGCGTCAGGCTGATCTTCAACCTCCTCCATGTTAACGTGGTTCACTTGTCCCCTATTGAAAGGGTTCGGCTTCTTCCCTGAGCTTCCATTGCCATTTCCATTCTGTCCTTCAAGACATTCATTGGCATAATGTCCGGTCTTGGAACACTTGAAACAGGTGACTTGACTCAGGTCTCTCTTGGCTGGGGTTGATGGGGTGGTCTGGTTCTGGCCGTTGCTTCCTCCATTCCCATTACCATTCTTGTGGCCATTGTGGTTGTGCGAACTACCTCCTCCATGGGTATGCTGAAACTGAAATCCCGATATAGGGGTAAAAACGGGGCTTCTGCTGGGCTCTAGAGTTATACTTCCCATGTCCATACTTCCTCTTGCGGTTCTCAATCCGCTGTTGCTTCCCTTCAATCATGATGGCACAATCTACCAACTCCTGGTAGTTGTTGAAACTTGCTACCATCAACTGCATACTCAACTCATCATTCAACCCTTCCAGAAACTTCTCCTGCTTAGCTGCATCCGTAGCAACGTCACCTGGGGCATAACGTGCTAGCTTGCTGAAGTCGTCAATGTACTGGACAACTGTCCTTCCTCCTTGGCGTAAGTTGCAAAACTCACGCTTCTTCATGGCCATAGCTCCTACTGAAACATGTGTAGTGCGGAAAGCTTGCTGGAACTGATCCCATGTGACACTGTCAACTGGGAAGGTGGCTGTGAAATTCTCCCACCATGCTGCCGCGGGTCCTTCTAACTGATGTGTGGCAAACTTCACTTTCTCACCATCCGTGCATCCTACAGTGGTCAACTCCCTTCCTATCTTGTGGAGCCAATCGTCTGCTACTATCGGCTCGATGCTACTAGAAAACACCGGCGGATTTAGCCTAAGGAAATGGGCTAAGTGGTCAACAGGTGGCGGTGGTGGAGGTGGGTTGTTGTTGTTGTTGTTCTGCTGATTCTGAACTAACATCTGCATCAATTGATTCTGCTGTTGGATCAATTGAGTGAGCTCCGGTGGAAATCCATTGTCACGTCTCGGAGGCATCTGAGGGTTTAGAAAAGACGAGAAATAAGAGTAGAATGAGGTCTAAAGAGAAAACACTACCCCAATGCACATGAGCAAATTCACACAAAATCACTTCATTCAATCAAACAAGGGCATACAATCGATCTAGCTATCGCAAAAGTGCTTGAACTACAGTGTTTACATGGGGGGAAATACTACTAATATTTGGTGGTCATCTAGAAATTTGAACCAGTGGAAGTCTCCATGATGTCCGCTCCAGCTTCGTCTTCAAATTCGGGTTCACTTGGATCCGAATTGGTGTCGTCGATGATGATGTAATTATCTGGACATGCGACGTACTCGTCTTCCTCCTTGGATGCTAACTTCCTCTTGAGTTCTTCAATCTCTTGCTTAAGATCGCAGTTGTGTCTTGCTAGAGCTACGATCTCGTCCATGTAGTCCTTGTGTGTAGCCTTCAGTTCTCCTTCTAGCTCGATGATCCTTGTCTTCGCATTCTTCAACACCATCATATCATAGCACATCTGGTTCTCGTAGCGTCGAATGTGCTGGTTTAACTCCTTCTTGGTGGTGACTAACTCCCATTGTTCATCTCGGCGTCCGCAAATCTGGTAGATAGTGTCCTTGAGGTGTTCTTGATAAACTTCTCCAATGCGTCCTATGGTGATATGGGCTGCCATGCTCTTTCCTAGACTCCAGGTTGGTGCATTGAAAACACTATCTATGGGCTTTGTGAGTGGCGCGAATGTCCTTCCCGGAACGTGAGCTTGAATCTTCCAGCACTCCTCTTCAGGCAAAATGGCGTTGAAGGTTCCCGTGAAACTTGGTAATCCAATATTCAGGTACTTGGTGACTTCCTTCAAGTGAAATCCAAAAGGTGTGCCTTCATCCGGTTGAGCGTACTTAATCTTCGCGTCCTTCATCCTAAAGAGTAGAAAAGATGAGGAGTTAGAAAATGAGGAGAGAATAGTGATCTATGGCTTTAACTTAGTGGTTGTGTCCTACAGTCAGCGTGTGCTCTCATACCATCTCTGTATCGACCCGACCCGAATGGATCAAGTCTGCTGTGCTCCGGTGTCATCCCTGGATCAGTAATGCTGACACCACACAGTACTTCAAAGGATTTATAGCAGAGTGGCAATCGCACACTTATTACATCGATGTCTCAAAAGAGAACTTATTACAATAATATGGCTTAAGGCCATCTAATATCGATAACAGCGAAAGACTTGGAAGGTAAATGGGTCCATCAACTCCAACGGCATCACTGAGTATAGAACCACGACCTAAAAGCACCTTAATCGTCGTCTAAAAAGTCTGCAACATTAACGTTGCAGCCCGAAACGGGTCAGCACATGGAATATGCTGGCAAGATAACACATAGAGAATGATGGAATGAAACAGCTATACTATATGCATATTTGGCTGGTGGAAAGCTCTATGGTTACTGTTTTGCGTAAAGCCAGTTTTTCCCTACTGCAAAGGAATAAATTTATTTAACTATCATGGTGGTTGTTAAACATCGAGAATGGTTGACAGCATTCCGATCCCAATTAAGTGACCAATTAAAACCCAACAATATTAATTAGAAATAACATGTTGAGCTTCACATGATATTCAAGTACTAGATACTCAAGATGTCCATAACCGGGGACACGGCTAATCGTGATTAGTTTATTACACTCTGCAGAGGTTTGCGCACTTTTCCCCACAAGACTTGATCGCCTTTGTTGGCTTTCTCGCACTACTGGTGTTTGAGAAACGGATGACCGAGACACAGTCTTTCAGAAGCGCTAGCACCTTACGATGGATAGACCGGTACACCTACTTTCCCCTACATCTGCTAGTCTACCCTGTAAGAGTTCGCACGACTTAGTCAACTATGCCAGAGCCCATAATGGCTAATGGCTGCACACGTAAGTTTCTAGCATGAAAGATCTTATGATCCCTTTGAGCCTGGGTGGCGGTCCAAAATAAAACAGGCAAGTCCTAATAGACATCAGGTGCCTCAATCCACCCAGATGTGTGTTTAAGTTGCCACCTTAGATAAACCATTAAAATTACCAATCTCACATCTGTCATGGATATCACTCACCCAATCCACGTCTACTAGCATAGCATGGCAAAATAAGAAAACGTAGAAGTAACTCCCAAAGGTTTCATAATAAACAGGTAATAGGTACTACCTCATCTACTTCCCATCCCACAATTTAATTAGATCCTAATCATGCAATGTGTGAGGATGGATCTAATGCAATAAAACTGGGTTGTAGAAAAGGTATGATCAAAGTGTTACTTGCCTTGCTGATGATCCGCGAGTCCTAGAGATTCGAAGTAACAGGCGGCGCAATCCGGGTAATCTATCGCAGACAAACAACAAGAATAAAATAAGTAATCATCTAATGCACAGGTAAAACTCGAACAAAAGATCGAACCAGAAAGTTCAACTTAAGAACTCCGGTTGCAAAGAGAGAAAGAACCGAACAAAGAAACCGAAAACAAACGGCGGAAGAAAACAATTCAGTTCTAGCAAGTTGAAACTGGGTCAAATATTACCGTAGCAAAAAATTGTTTAAGTTGATTATTCGGAACGGCGGTTTCAAAACGAAACTCCAGGCGCTTGAATCACCTGATTCTGATAAACGAGCGAGAAGATAGACTAGAAAGAAGATCGGATCTGAGATCGCGATCGCGGAATAAATCCGACGAAAAGAAAAGAAGAACGGTTAAACGGACGGACGTTCGTTAACCTAGAAGAATATGGTGATCACGTTTGTTAGGACGAACGGTCCGGCGAACGGTCTCGAGGCAACTAAACCGGAAAAGAAGACGAATCCGATCTAGGGTTTCGAGAAAAGAAAACCGAACGAAAAACCGACCTAGAAAACCGGAACGGTTTAGAAAAGAAAAGAATCGGATAGAAAACGAATCGGAAGAGAAGAAAAGAATCGGAACGGTTTAGAAGAAAAACCGAACCGAGGGGAGAAAAAGAGACGCGGGGCAACCTCGGCGAGGCTCCGGCGAACGGGGCTCCGGCGGCGGCGGCGTTGGGCGGCGGCGGCGGTGACGCAGGGCGGCGGCGGCGGTGATGCAGGGCGCGGCGCGGCTTGGGGGCGCGGGGTGAGGGGCTTGGGGTTTGGTGTGGGTTTAGAGGGGGGTGAGTATTTATATAGGTGAGGGGAGGGTTTGCTTGGGGGAGGGGGCAACAAAAAGAGTAGGAGAGGGAGTCCTAAAAAAACAAACGGAGTCCAACTAGGACTCCTATAGGCGGCGGCGGCGGCTCCCTGCGCGCTGGCGCGCGGCGCGGCGATGACCCTGGCCTGGCCGGCGGCTTGGGCCTTGGCCCAGGGCGCTGCAGAATATTTTTTTTAATCGGTTACGCGCAGAAAAACAAAAGAAAAGAGAACTAAACGAACTCCAAAACTTCTAAAGTAAATTTTCCCTGACTCCTAAGAATGATTCGAACAAAATGAACTTTTCTCGGGACCTAGAATGCGATTTTTGAAACCACGCATTTTTCCCTATCCAAATAAAAGGCAAATGAAACTCCGACAAAACCAATGATCCTTTTTTTCGAAATTTGAGAAAAACTCAAATATGAAAATGACGAAATCTCCAACTCTCTCCGGGGGTCCTTGAGTTGCGTGAAATTTCTAGGATCGGCAAAATGCAAGAAAATATGATATGCATGATGATCTAGTGTATAACATTCCAAATTGAAAATTTGGGATGTTACACTAGTTCAATCTCATTACCGGCAATTCTCTTTACTCGTTCCGTAATACATCATCTCGCAACTAACTCATTAGCTGCAATGCTTGCAAGGCTTAAGTGATGTGCATTACCGAGAGGGCCCAGAGATACCTCTCCGACAATCGGAGTGACAAATCCTAATCTCGAAATACGCCAACCCAACATGTACCTTTGGAGACACCTGTAGAGCTCCTTTATAATCACCCAGTTACGTTGTGACGTTTGGTAGCACACAAAGTGTTCCTCCGGCAAACGGGAGTTGCATAATCTCATAGTCATAGGAACATGTATAAGTCATGAAGAAAGAAATAGCAACATACTAAACGATCGGGTGCTAAGCTAATGGAATGGGTCATGTCAATCATATCATTCAACTAATGATGTGATCCCGTTAATCAAATAACAACTCTTTGTCCATGGTTAGGAAACATAACCATCTTTGATTAAGGAGCTAGTCAACTAGAGGCATACTAGTGACACTCTGTTTGTCTATGTATTCACACATGTATTATGTTTCTGGTTAATACAATTCTAGCATGAGTAATAAATATTTATCATGACATAAGGAAATAAATAATAACTTTATTATTGCCTCTAGGGCATATTTCCTTCATTCTTCCACTTGCACTAGAGTCAATAATATAGATCACATTGCCATGTGATTTAACATCAATAGTTCACATCTTTATGTGATTGGTTCACATCTCCATGTGACTAACACCCAAAGGGTTTACTAGATTCAATAATCTAGTTCACATCGATATGTGATTAAGACCCAAAAAGTGATCATGTTTTTCTTGTGAGAGAAGTTTAGTCAACGAGTCTGCCACATTCAGATCCGCATGTATTTTGCAAATTTCTATGTCAACAATGCGCTGCATGGAGCTACTCTAGCTAATTGCTCCCACTTTCAATATGTATCCAGATTGAGACTTAGAGTCAGCTGGATCAGTGTCAAAACTTGCATCGACGTAACCCTTTACGACGAACCTTTTGTCACGTCCATAATCGAGAAACATATCCTTATTTCACTAAGGATAATTATGACCGATGTCCAGTGATCTACTCCTAGATCACTATTGTACTCCCTTGCCAAATCAGTGCAGGGTATACAATAGATCTGGTACACAGCATGACATACTTTATAGAACCTATGACTGAGGCATAGGGAATGACTTTCATTCTCTTTCTATCTTCTGCCGTGGTCGGGCTTTGAGTCTTACTCAACTTCACACCTTGTAACACAGGCAAGAAACTTTTTCTTTGACTGTTCCATTTTGAACTACTTCAAAATCTTGTCAAGGTATGTACTCATTGAAAAAACTTATCAAGCATCTTGATCTATCTTTATAGATCTTGATACTCAATATGTAAGCAGCTTCACCGAAGTCTTTCTTTGAAAAACTCCTTTCAAACACTCCTTTATGCTTTACAGAATAATTCTACATTATTTCCGATCAACAATATGTCATTCACATATACTTATCAGAAATGTTGTAGTGCTCCCACTCACTTTCTTGTAAATATAGGCTTCACCGCAAGTCTGTATAAAACTATATGCTTTGATCAACTCATCAAAGCGTATATTCCAACTCCGAGATGCTTGCACCAGTCCACAGATGGATCGTTGGAGCTTGCACATTTTGTTAGCACCTTTCGGATTGACAAAACCTTCTGGTTGCATCATATACAACTCTTCTTTAATAAATCCATTAAGGAATGCAGTTTTGTTTATCCATTTGCCAGATTTCATAAAATGCGGCAATTACCAACATGATTCGGACAGACTCAAGCATAGATACGAGTGAGAAACTCTCATCGTAGTCAACACCTTGAACTTGTCGAAAACCTTTTGCGACAATTCTAGCTTTGTAGATAGTAACACTACTATCAGCATCCGTCTTCCTCTTGAAGATCCATTTATTCTCAATTGCTTGCCGATCATCGGGCAAGTCAACCAAAGTCCAAACTTTGTTCTCATACATGGATCATATCTCAGATTTCATGGCCTCAAACCATTTCGCGGAATCTGGGCTCATCATCGCTTCCTCATAGTTCGTAGGTTCGTCATGGTCAAGTAACATGACCTCCAGAACAGGATTACCGTACCACTCTGGTGCGGATCTCACTCTGGTTTACCTACGAGATTCGGTAGTAACTTGATCTGAAGTTACATGATCATCATCATTAGCTTCCTCACTAATTGGTGTAGGTGTCACAGAAACTGGTTTCTGTGATGTACTACCTTCCAACAAGGGAGCAGGTACAGTTACCTCATCAAGTTCTACCTTCCTCCCACTCACTTCTTTCGAGTGAAACTCCTTCTCTAGAAAGTATCCATTCTTAGCAACGAATGTTTTTTTGCCTTTGGATCTGTGATAGAAGGTGTACCCAACAGTCACCTTTGGGTATCCTATGAAGACATATTTCTCCGATTTGGGCTTGAGCTTATCGGGATGAAACTTTTTCATATAAGCATCACAGTCCCAAACTTTAAGAAACGACAACTTTGGTTTCTTGCCAAAACACAGTTCAGATTGTGTCATCTCAATGGACTTAGATGGTGCCCTTTTTTTAACGTGAATGCAGCTGTCTTTAATGCATAACCCCAAAACGATAGTGGTAAATCGGTAAGAAACATCATAGTTTGTACTATATCCAATAAAGTACAGTTATGACGTTCGTACACACAATTACGCTGTGGTGTTCTAGGTGGCATGAATTTGTGAAACTATTCCACATTGTTTCAAATGAAGACCAAAACTCGTAACTCAAATATTTGTCTCCGCGATCAAATCGTAGAAACCTTATTTTCTTGTCACAATGATTTTCCACTTCACTCTGAAATTCTTTGATCTTTTCAAATGTTTCAGACTTATGTTTCATCAAGTGGATATACCCATATCTGCTCAAATCATTTGTGAAGGTCAGAAAATAACGATACCCGCCGCGAGCCTTAACACTCATCGGATCTCATACATCAGTATGTATTATTTCCAATAAGTCAGTTGCTCGCTCCATGGTTCCGGAGAACGGAGTTTTAGTCATCTTGCCCATGAGGCATGGTTCACAAGCATAAAGTGATTCCGAAAGCCCATCAGCATGGAGTTTTCTGATGCGCTTTACAGCAATATGACCTGAATGGCAGTGCCACAAATAAGTTGCACTATCATTATTAACTTTGCATCTTTTGGTTTCAATATTATGATTATGTGTATCACTACGATCGAGATCCAACGAATTATTTTCATTTGGTGTGTAACCATATAAGGTTTTATTCATGTAAACAGAACAACAATTTATTCTCTTACTTAAATGAATAACCGTATTACAATAAACATGATCAAATCATATTCATGCTCAATGCAAACACCAAATAACACTTATTTAGGTTCAACACTAATCCCGAAATTATAGGGAGTGTGCGATGATGATCATATCAATCTTGGAACCACTTCCAACACACATCGTCACTTCACCCTTAACTAGTCTCTGTTTATTCTGCAACTCCCGTTTCGAGTTACTAATCTTAGCAACTGAACTAGTATCAAATACTGAGGGGTTGCTATAAACACTAGTAAAGTACACATAAATAACATGTATATCAAATATACTTATGTTCACTTTGCCATCCTTCTTATCCGCCAATCACTTGGGGTAGTTCCGCTTCCAGTGACCAGTCCCTTTGCAGTAGAAGCACTTAGTCTCAGGCTTAGGACTAGACTTGGGCTTCTTCACATGAGCAGCAACTTGCTTGCTGTTTTTCTTGAAGTTCCCCAACTTCCCTCTGCCCTTTTCTTGAAACTAGTGGTCTTGTCTACCATCAACACTTGATGTTTTTTGTCGATTTCTACCTTCGTCAATTTCCGCATTACGAAGAGCTTGGGAATCGTTTCCGTTATCCCTTGCATATCATAGTTCATCACGAAGTTCTACTAACTTGGTGATGGTGACTAGAGAATTCTGTCAATCACTATCTTATCTTGAAGATTAACTCCCACTTGATTCAAGCGATTGTAGTACTCAGACAATCTGAGCACATGCTCACTAGTTGAGCGATTCTCCTCCATGTTTTAGCTATAGAACTTGTTGGAGACTTCATATCTCTCAACTCGGGTATTTGCTTGAAATATTAACTTCAACTCCTGGAACATCTCATATGCTCCATGACGTTCAAAGCGTCTTTGAAGTCCTGATTCTAAGCCATTAAGCATGGTGCACTAAACTATCAAGTAGTCATCATATTGAGCTAGCCAAACGTTCATAACATCTGCATCTGCTCCTGCAATAGGTCTGTCACCTAGCGGTGCATCAAGGACAAAATTCTTCTGTGCAGCAATGAGGATAAACCTTAGATCACGGATCCAATCCGCATCATTGCTACTAACATCTTTCAACACAATTTTCTCTAGGAACATATCAAAATAATCACAGGGAAGCAACAACGCGAGCTATTGATCTACAACATAATTTGCCAAATACTACTAGCACTAAGTTCATGAGAAATTTAAGTTCAATTAATCATATTACTTAAGAACTCCCACTTAGATAGACATCCCTCTAATCCTCTAAGTGATTACGTGATCCAAATCAACTAAACCATAACCGATCATCATGTGAAATGGATTAGTTTTCAATGGTGAACATCATTATGTTGATCATATCTACTATATGATTCATGCTCGACCTTTTGGTCTCTGTGTTTCGAGGCCATATCTGCATATGCTAGGCTCGTCAAGTTTAACCTGAGTATTCTGCGTGTGCAAAAACTGGCTTGCACCCGTTGTAGATGGACGTAGAGCTTATCACACCTGATCATCACGTGGTGTCTGGGCACGACGAACTTTGGCAACGGTGCATACTCAGGGAGAACACTTCTTGATAATTTAGTGAGAGATCATCTTATAATGCTACCGTCAATCAAAGCAAGATAAGATGCATAAAAGATAAACATCACATGCAATCAATATAAGTGATATGATATGGCCATCATTATCTTGTGCTTGTGATCTCCATCTCCGAAGAACCGTCATGATCACCATCGTCACCGGCGCGACACCTTGATCTCCATCGTAGCATCGTTGTCGTCTTGCCAATCTTATGCTTCCACGACTATCGCTACCGCTAAGTGATAAAGTAAAGCATTACAGCGCGATTGCATTGCATATAATAAAGCGACAACCATATGGCTCCTGCCAGTTGCCGATAACTCGGTTACAAAACATGATCATCTCATACAATAAAATTTAGCATCATGTCTTGACCATATCACATCACAACATGCCCTGCAAAAACAAGTTAGACGTGGCTGCTACGGGCTTAAGCAAGAACCAATCTTACCTACGCATCAAAACCACAACGATAGTTTGTCAAGTTGATACCGGTTTAACCTTCGCAAGGACCGGGCGTAGCCACACTTGGTTCAACTAAAGTTGGAGAAACAGTCACCCGCAAGCCACCTATGTGCAAAGCACGTCAGGAGAACCGGTCTCGCGTAAGCATACGCGTAATGTCGGTCCGGGCTGCTTCATCCAACAATACCGCCGAACCAAAGTATGACATGCTGGTAGGCAGTATGACTTATATCGCCCACAACTCACTTGTGTTATACTTGTGCATATAACATCAAACCATAAAACCTAGGCTCGGATGCCACTGTTGGGGAACGTAGTAATTTCAAAATTTTCCTACGCACACGCAAGATCATGTTGATGCATAGCAACGAGAGGGGAGAGTGTGATCTACGTACCCTTGTAGACCAACAGCGGAAGCATTAGCACAATGCGGTTGATGTAGTCGTACGTCTTCACGGCCCGACAGATCAAGCACCGAAACTATGGCACCTCCGAGTTTTAGCACACGTCCAGCTCGATGACGATCCCCGGACTCCGATCCAGCAAAGTGTCGGGGAAGAGTTCCGTCAGCACGACGGCGTGGTGACGATCTTGATGTACTACCATCGCAGGGCTTCGCCTAAGCACCGCTACAATATTATCGAGGATTATGGTGGAAGGGGGCACCACACACGGCTAAGAATATGATCACGTGGATCAACTTGTGTGTCTCTGGGGTGCCCCTGCCTCCGTATATAAATGTTCAAGAGGGGGAGGCCGGCCGGCCACCATAGGGCGCGCCAGGAGGAGTCCTACTCCCTCCGGGAGTAGGACTTCTCCCCCAATCCTAGTTGGAATAGGATTCGTGAGGTGGAAAAGAGAGAGAGAAGGAGGGGGCGCCGGCCCACTCTCTCCTTGTCCTATTCTGACTAGGGGGGAGGGGCGCGTGGCCCAGCCCTGGCCGCCTCTCCTCTTCTTCCACTAAGGCCCATTAAGGCCCATTTAGCTCCCAGGGGGGTCCGTGTCACCTCCCGGTACTCCGGTAAAATCCCGATTTCACCCGGAACACTTCCGATATCCAAACATAGGCTTCCAATATATCAATCTTTATGTCTCGACCATTTCGAGACTCCTCGTCATGTCCGTGATCACATCCGGGACTCCGAACAACCTTCGGTACATCAAAACGTATAAACTCATAATATAACTGTCATCGAAACCTTAAGCATGCGAACCCTACGGGTTCGAGAACAATGTAGACATGACCGAGACATGTCTTCGGTCAATAACCAATAGCGGGACCTGGATGCCCATATTGGCTCCTACATATTCTACGAAGATCTATATCGGTCAGACCGCATAACAACATACGTTGTTCCCTTTGTCATCGGTATGTTACTTGCCCGAGATTCGATCATCGGTATCCAATACCTAGTGCAATCTCGTTACCGGCAAGTCTCTTTACTCGTTCCGTAATACATCATCTCGCAACTAACTCATTAGCTGCAATGCTTGCAAGGCTTAAGTGATGTGCATTACCGAGAGGGCCCAGAGATACCTCTCCGACAATCGGAGTGACAAATCCTAATCTCGAAATACGCCAACCCAACATGTACCTTTGGAGACACCTGTAGAGCTCCTTTATAATCACCTAGTTACATTGTGATGTTTGGTAGCACACAAAGTGTTCCTTCGGCAAACGGGAGTTGCATAATCTCATAGTCATAGGAACATGTATAAGTCATGAAGAAAGCAATAGCAACATACTAAATGATCGGGTGCTAAGCCAATGGAATGGGTCATGTCAATCAGATCATTCAACTAATGATGTGATCCCGTTAATCAAATAACAACTCTTTGTCCATGGATAGGAAACATAACCATCTTTGACTAACGAGCTAGTCAAGTAGAGGCATACTAGTGACACTCTATTTGTCTATGTATTCACACATGTATTATGTTTCCGGTTAATACAATTCTAGCATGAATAATAAACATTTATCATGATATAAGGAAATAAATAATAACTTTATTATTGCCTCTAGGGCATATTTCCTTCACCTAGTCTGTCCCAAGCCCACCTGTACCGGGTACCACTTGGTAGACTACTAACACAACCTACAAACACCAGAAACTAGTTGCAACTCCTGGACAGAGATCAGGTTGATTAATAAGTCGAGAGGGGCACTTAAGCATTCCAATGTGTGGTAGTAGTTGTTCATGGATCACAAACACAGAACTCAATTCCTGAGGACGGCTTCAATGAGACAACCCACCATGTACTCCTACACGACCTCTCACCGATACCTTTACCAAATCGTGTTCACACACTTAGCTCTCAACCATAGGACATGTTCACCACATTCCAATTCATCCCCGATGAATCGGACCTGACTCAACTCTAAGCAGTAGCAAGCATGACAAACAAGCATGAATGAGTAGGCACATCAGGGCTCAAACAACTCCTACTCATGCTAGTGCGTTTCATCTATTTACTGTGGCAATGACATGTCATGCAGAGGAAAGGGGTTCGGCTACCGCAGCATGTAACAGTTGAATCGCTGTTGTCCTAATGCAGTAAAAGAGAGCAGGAGCGAGAGAGTGGGATTATATCGGAATGAACAAGGGGGGTTTTGCTTGCCTGGCACTTTTGAAGATAGAATAGTTCTTCATCGGTGTCATCGATCACATCGTCGGAACCACGTCTATCGAGAGGGAACAAACAATGGAAAACAAGGAAGAACATAATCAATGCAATCCAACAATTATGATGCATGGCAATATGATGTGATTTGGCCTAATGCAACTAGCAACACAATTAAGTGTAGTTGGTTTGAACCCAAAGTTCAAATTCAAACTCCACATATGGTTATTTAAATGCCATTCATTTGATTTGTCCTAAATAGTAGCTATAAGTTGTTCTAACATGCATGAAAATGGTACGGATGGATTCCTTGAATTTTTCTGATAATTTTTCATATATAAATTATTTCATTCTGAGCTACGGTTGAATTTCTATGATTTTTAGAAGTTTGGGGTATTTTTTGAAAATAATAAATCATTTAAGAATTATTTAAATTCCAGAAAGGAATTATTGCGTCAGCATGACCTCACAATGACGTCAGCGGGTCAACGGCTCAGTCCAAGTCAAACCTGACCAGTCGGGTCCACTGGTCAGTGACAAAGTGTCAACTACAGAGGCTGACGTGTGGGTCTGGTCAATGCTGACGTGGCCAAGTCAAAGGTGACAGGCGGGGCCCTCTGAGATTAGTGCTAGTTTAACAGAGAAGTTAAACTAATTAATTTAGGCACGGGGGTCCACTTGGTGGTGGATCTAGGGAGTGATTAGCTAGGTGTTTAGGCACTAATTAAGTGGCCACGTCAGAGGCTAACCACCGGCGACACACAGATGCGGCGGTGGCACTCGTTCTGGCGATTTCGGTGACGAGAGGAGGCAGGGTTTTTCTCTACGGCTGCTGCGCGAGGAGGCGCTTCGATTGGTGGCTGTGGGCGGTGCTGGGTCGGACTGCAGCGGCGACGGCGATGACAACAGCGGCGGCCGGAGCACGGCTATGCGCGGGCATGGTGCTACAGCTCGAGGGAGAGCGAATGGAGGCGCTAGGCAGCACGTAAAGAGTAGCAGAATCACGCAGGGGCAACTGGTTGTAGTGGAGGGGCTCGGAAGCATGGAGCTCACCGGCCATGACGGCGGCCGGAGCTCGGGTTCGCGGGGACGGCAGCTAGCGAGCGGGAAGGGAGGGGTGAGCAAGGGCGAAGGGGCAGGTGCTCACAACGGTCCAGATGAGCAACTCAGCCGGCCCGGGGAAGCTCTAGAGTGGACGGAGCGGCGGGATCGATCTCGGCGAGCCGAGGTTGAAGAAGACGGCGTGGACGTCGCTTCGGGGCGTCCGGCGTTGCTGGGCTCGGTGGAGATGACGAGGACGATGTTGCGGAGCTCGTAGACATGTCAGAGGGGCGAGGCGGGGAAGGTGGCCGCGGCAGCAGCGATCGGCGGCGACGAGCTCGCTCGGATGCGAGAGAGAGAGAGAGATTCAGGAAAGGAGGTGAGAGCGAGGGAGAGTGAGAGAGAGTCGAGTGGGTCTGCATGGCATCTCCAGGGGTCGCGCGAGCAAGGAGGGAGGCAGGAGGTGGCGTGCGGTGGTCGTGCGCGCGTCGGGCACGCGCTGTGCATCCGACTGGAGGGAGGAAGAAGACCTCCCTGCCCCTGGTCGGCTGGGCCGGCCAGATGGGCTGCCAGGTGAGCGCTAGGTAAGTGCTTTCTCCCTCTCTCTCTTATCTGTTTCAGCTTTTCTAATTTCTGCTACTGTTTTGGAAATAAAATACAAACCAAAACACTTTGGTTAATTCTGTAAAAAAAATTGCGGAATATTTGAATTATTTTCAAACCACACAACAAATTTCAGAATATTTGGAGCAACCAATATTTAATGGTAAATTTTAAACTCCAGCTCAAATACCATAATGATTTAATTCAATGACCAAAATGTCCTGGAAAAATATGCATCATCTCTGGTAGAGGCTTTCACCTTTTTCCATAAATCATGAACATTTTAAAAGGATATTTTGAGGTCATTGAAATTATTTTGCTTGAACCTATTTCAATTGCATTTGTGCTAGGGTTTATCAATCCCCAATTCAAATTTCTTAAATTTAAACATGATATCATGAATGCTTTCATGCAACTAGTTACAAGCAAATCTAGGGCCGTGACAACTCAGCCCTACTAAACAAGAATCTCGTCCCGAGATTCAAGATGTGAGGTAAGAAGACAGAGGGAACACCAATAAAGAATCTTCACGATCTGATTTCCCTTCTCGAAGATGTTGATTCATTGCATCATGTCGATCTTGACATCTTTGCCCTCAAGAACTTCACCCCGACACGATGATGACAAAAAGAAATTCTACAAGAATCAATCTTCTCAAAGATTAAGCAACTCATGATCAACACACGGAATGAGTCATTGAAACATCTCTTGAGCTGAGACACCAAACAAAAATCGAGAAGGATGGAAGAAACAGAGGTCCAAGGTTCAAGTTGGTAGATAGCAATTCCACACTTAACTAGATGGTGAGTATCTGTCAAGGTAGCAAGGAGATAAATTTCCATGATTCCATAACGGAACACCTTAGAGAAGGTGGCTCGTGGAAATATTCCCTTAAGTGGCAAAAAGAATTACTTCTGATTCATAGATCATTGAAACTCTCTATACCAGCATAAGGCAATTCACAAACGATCATCTGGAAGAGTTCGAAGAAGTGTCATACTCGGACTAGAATGGATGATGTGGACTACCTTGTTGAAGACAACGCAAAGGATGATTTTGCTTGCGCGTGCTCTCAACACTTTACCATTTCCATATTCATCAAGGTTCTACCAACATCCGTGTCAAGGATCCTGGCAATGCAACATACTACCATGATGAATAGTGATGGACGATGCAGATGCAAAGGAGGACATCACTTTCTCAGTTTTTTCCTTAGCAATGCCAAAGAAGCAAATCTGGATGATCGACCGAGAGACATTTAGCACTCCGTTTCTAATGTTCTCCTTGATGTACTAGGTACCACGGTCAATGCTTAAAAGCATCAACATGGCCATCAAGTAAAGGTCGGACTTCGGGAGCACAAAAATCCATAAGGAACAACTTGTGGAATAAGTCATACCAAATCCTCATGGAGAAGATGGTCGAATAGCTCAATCAAGATACTACAATGATAGCTCTTATGGCTAGGTGTGTCGGCCAGAACATCAACCTTGTCGGGGACCTACATCATAGATCTTGGAAAAGTTCCAACCATCATATCTGCCTGAGATTCAGATCTGGTTGGTAACAGGATATTCCAGACCCATCGAGTCTAAAAAAATGAAAGTTTGCAACACAAATCGACGAGATGACATCGCGAGATTCTCGGGAAATGGACTATGGAAGTAAGCTCCAAAACATGAGCTGGTTCTGCTAACACATGTGAACATGTTGTCCCAGACAAGCATGACCACGTAGTAGTCTTATAATAAAAACACTACCGAGTTCAGGTGGGGAACCATCATCGAGGATAACAAAGTCCTAACATAAGTCATGATTCTTAAGAAGGAACTTCTTCTCCTTGAACAAATCAATCAGTGGCTTCATGTGTTAGGGATACATACAGAATGAAGATGATCAGTCTATCAAACCATAGAATACTTCGCACATAAATGACTAACTTGGGATGATTCCAGAGGAAGCAAAACAAACTTTCTCAAATTCATGGCGGCAACTTGCACCAATGCATGTGAACTTGGAGAAAGTCACTTCTTTCACCCAAACATATACCTCATGAGTGGAACACGAAGGCAATGCTTACAAAAGTTTCCAACAGTAGCTCAATGTTCAACATGAATCATGGAGAAGATAAAATGTTGTTGATGGGCTCAACAACAAGTCATCAAGGCTTCCATATAGATGGAATTCCGCAATTTAGTGAAGACGGTGTTAGCATTGGTCAGACCAAAAGATGTAATGGTGTATGCTCGAAGGATTAACTACGAGTACGACAACATTATGAATATCATTGGTTCTGATTTGATTTGAGAATAGCCCACACTCAAATCAAAGTTTGGACAAGACAATAGATCAAACAATTGATCATGAGGATCAATCGATGAAGACATCATCTTTCTTCAACACACACATAAAACAAGATATCCCTTTAAATGAACTAAGTTAGGCAAGCTTTTATCTTCCAACTCTCCAAGTTGTTGTTTGGCTTAACCAACTAGCTCCGGGGTATCCAACACAGATTCTTGGAGAAAGAGTGGTTTATTGGAAAACCAACTTGATCACAAACTCAACATATCGGTTAGGGGACGACCTGGTGATACCTCCGTGAAGATATCCGGAAAATCACGAACCACCGATATGCCTCTAAGCTCGAGAACAATCTTGCTCTTCAAGGCAAGACGACATGATCAGAAGAGCAAGGGATTCAATCCTAACTCAAAGATCGAAGAGCGCACCAGAAATAAGGACAAGGTAGCACGATCAATCCTAGAATAGTGATTCGATAACCAACACGCTAAGAATGATATTAATGTCCATTAACTACCAAGCAACGGAATATATAGGAGTATTGATTTCACACATCACGGTTCACTTGTCGGGATTCCGGTTGCAACAACACGGAACCAAGGAGCGAATGATGATGGCGAGAAGTATCACTGCATCAAGAATTTATAAGAGTTGGTGCAATTATCATGACATTCCTGGCATCAAGAGGGCAATACTTCAGGGTAGAACAGAATCAAAAGCTGGATTGGCATTTTGATCCACGGAGCACAACTACTTTGACCCAATCCTGGACATGGATGAGGTACTGGAGTTTGTTTCTCCTAGTCATTCTGAAATAGAACGACGGACCAGAAGAATAATAGACTTTGATGAACGAATGCAATGATATACCCTCGACTATCAATTGATATACGAAGGTCAGAAACAACTAAGGAGGGACAACTCAAGGAACATATATCTTTCTGAGTTGTGGATGCATAGATTAGTATGTCGAGCAAAGCTCAACATTTATTCCGGATAACCCATGTAGAAAGGTAGAACTGGCAGATTCACAATGTAGAACAAAGAACTCATCAAGAGAACTCTTATTGTGATCTTTTGGTTCAAAAGAACTTCTGCCATAAGCAGTCCATGGTACTTGGAAGAAGAAAATACCACGGACCTCGAGGACTATCGCAAAGGTTACTAATATTCTAAAGGAACTAGCAAACACTATCAACAGAAGGTAAGTGGAGTGAATCATGGGCTCAAAACCCCAGAAATAGAATGCCTACTACTAAATGGCATCACTAGATGCTTCCGAGAATGGTGGCCAGAATCATCACACTGGGGATACGAAAGCATTCCTAAATTACTGAGTGGTTCTCGAGGACACCTAGGGTCATAATACTAACTCCAACATACACATCAAGGCAACGGAGTACCTCAACAGAGCGATTAGTGTGCTTAATCTGGCCCAAAGGAACATCGAGAGCGGGAAGAAGGGATTTACAAATGTATCAGATTGTTTAGAATCCTGGGATGACTCGGACAGCATAACGGCTGTAAATGCTCAAAATGATTTGAGACATCCTGCACAAATGGTGGCATAACCACTCAACATCACAATATCAAGGTTCTGAGGCCAGCTATGAACATATGGAAGTAGTAGGAACTGAACTTAGGCTTAAATCCAACAATCCTAGGCAACTAAGGTTTAGTAACACGTCATCCTAAGGGATAGAAGAGAAGCCTAGTTCTTAACCCCGTAAAGAAGATAAGATGACTTAGATCAGAAGGTCAAGAGGATAAGGAGTAAAAAGAGCCTTACGTTCCCTTATACAATCAATTCCCTTACATAACTAAAGCATTTCTAGATTCAACTTCGACCGATTTGGCTTGGTAATCCTACAGGCAGTCAGGCTCTGATACCAAAGCTGTCAGGACCCCGATTCCAAGTCACATCGATCTAGCCGGTAACACCTCATATCACTTTGCGGCCTCACGCATGGTATTCCCACAAGTGTCGCCCTACCATGGTCCGGGACCGTTTGCACCTTTTGGCTCACGTATATGATAGTGTCGCTAGCATCCATATGACAGAGAACCCGGGCCGACATGGCTAGTCATGAACCCAAAGCGGCACCAACCTATGGGGTCAGGCATACATGAATCACATTGAGCATGTCGGTCAGCAGCGCGTGAATCCGGGCTGTAGCACTGGGCTAACAGGACTCCGGGAACCCGGGCTGTAGCAGGCTAGGCAAGACTCCAGATGTCACCGCGTGACATTTCCCCGAAGGGACAGACACAGGAATGAAGTGAAACACATGCCCGCCAGTCAAGTGTCCTGAGCAGTAGTGCTGGGCTAGCAGGACTCTGGTGAACCGGGCTGTAGCGGACTACTATGGTTCATGGAAGCACTAGACTACATTTCCCCATAAGAGACGTTGCTAAGGATAAACAACTAGATTGTCGGATCCCACACATACCAAGCATTTCAATCATACACACAATATGCTTGATATGTGTAAATACAACATGGCATCACAACATAACTCTACGACTCAAGTATTTATTCATTAGGCTCCGAAGAGCCAGATAAAACAAACGTGGGTCTCATGACCCAACATTCAGAGCATACAAGTCAAAGCACATGCGGAAGCTTAACATGTCTGAGTACAGACTTCTACAAATGAAAAGGCTAAGAAGCCTCACTATCTACTAGATCCTGCCGAGGGCACAAGATCATAGCTGAGGTAACAAGCTAAACATCGAAGTCCACGTGGAACTACTAGCGAGACTGACGTCTCTCTGCAAAACATAAAATAGGCAAACATGATTACGAATGTACCCAGCAAGACTTACATCAGAACTAGCTACATATGCATCAGTATCAATAAAGGGGGTGGTGGAGTTTGACTGCAACAAGCCAGCTTTGACTTAGTGGCTAACCTGAACTACGACTGCAAGTAACTCTTTTGAGGAGGTGCACACGAGTCCACGAATTCACTATACCAATACACCACTATGGATTCGCTCCCGTCTCCCTGCGAGAACGCCATCCATAGCACTCACTCTTATCTTGCGAGTTTTAGAGTATCCACTTTCACTTGTCTATGAACTATGCAAGGGGTCCAAGTTTCCATATCCGAGGAATCCGGCTATTCGAATAGATAATGATAACCCTGCAGGGGTGTACTTCTTCACACACGCTCTCGCCACTTACCACCATGTACACATCGTGTATCTTGGCAACCTTCAAGCGGAAGCCTGGCGAGGGAGTCGGCCACGACCTGACTAACCAACAAGTCTCTAGTCCAGGTTTATCGCCTATTCAGGTTCCATACGCAAGGAGATCCGGCCGGGGTGTCGCTCACGGCCCCAAATGATGTGTGTAGGGTTCCCAAGCCCACCTCGACGGATGGATCTACGCTTGGTACACCGTGCCATGGTGCCTAGACTGTCCCAAGCCCACCTATAATGGGTACCACTTCGTAGACTACTAACACAACCTACAAACACCAGAAACTAGTTGCAATTCCTGGACAGAGATCAGGTTGATTAATAAGTCGAGAGGGGCACTTAAGCATTCCAATGTGTGGTAGTAGCTGTTCATGGATCACAAACACAGAACTCAGTTCCTGAGGACGGCTTCAATGAGACAACCCACCATGTACTCCTACACGGCCTCTCACCGATACCTTTACCAAATCGTGTTCACACACTTAGCTCTCAACCGTAGGACATGTTCACCACATTCCAATTCATCCCCGATGAATCGGACCTGACTCAACTCTAAGCAGTAGCAAGCATGACAAACAAGCATGAATGAGTAGGCACATCAGGGCTCAAACAACTCCTACTCATGCTAGTGGGTTTCATCTATTTACTGTGGCAATGACAGGTCATGCAGAGGAAAGGGGTTCAGCTACCGCAGCATGTAACAGTTGAATCGCTGTTGTTCTAATGCAGTAAAAGAGAGCAGGAGCGAGAGAGTGGGATTATATCGAAATGAACAAGGGGGGTTTTGCTTGCCTGGCACTTCTGAAGATAGAATAGTTCTTCATCGGTGTCATCGATCACATCGTCGGAACCACGTCTATCGAGAGGGAACAAACATCGGCAAACAAGGAAGAACATAATCAATGCAATGCAACAATTATGATGCATGATTATGACATGGCAATATGATGTGATTTGGCCTAATGCAACTAGCAACACAATTAAGTGTAGTTGGTTTGAACCCAAGGTTCAAATTCAAACTCCACAAATGGTTATTTAAATGCCATTCATTTGATGTGTCCTAAATAGTAGCTATAAGTTGTTCTAACATGCATGAAAATGGTACAGATGGATTCCTTGAATTTTTCTGATAATTTTTCATATATAAATTATTTCATTCTGAGCTACGGTTGAATTTATATGATTTTTAGAAGTTTGGGGTATTTTCTGAAAATAATAAATCATTTACGATTCATTTAAATTCCAAAGAGGAATTATTGCGTCAGCATGACCTCACAGTGACGTTAACAGGTCAACGGCTCGGTCTAGGTCAAACCTGACCAGTGGGTCCACTGGTTAGTGACACAGTGTCAACTACAGAGGCTGACGTGTGGGTCCGGTCAATGCTGACGTGGCCAAGTCAAAGGTGACAGGCGGGGCCCTCTGAGATTAGTGCTAGTTTAACAAAGAAGTTAAACTAATTAATTTAGGCACGGGGGCCCACTTGGCAGTGGCTCTAGGGAGTGATTAGCTGGGTGTTTAGGCACTAATTAAGTGGCCACATCGGCGGCTAACTGCCGGCGAGACACAGATGCGGCGGCGGCACTCGTTTTGGCGATTCCGGCGACGAGAGAAGGTGAGGCTGGTCTCTACGGCTGCTGCGCGAGGAGGCGCTTCGATTGGTGGCCTTGGGCGGTGCTGGGTCGGACTGCAGCGGCGACAACTATGACAACAGCGACGGCCGGACCACGACTATGCGCGGGGACGGTGCTGCAGCTCGAGGGAGAGCGAATGTAGGCGCTAGGCAGCACGTAAAGAGCAGCAGAATCACGCAGGAGCAACTGGTTGGAGTGGAGGGGCTCGGAAGCACGGAGCTCACCGGCCGTGGCGGCGGCCGGAGCTCGGGTGCCCGGGGACGGTAGCTAGCGAGCAGGAAGGGAGGGGTGAGCAAGGGGAAAGGGGCAGGTGCTCACAACGGTCCAGATGAGCAGCTCAGCCGGCCCGGGGAAGCTCTGGAGCGGACGGAGCAGCGGGATCGATCTCGGCGAGCCGAGGTTGAAGAAGACGGCGTGGACATCGCTTCGGGGCGTCCGGCGTTGCTTGGCTCGATGGAGATGACGAGGACGATGTCGCGGAGCTCGTAGACACGTCAGAGGGGCGAGGCGGAGATGGTGGCCGTGGCAGCAGCGATCGGCGGCGACGAGCTCGCTCGGATGCGAGAGAGAGAGAGAGATCCAGGAAAGGGGTGAGAGCGAGGGAGAGTGAGAGAGAGAGAGTCGAGGGGGTCTGTGTGGCGTCTCCAGGGGTCGCGGGAGCAAGCAGGGAGGCAGGAGGTGGCGTGCGGTGGCCGTGCGCGCGTTGGGCACGCGCTGTGCATCCGACTGGCGGGAGGAAGAAGACCTCCCTGCCCCTGGTGGGCTGTGCCGACCAGATGGGCTGCTAGGTGAGCGCCAAGTAAGTGCTTTCTCCCTCCCTCTCTTATTTGTTTCAGTTTTTCTAATTTCTGCTATTGTTTTGCAAATAAAATACTAACCAAAACACTTTGGTTAGTTCTGTAAATTTTTGTGAGGAATATTTGAATTATTTTCAAACCACACAACAAATTTCAGAATATTTGGAGCAACCAATATTTAATGGTAAATTTTAAACTCCAACTCAAATACCATATTGATTTAATTCAATGACCAAAATATCCTGGAAAAATATGCATCATCTCCGGTAGAGGCTTTCACCTTTTTCCATAAATCATGAACATTTTAAAAGGATATTTTGAGGTCATTGAAAATATTTTGGTTGAACCTATTTCAATTGCATTTGTGCTAGGGTTTATCAATCGCCAATTCAAATTTCTTAAATTTAAACATGATGACATGAATGCTTTCATCCAACTAGTTACAAGCAAATCTAGGGTCGTGGCAAGGGGCCGGGTCAATCCCAATGGCGGGTTACTTAAAAAGAAGCCTGAAGAGTATACAAGGTGACGGTTTCTGATAAAGCCTGTAATAGGCCCAAGCCCAGAGGCGGCTTAAGGACCAGAATTGTAAACCGCCATGTATGAATAAGACTTGTAGAGTAAGGCATGTAAAAGAAGTCACCGAGCGGGACACATTGTATGAGCCGGCCGGGACTCTGTAGGCCGCCAGCGTCAACCTGTGTATATAAGGGGACGACCCGGCGGCGGCTTAGGGGAAGAAAACAACAGATCGAGAGCCAAGCAAACGTATTTCACTCCTTGGTCATCGAAACCTAGCAATACCACATCAACTGGACTAGGCTTTACCTTCACCGCAAGGGGCCGAACCAGTATAAAAACCTCTCGTGTCCTTTGTCCTGATTAACCCCTTTAAGCATCCTAGTTGCGATGGCTCCACGACTAAGTCCTTTCACTAGGGCATCGGCCGTGACAATTCCACGATAGTTGGCGCGCACTGTGGGGCCAGCGCACGGTGGATTTGAGTTCTTGAAGGGCAACTTCGAAGGGCTCAAGGGATATGTTGCAGGCCGGATGACCAAGAGTCGTTGCGGCAAGCTCTACATTGACGACGAAGGCTGGGTCCCTGATGCCGGCTCAATTGAGTACGGGTACCGGGTCCCCTTCGGCGGAATCAACGTCTTCATCGGCCGGATCGGCGAGCCGAGCCCTGAGTCAGACATCTGCACCGACCTCATCGAGATGGCTCAGCGTGCGAGACCCGCCCGGACTCAGCCCGCCGTGGAACGTGCCTTCGTGGGTTGCATCCATGGAGGGGAGTTCTTTGAAGGATCTGTGGATGGCGGTGAGACGGCCATCTATTATGACGGTGAGTCATCCACAGGCGAGACGGATTCATTGTATCAACTACCAGATGGCGGGCTTGGGGGCTGTTCCGATGGCAGCAGTATTCCGGACCCCTTTGAGCCGCCGAACAGAGTGGGGGTCTTCGTCACTGGCACACAGCCCGCACAAAACTCTACAGTTGCGGCAGCAATAACCTCCGGGACGGCCGCGACCGGGTCAGGAGACCCTGTGCACCCGCCGGCTTAGGTGCTGATGGATCTTATGGATAAGATGACGGCTCTATTGACCGCCGTGGTTCAACTGGCGGATAAGGCTCAGCATGATACCGAGGTGGCACGGCTATGTGAGGAGATAGCCCAAGCCAAGGAACACTTGGCGGTGGAGGACGTCCGGATGCCCGCGGAACGGGCGGCTTTGGACGCCCGGGCTCAACAGCTTCAATCAGAGGCTTTTCATCTTTCAATGAATCTAAACGCGTCAAACGAGGTCATGAGGAGAAGGCACCAGAAGACTCAGGCACATCTGCCCCTGACTCATGATCCTAGGAATCTCTTCCACACACCCGGGGCTGGTCCCAGTAACCCGCCGGAGGCCAACCGGATTACAACACCCGGGGCTGGGGCGCCGGGTCAGCCATGAGCTATGGAACCACCTTGGGTGAATACAACTCCGCCTCGTCATACACCAACACTGTCGGGTCATTTTTCTAACCCTTTAGAGAATCTGATTGCTGCATCAGCACGTCTAGCGGCTCTTCCAATGGAAGGCGATTCCCCGACGATGATCGAAACCCGAAGGGTCAGAGATCTTCTTCAGACAACTCTGGCACAACAGGAGTCATACTCTTATAGTCGAGACAGGATCCATTCAACCCCTCGCCCAAGCCGGAGCCCAAGCTATAGGAGACATATGGATTCAGTAGCCATGTCAAGCAATGCTCAGCGCCGTAACCAGCCATGCAGGTATGACCCGGCGCATGATGGATCTCTTAACTTGGTGGACCAGGAGAGGATCCGCCAAGAAGCTGAGCAGGCGTTCAACAAGCAGCGGGGCAGGTGGCTCACCAGGATTTTCCGGTTTATCCAACGACCTTTGTTGAAGCAGGTGTGGCCACAAGGACAGAAGTTGTCCCTTACTTGGTCCCGGCTCTACGTAGTGAGCGTTTACCAAAGGATTTCAAGGGGCCTTGGAAGGTGCCTAATTACACAGCTGATTTACAACCCGGGGCATGGATCGAAAGTTATGAGATGTCCATGGAGTTGCTGGAGGTCAGTGACACAGCAATGGCTAAGTACTTCACCATGATGTTGGATGAAACAGCTCGCAGTTGGTTGAAGGGGTTGCCACCCTATTCCATCGGCTCATGGGCCGAGTTAAAAGCCCGGTTTATTCAGAACTTCAAGGATACATGCAAGCAACCAATGTCGATTGTGGATTTGACTAACTGCAAGCAAGAGGAAGGTGAATCCACGACCCATTGGGTGCGCCGGGTGAAGGAAATAATACATTCATCTGATAAGATGGATGTCGGCTCCGCGGTCTTAATGTTGGAGAAAAATTGCCATTTTGAACCTCTGAAATAGAAGCTGGGGCGGCTCAAGCGTGATTGCTATGACATGGGCCAGCTGATGGCGGCTCTGGCAAATACGCTGATTCTAATAATACCAAGGATCCGTCTGACGAAGAGAAGACAGGGAAGGGAAAGAAGAACGGCAACGGCAAAGTTCATGAGCATAACCCGGCAAATCAAGGAGGTAATTATAAACTTAAGGCTGACAGTAGTGTGGAGTTTGTGGCTAACACCAACGCATAGGGCAACAATCAACGGCATAAAGGGAGGCCACCTCCTCGGTCGGGCGGGTCAGGTCCCACCCTCGAGCAGTTGCTAAATGAACCCTGTCCAAGACACGACACCCGGGAGAAGCCGGCCACCCATCTGTGGAAAGACTGTATGACCATGAAGGCTTTCAAGAATTCTAACATGTTCGACGATAATCATGGGCTTGGCAACGGCTCAGGCGGTGGCGGCTTTCATGGCCCGGGCGGCGGCTCAGGCGGCGGCAGTTTTCATGGCCAGGCCTCTCAAGGCAACCAAGGTGGCTATAATCAGCAGTCTGGCCAAGGTAATCAGCAGCAGCAGCAATCCGGGTATCAGAGTAACCCGAAGCGGCTGAGCAGTGGGCAGTATCATGTATTCACCACCACTTTATGCAAAAGGGACCAGAAACTTCATAAGAGAGCTATAAACGCTGTTGAGCCGGCGGTTCCACGTTATTTGAGATGGTCTGAGCAGCCTATTTTGTGGAGTAGGGAAGATCACCCTCCCCGGGTTGACAATCCGGGTCACCTGGCCTTGGTGGTGGCCCCTCAAGTTGGTGGATACAAATTCACTAAAGTACTCATGGATGGAGGTAGTAGTATCAACATTCTCTATTATGAGACGTTCCTTCACATGAGGTTGACCGACAAAGGTCTTAAGACATCCAATACCGTTTTCCATGGAGTAGTGCCTGGTAAGTCGGCATACCCAGTTGGTAAGATTGAGCTGGAAGTAGCCTTTGGAGATGGGCATGATTCTAGGGCAGAGAAGTTAACTTTTGAAGTGGGGAAAATCAAAAGCCCGTATCACGCCTTGTTTGGACGGCTGGCTTATGCAAAATTCATGTCACGATCGTGTTATGTTTATATGCAGCTCAAGATGTCGGGTTATAAGGGCACTATCATAGTGCATGGAAGCCGGAAGATAGCTTTGGAATGCGAAGAAGGTGACGCTGCTTACGCCGAATCTGTTTGTGCGACAGAGGAATTGAAGTTTTACAAGGATAATGTCGACCCGGCGGACATGGCGTCTTTAAAAAAGCCAACCACGGAGCATGAGCCGGCGCTGAAGTTTAAGTTAGCTGAAGATACCAAGATGATTGATTTTGTGCCTGGCGACTCATCCAAACAATTCATTATCAGTGCCAACTTGGATCCCAAATAGGAAAGCGCGCTCATCGAGTTCATTCGAGAGAACCGAGACATCTTTGCACGGAAGCCTTCCAACATGCCAGGTGTACTAAGAGAACTCGCTGAGCACACTCTCAATATTGATCCCAAGTTTAAGCCAGTCAGGTAGTTTCTTCAGCGGTTCAACAAGGAAAGGCGCAAGGCTATTGTAGAAGAGGTGGCCCGGCTCTTGGCGGCCGGCTTTATTGTTGAAGTTTTTCACCCAGAGTGGTTGGCTAACCCGGTGCTTGTGCTAAAAAAGAACGGCACTTGGCGTATGTGTGTGGATTACACAGATTTAAACAAGGCTTGCCCGGCTGATCCTTTTGCTCTCCCTCGTATTGATCAAATCATTGATGCTACGGCGGGTTGTGAGCGTTTGAGCTTTTTGGATGCTTATTCTGGCTATCATTAGATCAAAATGGCAGTTAAGGACTAGGAGAAGACGTCTTTCATTACTCCGTTTGGAGCCTTTTGCTATGTGTCTATGCCTTTTGGGCTTAAGAGTGCCCAGGCGACTTATTAGCGGTGTGTATAGAATTGCCTTCATAATCATATTGGGCGTAATGTTCATGCTTATGTGGACGATATAGTGGTGAAATCCAGAAAGAAGGAAACCTTGGTAGCTTATCTGAAGGAAACCTTTGATAACCTCCGGGTCTACAAGATGATGATTAACCCGGCCAAGTGCGTTTTGGAGTCCCAGCTGGCAATCTTTTGGGCTTTTTGGTGTCTAACAGAGGCATTGAAGCTAACCTGGAAAAGATTAAGGCGATTACATCTTTGGCTAAACCGGCATGCATCAATGACGTTCAGCGGCTGGCGGGTCGCATTGCAGCTTTGAGCCGGTTCATAAGCCGGTTGGGTGAGAAGGATATGCCATTGTATCAAATAATGAAGAAGACAGATGATTTTGTCTGGAGTGATGCAGCTAATTCTGCCTTTGAAGATCTGAAAAGACAGCTCGTCGAACCGCCGGTCCTTGCTGCTCCGATTGAGAAGGAGCCACTATTGTTATATGTGGCTGCTAACACACGTGCTGTCAGTGTAGCCATTGTTGTCGAGCGCAAGGAGGTTGGCAACGAACATCCAGTTCAACGGCCGGTTTATTACGTCAGTAAAGTGCTCATTGAGTCTAAACAGAGATATCCACATTAGCAGAAGCTTGTTTATGGGGTGTTCATGGCAAGCCGGAAACTTAAGCATTACTTTTAGGGTCATCCTATCACTGTGGTTAGCTCTGCCCCTTTGGGAGATATTATTCAAAATAGAGAAGCCACAGGATGAGTCGCCAAGTGGGCCATTGAACTTGGGTCTCATGGTTTAAAGTATGTGCCACGTACTGCCATCAAATCCCAAGCAATGATGGACTTCATTAATGATTGGACAGAGTTGCAGATACCTGAAGGGAAGCCAGACAACACATATTGGACGATTCATTTTGATGGGTCCAGACAATTGGAAGGCTTGGGGGCTAGAGTTGTTTTAACTTCTCCTCGAGGTGAAAAATTTCGTTATGTGTCGCGATTGATGTTTCCTTGTACTAACAACACAGCTGAGTATGAGGCCTTACTCCATGGCCTTCGAATGGCTAGAGAAATTAGCTTAAGCCAGGTACGGTTGCTACCTCTTGAGCACTGCGTTGGTTCTCCCTTGAAGAGGAAAGGTCATGCAACAAAGTAGCATAAGTATTTCCCTCAGTTTTTGAGAACCAAGGTATAAATCCAGTAGGAGGCCATGCACGAGTCCCTCACACCTACACAAACAAATAAAATCCTCGCAACCAACGCAATAAAGGGGTTGTTAATCCCTTCACGGTCACTTACGAAAGTGAGATTTGATAGATATGATAAGAGAATATTTTTGGTATTTTTATGATAAAGATGATAAGTAAATAAAGAGAATTAAAAACGGCACTAGAAATAGCTTGTTAACGGGAGATTAATATGATGGAAAATAGACTCGGGGGCCATAGGTTGCACTAGTGGCTTCTCTCGAGAGCATAAGTATTACGGTGGGTAAACAAATCACTGTTGAGCAATTGACCGAATTGACCATAGTTATGAGAATATGTAGGTATGATCATGTATATAGGCATCACGTCCAAGACAAGTAGACCAACTCCTGCCTGCATCTACTACTATTACTCCACACATCGACCGCTATCCAGCATGCATCTAGAGTATTAAGTTCAAAGGAACAGAGTAACGCTTTAAGTAAGATGACATGATGTAGAGGGATAAACTCATGCAATATGATATAAACCCCATCTTGTTATCCTCGATGGCAACAATACAATATGTGCCTTGCTACCCCTACTGTCACTGGGAAAGGACACCGCAAGATTGAACCCAAAGCTAAGCACTTCTGCCATTGCAAGAAATATCAATCTAGTAGGCCAAACCAAACTGATAATTCGAAGAGACTTGCAAAGATAACCAATCATATATAAAAGAATTCAGAGAAGATTCAAATATTGTTCATAGATAAACTTGATCATAAACCCACAATTCATCGATCTCAACAAACACACCGCAAAAGAAGATTACATCGAATAGATCTGCACGAGAATCATGGAGAACTTTGTATTGAGATCCAAAGAGAGAGAAGAAGCCATCTAGCTAATAACTATGGACCCGAAGGGCTGAGGTAAACTACTCACACATCATCGGAGAGGCTATGGTGTTGATGTAGAAGCCCTCCATGATCGATGCCCCCTTCGGCAGAGCTCCGGAAAAGGCCCCAAGATGGGATCTCACGGGTACAGAAGGTTGCGGCGGTGGAATTAGGTTTTTGGCTTCCGTATCTGGTAGTTTGATGGTACATAGGTATATATAGGAGGAATAAGTACGTCAGTGGAGCAACATGGGCCCCACGAGGGTGGAGGGTGCACATGGGGGGGTAGGCGCGCCCCCTACCTCGTGCCTTCCTGGTAGCTTTCTTGATGTAGGGTCCAAGTCCTTTGGATCACGTTCGTTCCAAAAATCACGTTCTCGAAGGTTTCATTCCGTTTGGACTCCGTTTGATATTCTTTTTCTGCGAAACTCTAAATTAGGCAAAAAACAGCAATTCTGGGCTGGGCCTCCGGTTAATAGGTTAGTCCCAAAAATAATATAAAACTGTATAATAAAGCCCAATAATGTCCAAAACATAATATAATATAGCATGGAACAATAAAAAATTATAGATACGTTGGAGACGTATCAAGCATCCCCAAGCTTAATTCCTGCTCGTCCTCGAGTAGGTAAATGATAAAAATAGAATTTTTGATGTGGAATGCTACTTGGCATAATTTCAATGTAATTCTATTAATTGTGGTATGAATATTCAGATCCGAAAGATTCAATACAAAAGTTTAATATTGACATAAAAATAATAATACTTCAAGCATACTAACTAAGCAATTATGTCTTCTCAGAATAACATGGCCAAATAAAGTTATCCCTACAAAATCATATAGTCTGGTTATGCTCTATCTTCACCACACAAAGTACTTAAATCATGCACAATCCCGATGACAAGCCAAGCAATTGTTTCATACTTTTGGTGTTCTCAAACTTTTTCAATCTGCATGATATACATGAGCGTGAGCCATGGACATAGCACTATATGTGGAATAGAATGGTGGTTGTGGAGAAGACAAAAAAAGGAGAAGATAGTCTCACATCAACTAGGCGTATCAACGGGCTATGGAGATGCCCATAAATAGATATCAATGTGAGTGAGTAGGGATTGCCATGCAACGGATGCACTAGAGCTATAAGTATATGAAAGCTCAACAAAAGGAACTAAGTGGGTGTGCATCCAACTCGCTTGCTCACGGAGACCTAGGGCATTTTGAGGAAGACCATCATTGGAATATACAAGCCAAGTTCTATAATGAAAAATTCCCACTAGTATATGAAAGTGATATCATAGGAGACTCTCTATCATGAAGATCATGGTGCTACTTTGAAGCACAAGTGTGGTAAAAGGATAGTAGCATTGTCCCTTCTCTCTTTTTCTCACATTTTTTTATTTAGGCCTTTTCTCTTTTTTATGGCCTCTCTTTTTTAGTCCGGAGTCTCATCCCGACTTGTGGGGGAATCATAGTCTCCATCATCCTTTCCTCGCTTGGGACAATGCTCTAAAAATGATTATCATCACACTTTTATTTACTTACAACTCAACAATTACTACTCAATACTTAGAACAAAATATGACTCTATGTGAATGCCTCCGGCGGTGTACCGGAATATGCAATGAATCAAGAGTGACATGTATGAAAGAATTATGAACGGTGGCTTTGCCACAAATACAATGCCAACTACATGATCATGCAAAGCAATATGACAATGATGGAGCGTTTCATAGTAAACGGAACGGTGGAAAGTTGCATGGCAATATATCTCGGAATGGTTATGGAAATGCCATGATAGGTAGGTATGGTGGCTGTTTTGAGGAAGGTATATGGTGGGTGTATGATACTGGCGAAAACTGCGCGGTATTAGAGAGGCTGGCAATGGTGGAAGGGTGAGAGTGCGTATAATCCATGGACTCAACATTAGTCATAAAGAACTCACATACTTATTGCAAAAATCTATTAGTTATCGAAACAAATTATTACGCGCATGCTCCTAGGGGGATAGATTGGTAGGAAAAGACCATCGCTCATCCCCGACTGCCACTCATAAGGAAGACAATCAATAAATAAATCATGCTTCGATTTCGTCACATAACGGTTCACCATACGTGCATGCTACGGGAATCACAAACTTCAACACAAGTATTCCTCAAATACACAACTACTCAACTACCATGACTCTAATATCACCATCTCCATATCTCAAAACAATTATCAAGTATCAAACTTCTCATAGTATTCAACACATTCATAAGATTTGTTTTACTAATCTTGAATGCCTATCATAATTAAAGAAAATTACCATGCTGTTTTGTAGGACTCTCAAAATAATCTAAGTGAAGCATGAGAGAACAATAGTTTTTATAAAACAAATCCACCACCATGCTCTAAAATATATAAGTGAAGCACTAGAGCAAAAACTATATAACTCAAAAGATATAAGTGAAGCACATAGAGTATTCTAACAATTTACGAATTATGTGTGTGTCTCTCGAAAGGTGTGTACAGCAAGGATGATTGTGGTAAAGTAAAAAGAAAAGATTCAAATAATACAAGACGCTCCAAGCAAAACACATATCATGTGGTGAATAAAAATATAGCTCCAAGTATAGTTACCGATAGACGAAGACGAAAGAGGGGATGCCTTCCGGGGCATCCCCAAGCTTAGGCTTTTGAGTGTCCTTGAATTTTACCTTGGGGTGCCATGGGCATCCCCAAGCTTAGGATCTTGCCACTCCTTGTTCCATAATCCATCAAAACTTAACCCAAAACTTGAAAACTTCACAACACAAAACTCAAAATAGAAAATCTCGTGAGCTCCGTTAGCGAAAGAAAACAAAACACCACTTCAAGGTACTGTAATGAACTCATTCTTGATTTATATTGGTGTTAAACCTACTGTATTCCAACTCCTACATGGTTTATAAACTATTTTACTAGCCATAGATTCATCAAAATAAGAAAACAACACACGAAAAATAGAATCTGTCAAAAACAGAACAGTCTGTAGTAATCTGTAGCTAACGCAAACTTATGGAAGCCCAAAAATTCTAAAGTAAATTTCTGGAAGTTAGGAAGTTATCTATTAATCATCTTCAAAAAGAATTAACTAAATATCACTATCCAAATAAAAATGGCAGCAATTCTCGTGAGTGCTAAAGTTTCTGTTTTTTACAGCAAGATCAAAAAGACTTTCCCCAAGTCTTCCCAACGGTTGTACTTGGCACAAACACTAATTAAACACAAAAAACACAACCAAAACAGAGGCTAGATAAATTATTTATTACTATACAGGATCAAAAAGCAAGGAATAAAAATAAAATTTGGTTGCCTCCCAACAAGCGCTATCGTTTAACGCCCCTAGCTAGGCATAAAGGCAAAGATAGATCTAGGTATTGCCATCTTTGGTAGGCAATCCATAAGTGGCTCTCATAATAGATTCATAAGGTAATTTTATTTTATTTCTAGGGAAGTGTTCCATGGCTTTCCTTAACGGAAATTGGAATCTAATATTCCCTTCCTTCATATCAATAATTGCACCAATCGTTCTAAGGAAAGGTCTACCAAGAATAATAGGACATGAAGGATTGCAATCTATATCAAGAACAATCAAATCTATGTGCACATAATTCATATTTGCAACAATAAGAACATCATTAATTCTTCCCATAGGTTTCTTAATGGTGGAATCCGCAAGGTGCAAGTTTAAAGAGCAATCATCAAAATCACGGAAACCTAGCAAATCACACAAAGTCTTTGGAATCATGGAAACACTAGCACCCAAATCACACAAAGCATATCATTCATGATTTTTAATTTTAATTTTAATAGTAGTTTCCCACTCATCATAAAGTTTTCTAGGGATATAAACTTCCAACTCAAGTTTTTCCTCATAAGATTGCATCAAAGCATCAACGATATATTTGGTAAAGGCTTTATTTTGACTATAAGCATGTGGAGAATTTAGCACGGATTGCAACAAGGAAATACAATCTATCAAACAGCAATTATCATAATTAAAATCCTTGAAATCCAATATAGTGGGTTCATTAATATCTAGGGTTTTGATCTCTTCAATCCCACTTTTACCAATTTTTGCATCAAGATCTAAAAACTCCGAATTTTTGGAACGCCTTCTAGGTAAAGGTGGATCATATTCAGTCCCATCATTATCAAGATTCATATTGCAAAACAAATATTTAATAGGGGACACATCAATAACTTTTAGATCTTCACCTTTATTTTCATAGAAACTAGAAGAACACGCTTTCACAAAACAATCTTTCTTAGCACGCATCCTAGTGGTTCTTTCCTTGCACTCATCAATGTAAATTCTCATGGACTTGAGAGACTCATTGATATCATGCTTAGGTGGAATAGACCTAAGTTTCAAAGAATCAACATCAAGAGAAATTCTATCAACGTTCCTAGCCAATTCATCAACTTTAAGCAATTTTCTTCAAGCAAAGCATTTAAATTCTTTTGCGAATTCATAAACTCCTTAACACTAGTCTCAAATTCAGAGGGCATCTTATTAAAATTTCCATAAGAATTGTTGTAGGAATTACCATAATTATTAGAGGAATTACTAGGATATGGCCTAGGATTAAAGTTTCCTCTATACGCTTTGTTACCAAAATTATTCCTACCAACAAAATTCACATATATAGATTCATTATTATTCTCAATCAAAGTAGACAAAGGCATATCATTAGGATAAAAAGAAACACTTTTATTAGTAAATAATTTCATAAGTTCGTCCATCTTTCCACTCAAAACATTAATTTCTTCTATCGCATGCACTTTCTTATTAGTAGATCTTTCAGTGTGCCATTGAGAATAATTAACCATAATATTATCTAGGAGTTTAGTAGCTTCTCCTAAAGTGATTTCCATAAAAGTGCCTCCCGCGGCCGAATCTAAAAGATTTCTAGAAGCAAAATTCAATCTGGCATAAAAAATTTGTATAATCATCCACAAATTCAAACCATGTGTAGGGCAATTACGTATCATTAATTTCATCCTCTCCCAATATTGTGCAACATGTTCATGATCAAGTTGCTTAAAATTCATGATATCGTTTCTAAGAGAGATGATCTTAGCGGGAGGAAAATACTTAGAGATAAAAGCATCTTTGCACTTATTCCAAGAATCAATACTATTTTTAGGCAAAGACAAAAACCAAGCTTTAGCACGATCTGTAAGAAAAAAAGGAAATAGCTTCAATTTAACAATATCATTGTCCACCTCTTTCTTCTTTTGCATATCACACAAATCAACGAAGCTATTAAGATGGGTAGCAGCATCTTGACTAGGAAGGCCGGCGAATTGATCTTTCATGACAAGATTCAACAAAGCATCATTAATTTCACAAGATTCAGTATTGATAAGAGGAGCAATCGGAGTGCTAAGAAAATCATTGTTGTTGGTATTAGTAAAGTCACACAATTTGGTATCTTGAGCCATCGTGACAAGCAAGCAATCCAACACACGAGCAAACAAGAAGCACGTGAAAAATAGGCAAACGGAAAAGAGAGAGGGCGAATAAAACGACAAGGGTGAAGTGGGGGAGAAGAAAATGAGAGGCAAATGGCAAATAGTGTAATGCGGGAGATAAGGGTTTGTGATGGGTACTTGGTATGTTGACTTTTGCGTAGACTCCCCGGCAACGGCGCTAGGAATCCTTCTTGCTACCTCTTGACCACTGCATTGGTTTTCCCTTGAAGAGGAAAGGGTGATGCAGCAAAGTAGCGTAAGTATTTCCCTCAGTTTTTGAGAACCAAGGTATCAATCTAGTAGGAGGCCACGCACGAGCCCCTCGCACCTACACAAACAAATAAAATCCTCGCAATCAAAGCAATAAAGGGGTTGTCAATCCCTTCACAGTCACTTACGAAAGTGAGATCTGATAGATATGATAAGAAAATATTTTATGTATTTTTATGATAAAGATGCAAAGTAAATAAAGCGAAATAAAAATGGCACCAGAAATAGCTTGTTAACAGGAGATTAATATGATGGAAAATAGACCCTGAAGGAAATATGCCCTAGAGGCAATAATAAAGTTATTATTTATTTCCTTATATCATGATAAATGTTTATTATTCATGCTAGAATTATATTAACCGGAAACATAATACATGTGTGAATACATAGACAAACAGAGTGTCACTAGTATGCCTCCACTTGACTAGCTCGTTAATTGAAGATGGTTATGTTTCCTAGCCATAGACATGAGTTCTAATTTGATTAACGGGATCACATCATTAGGAGAATGATGTGATTGACTTGACCCATTCCATTAGCTTAGCACTTGATCGTTTAGTTTGTTGCTGTTGCTTTCTTCATAACTTATACATGTCCTATGACTATGAGATTATGCAACTCCCGTTTACCGGAGGAACACTTTGTGTGCTACCAAACGTCACAATGTAACTGAGTGATTATAAAGCTGCTCTACAGGTGTCTCCGTAAGTACTTGTTGGGTTGGTGTATTTCGAGATTAGGATTTTTCACTCCAATTGTCGGAGAGGTATCTCTGGCCCCTCTCGGTAATGCGCATCACTTAAGCCTTGCAAGCATTGCAACTAATAAGTTAGTTGCGGGATGATGTATTACGGAACGAGTAAAGAGACTTGCCGGTAACAAGATTGAACTAGGTATTGAGATACCAACGATCGAATCTCGGGCAAGTAACATAACGATGACAAAGGGAACAACGTATGTTGTTATGCGGTCTGACCGATAAAGATCTTTGTAGAATATGTGGGAGCCAACATGAGCATCCAGGTTCCGCTATTGGTTATTGACCGAAGACATGTCTCCGTCATGTCTACATAGTTCTCGAACCCATAGGGTCCGCACGCTTAAAGTTTCGGTGACGATTGTATTATGAGTTTATGTGATTTGATGTACCGAAGGTAGTTCGGAGTCCCGGGTGGGATCGGGGACATGACGAGGAGTCTCGAAATGGTCGAGACGTAAAGATCGATATATTGGACGACTATATTCGGACATCGGAAAGGTTCCGAGTGATTCGGGTATTTTCGGGGGTACCAGGGAGTTACCAGAATACGAGGAAGAAGTAATGGGCCTCATGGGCCAAGTGGTGGAAGAGAGGAGGTAGGGCGCGCGGCCCCCCTAGCCCAAACCGAATTGGACTAGGGGGCCGCCCCCCCCCCCTTTTCCTCCTTTTCCTCCTTCTCCTTCCTTCTCCTTCTCCTCCTTCCTTTCCTCCTCCTAGTAGGAGTAGGAAAGGGGAGTCCTACTCCTACTAGGAAGGAGGAGGACTCCTCCTGGCGCGCCCATAAAGGGCCGGCCGGCCTCCCCCCTTGCTCCTTTATATACAGGGGCAAGGGGCACCTCTAGACACACAAGTTGATCAGTTGATCTCTCCCAGCCGTGTGCGGTGCCCCCCTCCACCATATTCCACCTCGGTCATATCGTAGCGGTGCTTAGGCGAAGCCCTGCATCGGTAGCAACATCATCACCGTCACCACGCCGTTGTGCTGACGGAACTCTCCCGTGAAGCTCTGCTGGATCGGAGTTCGCGGGACGTCATCGAGCTGAACGTGTGCTAAACTCGGAGGTGCCATGCGTTCGGTACTTGGATCGGTCGGATCATGAAGACGTACGACTACATCAACCGCGTTGTGCTAACGCTTCCGCTTTCGGTCTACGAGGGTACGTGGACAACACTCTCCCCTCTCGTTGCTATGCATCACCATGATCTTGTGTGTGCGTAGGAAAATTTTGAAATTACTACGTTCCCCCAACAGTGGCATCCGAGCCTGGTTTTATGCGTGAATGTCATATGCACGAGTAGAACACAAGTGAGTTGTGGGCGATATAAGTCATACTTCTTACCAGCATGTCATACTTTGGTTCGGCGGGATTCTTGGATGAAGCGGCCCGGACTGACATTACGCGTACGCTTACGCGTGACTGGTTCTACCGACGTGCTTTGCACATAGGTGGCTGGCGGGTGTCAGTTTCTCCAACTTTAGTTGAACCAAGTGTGGCTACGCCCGGTCCTTGTGAAGGTTAAAAGAGCACCAACTTGACAAACTATCGTTGTGGTTTTGATGCGTAGGTAAGAACGGTTCTTGCTAAGCCCGTAGCAGCCACGTAAAACTTGCAACAACAAAGTAGAGGACGTCTAACTTGTTTTTGCAGGGCATGTTGTGATGTGATATGGTCAAGACATGATGCTAAATTTTATTGCATGAGATTATCATGTTTTGTAACCGAGTTATCGGCAACTGGCAGGAGCCATATGGTTGTCGCTTTATTGTATGCAATGCAATTGCGTTGTAATGCTTTACTTTATCACTAAGTGGTAGCAATAGTCGTGGAAGCATAAGATTGGCGAGATGACAACGATGCTACGATGGTGATCAAGGTTTCGCGCCGGTGACGATGGTGATCATGACGGTGCTTCAGAGATGGAGATCACAAGTAAAAGATGATGATGGGCATATCATATCACTTATATTGATTACATGTGATGTTTATCTTTTATGCATCTTATCTTGCTTTGATTGACGGTAACACTATAAGATGATCTCTCACTAAATTTCAAGATAAACGGGTTCTCCCTGAGTATGCACCATTGCCAAAGTTCGTCGTGCCCAGACACCATGTGATGATCGGGTGTGATAAGCTCTACGTCCATCTACAATGGGTGCAAGCCAGTTTTGCACACGCAGAATACTCAGGTTAAACTTGACGAGCCTAGCATATGCAGATATGGCCTCGGAACACTGAGACCGAAAGGTTTAGCGTGAATCATATAGTAGATATGATCAACATATTGATGTTCACCATTGAAAGCTACTCCATTTCACATGATGATCGGTTATGGTTTAGTTGATTTGGATCACGTGATCACTTAGAAGATTAGAGGGATGTTTTTCTAAGTGGGAGTTCTTAAGTAATATGATTAATTGAACTTAAATTTATCATGAACTTAGTAGCTGATAGTATCTTGCTTGTCTATGTTTGATTGTAGATAGATGGCCCGTGCTGTTGTTCCGTTGAATTTTAATCCGTTCCTTGAGAAAGCAAAGTTGAAAGATGATGGTAGAAATTAGACGGACTGGGTCCGTAACCTGAGGATTATCCTCATTGCTGCACAGAATAATTATGTCCTGGAAGCACCGCTAGGTGCCAGGCCTGCTGCTAGAGCAACACCAGATGTTATGAACGTCTGGCAGAGCAAAGCTGATGACTACTCGATAGTTCAGCGTGCCATGCTTTACGGCTTAGAATCGGGACTTCAACGACGTTTTGAACGTCATGGAGCATATGAGATGTTCCAGGAGTTGAAGTTAATATTTCAAGCAAATGCCCGGATTGAGAGATATGAAGTCTCCAATAAATTCTATAGCTGCAAGATGGAGGAGAATAGTTCTGTCAGTGAACATATACTCAAAATGTCTGGGTATCATAATCACTTGACTCAACTAGGAGTTAATCTTCCTGTTGATAGTGTCATTGACAGAGTTCTTCAATCACTACCACCAAGCTACAAGAGCTTTGTGATGAACTATAACATGCAAGGGATGGATAAGACAATTCCCAAGCTCTTCGCAATGCTAAAGGCTGCGGAGGTAGAAATCAAGAAGGAGCATCAAGTGTTGATGGTCAACAAGACCGCCAGTTTCAAGAAAAAGGGCAAAGGGAAGAAGAAGGGGAACTTCAAGAAGAACAGTAAGCAAGTTACTGCTCAGGAGAAGAAACCCAAATCTGGACCTAAGCCTGAAAATGAGTGCTTCTCCTGCAAGCAGACTGGACACTGGAAGCGGAACTGCCCCAAGTATTTGGCGGATAAGAAGGATGGCAAGGTGAACAAAGGTATATGTGATATACATGTTATTGATGTGTACCTTACTAGAGCTCGCAGTAGCACCTGGGTATTTGATACTGGTTCTGTTGCTAACATTTGCAACTCGAAACAGGGACTACGGATTAAGCGAACACTGGCAAAGGACGAGGTGACGATCCGCGTGGGAAATGGTTCCAAAGTCGATGTGATCGCGGTCGGCACGCTACCTCTACATCTACCTTCGGGATTAGTTTTAGACCTAAATAATTGTTATTTGGTGCCAGCGTTGAGCATGAACATTATATCTGGATCATGTTTGATGCGAGACGGTTATTCATTTAAATCAGAGAATAATGGTTGTTCTATTTATATGAATAATATCTTTTATGGTCATGCACCCTTGAAGAGTGGCCTATTCTTCATGCATCTCGATAGTAGTGATACACATATTCATAATGTTGAAACCAAAAGATGCAGAGTTAATAATGATAGTGCAACTCATTTGTGGCATTGCCGTTTAGGTCATATCGGTGTAAAGCGCATGAAGAAACTCCATACTGATGGACTTTCGGAATCACTTGATTATGAATCACTTGGTACTTGCGAACCGTGCCTCATGGGCAAGATGACCAAAACGCCGTTCTCCGGTACTATAGAGAGAGCAACGGATTTGTTGGAAATCATACATATAGATGTATGTGGTCCGATGAATATTGAGGCTCGTGCCGGATATCGTTATTTTCTCACCTTCACAGATGATTTAAGAAGATATAGGTATATCTACTTAATGAAACATAAGTCTGAAACATTTGAAAACTTCAAAGAATTTCAGAGTGAAGTTGAAAATCATCGTAACACGAAAATAAAGTTTCTATGATCTGATCATGGAGGAGAATATTTGAGTTATGATTTTGGTCTACATTTGAAACAATGCGGAATAGTTTCGCAACTCACGCCACCCGGAACACCACAGCGTAATGGTGTGTCCGAACATCGTAATCATACTTTACTAGATATGGTGCAATTTATGATGTCTCTTACAGATTTACCGCTATCGTTTTGGGGTTATGCTTTAGAGACGGCTGCATTCACGTTAAATAGGACACCATCAAAATCCGTTGAGATGACGCCTTATGAAATGTGGTTTGGCAAAAACCAAAGTTGTCGTTTCTGAAAGTTTGGGTCTGCGATGCTTATGTGAAAAAGCTTCAACCTGATAAGATCGAACCCAAATCGGAGAAATGTGTCTTCATAGGATACCCAAAGGAAACTGTTGGGTACACCTTCTATCACAGATCCGAAGGCAAGACTTTCGTTGCTAAGAATGGATCCTTTCTAGAGAAGGAGTTTCTCTTGAAAGAAGTGAGTGGTAGGAAAGTAGAACTTGATGAGGTAACTGTACCTACTCCCTTATTGGAAAGTAGTACATCACAGAAACCGGTTTCTGTGACACCTACACCAATTAGTGAGGAAGCTAATGATAATGATCATGAAACTTCAGATCAAGTTACTACAGAACCTCGTAGATCAACCAGAATAAGATCCGCACCAGAGTGGTATGGTAATCCTGTTCTTGAAGTCATGCTACTAGATCATGATGAACCTACGAACTATGAAGAAGCGATGGTGAGCCCAGATTCCGCAAAATGGCTAGAAGCCATGAAATCTGAGATGGGATCCATGTATGAGAACAAAGTGTGGACTTTGGTTGACTTGCCCATTGATAGGCAAGCAATTGAGAATAAATGGATCTTCAAGAAGAAGACTGACGCTGACGGTAATGTTACTGTCTACAAAGCTCAACTTGTTGAAAAAGGTTTTCGACAAGTTCAAGGGATTGACTACGATGAGACCTTCTCACCCGTAGCGATGCTTATGTCTGTCCGAATCATGTTAGCAATTGCCGCATTTTATGATTATGAAATTTGGCAAATGGATGTTAAAACTGCATTCCTTAATGGATTTCTAGAAGAAGAGTTGTATATGATGCAGCCAGAAGGTTTTATCGATCCAAAGGGAGCTAACAAAGTGTGCAAGCTCCAGCGATCCATTTATGGACTGGTGCAAGCCTCTCGGAGTTGGAATAAACGCTTTGATAGTGTGATCAAATCATTTGGTTTTGTACAGACTTTTGGAGAAGCCTATATTTACAAGAAAGTGAGTGGGAGCTCCGTAGCATTTCTGATATTATATGTGGATGACATATTATTGATTGGAAATGCTATAGAATTTCTGGATAGCATAAAGGGATATTTGAATAAGAGTTTTTCAATGAAAGACCTCGGTGAAGCTGCTTACATATTGGGCATTAAGATCTATAGAGATAGATCAAGACGCTTAATTGGACTTTCACAAAGCACATACCTTGACACAGTTTTGAAGAAGTTCAAAATGGATCGGGCAAAGAAAGGGTCCTTGCCTGTGTTACAAGGTGTGAAGTTGAGTAAGACTCAATGTCCGACCACCGCAGAAGATAGAGAGAAAATGAAAGATGTTCCCTATGCTTCAGCCATAGGCTCTATCATGCATGCAATGATGTGTACCAGACCTGATGTGTGCCTTGCTATAAGTCTAGCAGGGAGGTACCAAAGTAATCCTGCAGTGGATCACTGGACAGCGGTCAAGAACATCCTGAAGTACCTAAAAAGGACTAAGGATATGTTCCTCATATATCGAGGTGACAAAGAGCTCATCGTAAATGGTTACGTTGATGCAAGCTTTGACACTGATCCGAACGATTCTAAATCGCAAACCAGATACGTGTTTATATTGAACGGTGGAATTGTCAATTGGTGCAGTTCTAAACAAAGCGTTGTGGCGGGATCTACATGTGAAGCGGAGTACATAACTGCTTCGGAAGCAGCAAATGAAGGAGTCTGGATGAAGGAGTTCATATCCGATCTAGGTGTCATACCTAGTGCATCGGGTCCAATGAAAATCTTTTGTGACAATACTGGTGCAATTGCCTTGGCGAAGGAATCTAGATTTCACAAGAGAACCAAGCACATCAAGAGACGCTACAATTCCATTCGGGATTTAGTCAAAGTGGGAGACATAGAAATTTGCAGGATACATACGGATCTGAATGTTGCAGACCCGCTGACTAAGCCTCTTCCACAAGCAAAACATGATCAGCACCAAGGCTCCACGGGTGTTAGAATCATTACTGTGTAATCTAGATTATTGAGTCTAGTGCAAGCGGGAGACCGAAGGAAATATGCCCTAGAGGAAATAATAAAGTTATTATTTATTTCCTTATATCATGATAAATGTTTATTATTCATGCTAGAATTCTATTAACCGGAAACATAATACATGTGTGAATACATAGACAAACAGAGTGTCACTAGTATGCCTCTACTTGACTAGCTCGTTAATCGAAGATGGTTTTGTTTCCTAGCCATAGACATGAGTTGTCATTTGATTAACGGGATCACATCATTAGGAGAATGATGTGATTGACTTGACCCATTCCATTAGCTTAGCACTTGATCGTTTAGTTTGTTACTATTGCTTTCTTCATAACTTATACATGTTCCTATGACTATGAGATTATGCAACTCCCGTTTACCGGAGGAACACTTTGTGTGCTACCAAACGTCACAACGTAACTGAGTGATTATAAAGGTGCTCTACAAGTGTCTCCGAAGGTACTTGTTGGGTTGGCATATTTTGAGATTAGGATTTGTCACTCCGATTGTCGGAGAGGTATCTCTGGGCCCTCTCGGTAATGCACATCACTTAAGCCTTGCAAGCATTGCAACTAATAAGTTAGTTGCAGGATGATGTATTACGGAACGAGTAAAGAGACTTGCCGGTAACAAGATTGAACTAGGTATTGAGATACCAACGATCGAATCTCGGGCAAGTAACATACCGATGACAAAGGGAACAACGTATGTTGTTATGCGTTCTGACCGATAAAGATCTTCGTAGAATATGTGGGAGCCCATATGAGCATCCAGGTTCCGCTATTGGTTATTGACCGGAGACATGTCTCGGTCATGTCTACATAGTTCTCGAACCCGTAGGGTCCGCACGCTTAAAGTTTCGGTGACGATTGTATTATGAGTTTATGTGATTTGATGTACCGAAGGTAGTTCGGAGTCCCGGGTGGGATCGGGGACATGACGAGGAGTCTCGAAATGGTCGATACGTAAAGATCGATATATTGGACGACTATATTCGGACATCGGAAAGGTTCCGAGTGATTCGGGTATTTTCGGGGGTACCGGGGAGTTATGGGAATACGAGGAAGAAGTAATGGGCCTCATGGGCAAGTGGTGGAAGAGAGGAGGTAGGGAGCGCGGTCCCCCTAGCCCAAACCGAATTGGACTAGGGGGGCGCCCCCCCCCCCCTTTCCTCCTTTTCCTCCTTCTCCTTCCTTCTCCTTCTCCTCCTTCCTTTCCTCCTCCAAGTAGGAGTAGGAAAGGGGAGTCCTACTCCTGCTAGGAGGAGGACTCCTCCTCCTGGCACGCCCATAGAGGGCCGGCTGGCCTCCCCCCTTGCTCCTTTATATACAGGGGCAGGGGGGCACCTCTAGACACACAAGTTGATCAGTTGATCTCTCCCAGCCGTGTGCGGTGCCCCCCTCCACCATATTCCACCTTGGTCATATCATAGCGGTGCTTAGGCAAAGCCCTGCGTCGGTAGCAACATCATCACCGTCACCACGCCGTTGTGCTGACGGAACTCTCCCGTGAAGCTCTGCTGGATCGGAGTTTGCGGGACATCATCGAGCTGAACGTGTGCTGAACTCGGAGGTGCCGTGCGTTCGGTACTTGGATCGGTCGGATCGTGAAGACGTACGACTACATCAACCGCATTGTGCTAACGCTTCCGCTTTCGGTCTACGAGGGTACGTGAACAACACTCCCCCCTCTTGTTGCTATGCATCACCATGATCTTGCGTGTGCGTAGGAAAATTTTGAAATTACTACGTTCCCCAACAGACTCGGGGGCCACAGGTTTCACTAGTGGCTTCTCTCGAGAGCATAAGTATTACGGTGGGTAAACAAATTATTGTTGAGCAATTGACAGAATTGAGCATAGTTATGAGAATATCTAGGTATGATCATGTATATAGGCATCACGTCCGAGACTAGTAGACCGACTCCTACCTGGATCTACTACTATTACTCCACACATCGACTGCTATCCAGCATGCATCTAGAGTATTAAGTTCAAAGGAACAGAGTAACGTTTTAAGTAAGATGACATGATGTAGAGGGATAAACTCATGCAATATGATATAAACCCCATCTTGTTATCCTCGATGGCAACAATACAATACGTGCCTTGCTGCCCCTACTGTCACTGGGAAAGGACACGCAAGATTGAACCCAAAGCTAAGCACTTCTACCATTATAAGAAAGATCAATCTAGTAGGCCAAACCAAACTGATAATTCGAAGAGACTTGCAAAGATAACCAATCATACATAAAAGAATTTAGAGAAGATTCAAATATTGTTCATAGATAAACTTGATCATAAACCCACAATTCGTCGGTCTCAACAAACACGCCGCAAAAGAAGATTACATCAAATAGATCTCCACGAGAATCGTGGAGAACTTTGTATTGAGATCCAAAGAGAGAGAAGAAGCCATCTAGCTAATAACTATGGACCCGAAGATATAAGGTAAACTACTCACACATCATCGGAGAGGCTATGGTGTTGCTGTAGAAGCCCTCTGTGATCGATGCCCCCTCCGACGGAGCTCCAGAAAAGGCCCCGAGATGGGATCTCACAGGTACAGAAGGTTGCGGCGGTGGAATTAGGTTTTTGGCTCCGTATCTGGTAGTTTGAGGGTACGTAGGTATATATAGGAGGAAGAAGTGCGTCGGTGGAGCAACGTGGGCCCCACTAGGGTGGAGGGCGCGCCTGGGGGGTTAGGCGCGCCCCCTACCTCGTGCCTTCCTGGTAGCTTTCTTGACGTAGGGTCCAAGTGAAGGAAATATGCCCTAGAGGCAATAATAAAGTTATTATTTATTTCCTTATATCATGATAAATGTTTATTATTCATGCTAGAATTGTATTAACCGGAAACATAATACATGTGTGAATACATAGACAAACAGAGTGTCACTAGTATGCCTCTACTTGACTAGCTCGTTAATCAAAGATGGTTATGTTTCCTAACCATGAACAAAGAGTTGTTATTTGATCAACGAGGTCACATCATTAGTTGAATGATCTGATTGACATGACCCATTCCATTAGCTTAGCACCCGATCGTTTAGTATGTTGCTATTGCTTTCTTCATGACTTATACATGTTCCTATAACTATGAGATTATGCAACTCCCGTTTACCGGAGGAACACTTTGGGTACTGCCAAACGTCACAACGTAACTGGGTGATTATAAAGGAGTATTACAGGTGTCTCCAATGGTAGATTTTGGGTTGGCGTATTTCGAGATTAGGGTTTGTCACTCCGATTGTCGGAGAGGTATCTCTGGGCCCTCTCGGTAATACACATCACATAAGCCTTGCAAGCATAATAACTAAGACGTTAGTTATGAGATGATGTATTACGGAACGAGTAAAGAGACTTGCCAGTAACGAGATTGAACTAGGTATTGGATACCGACGATCGAATCTCGGGCAAGTAACATACCGATGACAAAGGGAACAACGTATGTTGTTATGCGGTCTGACCGATAAAGATCTTCGTAGAATATGTAGGAACCAATATGGGCATCCAGGTCCCGCTATTGGTTATTGACCGGAGACATGTCTCGGTCATGTCTACATTGTTCTCGAACCGTAGGGTCCGCACGCTTAACGTTACGATGACAGTTATTATGAGTTTATGCATTTTGATGTACCGAAGGTTGTTCGGAGTCCCGGATGTGATCACGGACATGACGAGGAGTCTCGAAATGGTCGAGACATAAAGATTGATATATTGGAAGCCTATGTTTGGACACCGGAAGTGTTCCGAGTGAAATCGGGATTTTACCGGAATACCGGGAGGGTTACCGGAACCCCCCGGGAGGCAAATGGGCCTATTGGGCCTTAGTGGAAAAGAGAAAAGGGGCAGCCCACAGCTGGCCGCCCCCCCCCCTTCCCCAAGTCCTAGTAGGACTAGGAGAAGGGGCCGGGCCCCCCTCTCTCTCCTTTCCCCTTGGAGTCCTAGTTGGAATAGGATTGAAGGGGGGAGTCCTACTCCCGGTAGGAGTAGGACTCCTCCCGCGTCCTCTCCCTAGCCGGCCGAACCCCCTCCCCTGCTCCTTTATATACGGGGGCAGGGGGCACCCCATAGACACACAAGTTGATCATTGTTGATCGTTCCTTAGCCGTGTGCGGTGCCCCCTGCCACCAAATTCCACCTCGGTCATATCGTTGTAGAGCTTAGGCGAAGCCCTGCGTCGGTAGTACATCAAGATCATCACCACGCCGTTGTGCTGACGGAACTCTTCCTCGACGCTTTGCTGGATCGGAGCCCGAGGATCGTCATCGAGCTGAACGTGTGCTAAGAACTCGGAGGTGCCGGAGTAACGGTGCTTGGATCGGTCGGATCGGGAAGAAGACGTACGACTACTTCCTCTACGTTGTGAGATCGCTTCCGCAGTCGGTCTGCGTTGGTACGTAGACAATACTCTTCCCCTCGTTGCTATACATCACCATGATCTTGCGTGTGCGTAGGAAAATTTTCGAAATTACTACGTTCCCCAACACCAAGTCCTCTGGATCACGTTCATTCCAAAAATCACGTTCCCGAAGGTTTCATTCCGTTTGAACTCCGTTTGATATTCTTTTTCTGCGAAACTCTAAAATAGGAAAAAAACAACAATTCTGGGTTGGGCCTTCGGTTAATAGGTTAGTCCCAAAAAATAATATAAAAGTGTATAACAAACCCCAATAATGTCCAAAACAGAATATAATATAGCATGGAACAATCAAAAAATATAGATACGTTGGAGACGTATCAACGGTGCCTTGGCGACTCACATTTGGTGGCTCAGCAATTATCAGGCATGTGCGATTCCAAGGATCCTCTCATCGCGGCTTATGGCCGAGAGGTTGACGCCGTTGTTAGACACTTGAAGGGTTATCAGGTGGAGCACATTGACCGCAGAAAGAACGAAGCAGTTGATGCTTTAAGCCGGCTGGGATCTCAACATAAGCCGGTGCCACCTAACACTTTTTTAGATGTTCTTCATAACCCTTCTGTCAAGTTGCCTACAGAGGAAGACTTGGCTGTTCCAGACCCAGAAGTACAACTGGTGGCCGCTCTTCATATCATTCCAGATTGGACAGTGCCAGATTTGGCTTACATGACCCGGGGTGAGTTGCCAGAGGATGAGACCTTGGCTAGACAGATAACCCGGCGGTCTAAGTCAATGACAATTTCCAATGGAGAATTGTATCATCGCAGTGTCACCGGAGCATTTCAACGTTGTGCCTCTCCTGAAGAAGGTCAAGAAATTCTTCATGAGATCCATGAAGGAGATTGTGGCCATCATGCCGGTTCAAAGTCTCTTGTGGACAAAGCTTTTCGTCATGGTTTTTACTGGCTAACAGCTCACGCTGATGCGGAGGATCTGGTCAGTAGGTGTGATGGGTGTCAAAAATTTGCACGACGAGCACATGTACCGGCTCAAGAATTGCGGATGATTCCAATCACTTGGCCGTTTGCAGTCTGGGGGCTTGACATGGTTGGACCATTCAAAAGGTCTAAAGATAAGAAGACACACCTTTTGGTGGCAGTGGACAAATTCACAAAATGGGTTGAGGCAGAGCCGGTCAGTAAGTGTGATGCAGCCACGGAGGTGATCTTTCATTTTGGCTTTCCACATAGCATTATCACTGACAATGGCACCAACCTGTCCCAAGGAGATATGGAAGAGTTCTGTCAATGGGAGCATATCCGGCTTGATGTTTCATCAGTAGCTCACCCCCAATCCAATGTTCAAGCTGAATGAGCCAATTAGGAAATCCTGAAAGGTCTAAAACCCCGGCTTATGGTTCCTTTACAACGGACGCCGGGTTGTTGGGTGGAAGAATTACCCTCTCTGATATGGAGCATCAATACTACCCCTAACAGGTCTACGGGTTATACGCCTTTCTTCATGGTCTATGGAGCAGAGGCAGTTTTGCCCAGTGACATCCAACATGACTCGCCCCGCGTGGCGGCTTACGTTGAAGCTGATAACGAACAAGCTCGACAGGATGCGCTTGACTTATTAGATGAGGAGGAAGACTTAGCAGCGGCCCGATCAGCAATTTACCAACAGGACATGCACCGTTATCACAGCCGCCGGGTTAAGTCCAGAACCTTTCAAGAAGGTGAACTAGTGCTCTGGCTCATCCAGGATCAGTCTGAGGCACACAAGCTATCCCCACCTTGGGAAGGACCCTTTGCGGTCAGCAAGAATTTAAACAATGGGTCATATTACCTTATCAATGTTCGAGAGCACAAATACTCACGTAAATCGGAGGAGGAGACCCGCCGGTCATGGAATATTGCTCATCTTCGGCCTTATTATACTTGAGCCACCGGCTCTCATAATGTACATACTTTGATGTTGTATATATTATGATAAGTAATAAAGCAGGACCTCTGTCCTTTTCATCTTCAATAATCATATATCTTTGTTATTTTAATTATTAAACGACCAATTGGGGGCTAATCATATTCGAATCTAGCTTAACCCTCTCAGTCCGCCTCATGATCGTATTTGAATCTAGCCGTTAAAACTTCATGGTCACTAGGGGGCTTCCTGTTCAAACATAGGTCGTATTCGAACAAAAGAGAACATAGCTGTCGTAACCCTCTTGATCGGCACAAAGCCAAACTCACTAGGGGCTTCTTGATCGTATCCGAATCATAGCTTAACCCCTTTTGGGTCTGACTTGGATCGTATTTGAATCAGGGTCGTTAAAAACCTCTCAAGGTCATTTGGGGGCTTCCTGTTCTAACATAGGTCGTATTCGAACCAAAGAGAACATAGCTGTCGGTACCCTCTTGATCGGTGCAACGCCAAAGCCACTGGGGGCTACACGACTGTATTCGAATCCTAGCTTAATCCATTTGGTCTGGTTTACTGATCGTATTCGAATCAGAAGCCTCCAAATTATTCGTAATGCTTGATTTACATCGTTTGAAGCATACTATTTTGTTTTACTGGGTTTTTTGTTGTCTCAAATCTTACTGTAAGTATGGTTTTAGTTTAAACCGGCTCGGTTATTGGATAATGAGTTGCCATGGTATAACAATCATCAGGCATATGGAGGTACTGACTTCTATAAAGATTGGGTTGTCAACCTTACTGTCCAGGTCATATAAGCCGGCAGTTCAGAATCAAAGAACACAGGTATGGCATTGATGTTCATAAATAGAATTATCTGTGTTTCTTCTTTAATCAAAGGCTTTTCAGCCTCGTTTATCTTTACATCTGGCCCTGATTATTCCGTTATGATAATTTCATAGTTATGTATTGGGTGTTTTGACCCGCCCAATGATAAACCGCCAGGACAGTTTTTTCATCTTTTGCGTACAGGAACAGATTAAAACACTGCAGATGTGATAAAGGATATAATGCATATATTGACCTGACGGGTAAAACAGTCATATGCAACATAATATGCACGATGGCATAGGCAAAACATGCAGTTTTCAAGCTAACCTATTACAAGGCATTGAGAGCCCAAAAAGGTTAAAACTGTTTTTCTCTCAGCTAAAAGCTGGATTATTCAGACATTATGACTCCTCCCTCACCGGTTCACCTCCCTCTACTGGTTGGAAGCTGAGTTTGGACAAATCAAAGCCATCCAGAGCAACGAACTCAGCTTCATCGTCAATTAGACCAGCCGGGTCAATTTCTAGGGAAAAGGTGTGTTGGCGAACCGGCGGGATAAGATCTGTCACTTTATACGAGGGAGTCGCCATCTTCTTATTCTCAACATCAAAACCCGGCTGATATTTGTCAATGTTGGCTTCCTCGCCACGGATGGTAGCATGAGGACGAACTCCCCTCACACAAGCAACAAAGTCATCTTGATCAAATGGAGTCCCGTCTTCCTTCAAGGTGGGTACCCCTTGGCTACGTCCGCCGGGTCTAGCTCCGGCACCCAGGCTTTGGAGCGGCTTAGGGCAGTTAGGGCTCTGGCTCTTTCACAAGACTACTTGACTTCCTGAAATCTGGCGGGTAAAATATATAGCTTCTTCAAAATGTCACTCAAGAGGTTGGGTCCTTGGTTGGCTGGGGAGATAATAGCAAGCGCCCGTTGAGCCCAAGTATACAGTTGCTCCACCAAGGTCTAAACCGCCTTGAGTTTTGTCACATTGTTTTGACTCAGATTGTTGCTCCGTGGACCTATGAGTATTTTAAAAGGTTAAGCAGGTGGCTTATATTTCTGGCAAAAATAGAGTGCAAGTAACTAATGCAAATGACTCACCAAAGATTGCGGAGACCATCTGAGACACATGGTTTTTCAAGCCGGTGAGCTCCGTGGTAACCTCCTTGAGAGCCGCCTCCGCTATCTCAGCACACTGGATCATCAAGGTTTTTTCATCAGCCCAACTAAGGGAGTCTTGGATTAGGGGGTATCCGGACAGCCGGAATATATCCTTTGGCCGGACTGTTGGACTATGAAGATACAAGATTGAAGACTTCATCCCATGTCCGGATGGGACTCTCCTTGGCGTGGAAGGCAAGCTTGGCAATACAGATATGTAGATCTCCTTCCTTGTAACCGACTCTATGTAACCCTAGCCCCCTCCGGTGTCTATATAAACCGGAGGGTTTAGTCCGTAGGACGGAACAACAATCATAACATAGGCTAGCTTCTAGGGTTTAGCCTCTTCGATCTCGTGGTAGATCAACTCTTGTACTACTCATATTATCAAGAACAATCAAGCAGGACGTAGGGTATTACCTCCATCGAGAGGGCCCAAACCTGGGTAAACATCGTGTCCCCTGCCTCCTGTTACCATCTGCCTTAGACGCACAGTTCGGGACCCCCTACCCGAGATCCGCCGGTTTTGACACCGACATTGGTGCTTTCATTGAGAGTTCCTCTATGTCGTCATCATTAGGCTTGATGGTTCCTTCAATCATCAATAGCGATGCAGTCCTGGGTGAGATTTTTCTCCCCGGACAGATCTTTGTATTCGGCGGCTTCGCACTACGGGCCAACTCGCTTGGCCATCTGGAGCAGATCGAGAGTTACGCCCCTGGCCACCAGGTCAGGTTTCGAAGCTTAAGCTACACGGCCAATATCCACGGAGACTTGATCTTCGATGGATTCGAGCCCCTGCCGAGTGTGCCACACGGTCACGATGAGCATGATTGAGCTCTACCGTCGGACAATGCTCGGGAGACCGCACCGGCAACCGCTCCGACCCTCAATTCGGAGCCAATTGTGCCATCCATGGACAGGTGGATAGACCCCGCCACGGAGGTCGCATTCTCAGCGGTGATCGAGCCGAGTATCGACCTTACCCTTCACAGGAGCTGTGACGCTGAACTGCCGGATTCTTCCCCGGCCACGGACTCCGAACCGCCTGAGCCCGTGCCTATCAAATCTGACTAGGCACCGATCATGGAGTTCACCTCCGTGGATATCTTTCAGCACTCGCCCTTTGGCGACATACTGAACTCATTAAGGTCTCTCTCCTTGTCAGGAGAGTCCTGGCCGAACTATGTCCGGCAGGATTGGGATGCGGATGACGAAGAAATTCGCCGCCCACCCACCACCCACTTAGTAGCCACTGTCGACAATTTGACCGACATGCTCGACTTCGACTCCGAAGACATCGACAGTATGGACGACGATGCAGGAGACGAACAAGAACCACTGCCCATAGGGCACTGGACAGCCACCTCATCATATGATATATATATATGGTGGACACACCCAAAGAAGGCAATGGCGTCGGGACAGCGGAGGATGACCCCTCCAAGAAGCAACCCAAGCGCCGACGTCAGCGGTGCCGCTCTAAGTCTCGCCAAAGCAAAAGAGATGATACCGGCACAGGAGATAATAGCACTCCGGACAGTGCCGAAGATAACGACAATCCCCTCCAACAAGATTTAGAGCAGGAGGACGGAGAAAGCCAGCCCTCCCAAGAGAGCGGCAAATGGAGAGGCGGAGGATGATAATTACATGCCTCCCTCCGAAGACGAGGCAAGCCTCGACGATGACGAATTTGTCGTGCCTGAGGATCCCGTCGAGCAAGAGCGCTTCAAGTGCCGGCTTATAGCCACGGCAAATAGCCTTAAGAAAAAACAACAAGACCGTCAAGCTGATCAAGATTTGCTAGCTGACAGATGGACTGAAGTCCTTGCGGCCGAGGAATATGAACTCGAACGCCCCTCCAAGAGTTACCCAAAGCGCAGGTTGCTACCCCGACTAGAGGAGGAAGCATTAAAACCTACATCTCCAGCGTATGATGCGGCTGATCGGCCACCTCGTGGCCGCGACAGAGAGGCATTTCAGCCAAAAGCTCAGCTCGCACCCCGACGCCACTCAAATAAAAATATCAAGGCTTGGGGAAACACGCTAGACCTGCGAGACGTATTGAAGGACAAAGCAAAACATGCAAGATTATCTACGGATCACGAGGGCACGCCACTGTGCGAGACGATAACCGTCATGCCGGATACAGTAAAAGTAAATCCGGCCGGGCCGAACACAGCAGACAAGACTCATTTGAGCTGCGTCGCGATATAGCCCAGTATAGAGGCACCGCACACCCCCTATGCTTCACAGATGAAGTAATGGATCACGAAATCCCAGAGGGTTTCAAACCCGTAAATATTGAATCATACGACGGCACAACAGATCCTGCAGTATGCATCGAGGACTTCCTCCTGCACATCCACATGGCCCGCGGGGACGATCTACACGCCATCAAATACCTCCCACTCAAACTCAAAGGACCAGCTCGGCATTGGCTCAACAGCCTGCCAGCAGAATCCATTGGCTGTTGGGAAGATCTGAAAGCCGCATTCCTCGACAACTTCTCGGGCACTTATGTGCGACCACCAGATGCTGATGACTTGAGCCGCATAATTCAACAGCCAGAGGAATCGCCCAAGCAATTCTGGACACGGTTCCTAACAAAGAAAAATCAAATCGTCGACTATCTGGATGCAGAGGCCCTAGCAGCTTTTAAGCACAACATCCGCGATGAGTGGATTGCCCGGCACCTTGGCCAGGAAAAGCCAAAATCTATGGCAGCCCTCACGACACTCATGACCCGCTTTTGCGCAGGAGAGGACAGCTGGCTGGCTCGAAGCAATAACATATCAAAGAACCATGGTACTTCGGATACCAAGGATAGAATTGGCAGGTCACGTCGAAACAAACACAAGCGCCGCATCAACAACGACAATACCGAGGATACGGCAGTCAATGCCGGATTCAGAGGCTCTAAACCCGGTCAGTGGAGAAAGGCATTCAAAAGAAGCACTCCGGGCCCGTCCAGTTTGGACCGTATACTCGATCGCTCATGCCAAATACATGGCACCCCCGACAAGCCAGCCAACCACTCCAACAGGGAATGTTGGGTGTTCAAGCAGGCCGGCAAGTTAAATGAAGAAAACAAAGATAAGGGGTTACATAGCGATGACGAGGAAGAGCCCCGGCCGCCGAACACCGAAGGACAAAAGAGGTTCCCCCCAGAAGTGTGGACGGTGAACATGATATACGCAACCCACATCCCCAAGAGGGAGCAGAAGCGTGCGCTAAGGGACGTATATGTGTTGGAGCAGGTCGCCCTAAAGTTCAACCCATGGTCCTCCTGTCCGATCACTTTCGATCGCAGGGACCACCCCACTAGTATCCGTCATGGTGGATTCGCCGCACTGGTCCTAGACCCAATCATCGATGGATTTCACCTCACTCGAGTCCTTATGGACGGCGGCAGCAGCCTGAACCTGCTTTATCAGGACACAGTGCGCAAAATGGGTATAGACCCCTCAAGGATCAAACCCACAAAAACGACCTTCAAAGGCGTCATACCAGGTGTAGAGGCCCATTGCACAGGCTCAGTCACACTGGAAGTGGTCTTTGGATCCCCGGATAACTTCCGAAGCGAGGAGTTAATCTTCGATATAGTCCCGTTCCGCAGTGGCTATCATGCACTGCTTGGAAGAACCGCATTTGCGAGATTCAATGCAGTACCACATTATGCATACCTCAAGCTCAAGATGCCAGGACCTCGGGGGGTCATCACAATCAATGGAAACACAGAGCACTCGTTCTGCACGAAGGAGCACACTGCGGCCCTCGCAGCAGAAGCACAAAGCAGCCTCCTCAGGCAATTCACCAGTTCGGTGATTAAACACCCGGACACCGTCAAGCACGCCCGGAGTAATCTGCAACAAGACCGCCTCGCATGCTCTCGCATAGCAATGTGGCCCCCACCCCAGTCCCCGCCAAACAGCGAAATCCATGCCACGCGTACATGATTACGCATTGAAAATACCATGGGCATAGGTGGGGGCACGACTACGCCACGCCCCAAAACGCGGCTCAACCGCACTAGGGGCTTCCCGCCTTATTATTTTTTCTCTCTTTCAGGACTTTACTCTCTGGAAACCCCGTCCGGCGATATGATTGCCGGACACACGATACAACAACCAAGGAGGTAGAAAGCTACGTCGCATCATGGAATTCCCAGGTGGTCTCTGATAACGAGTGAAATACCTGCTTTAAATACCATTCCTCAGCTTGCCCTTGGAGGGGACATGTCAAATAGTCCTACTTTTTTCTTATCGCATTACTTGTATCATTCTGCTTCGACGCACCTTTTTGAGTAAACAACGCATAGCACTAGAATATTACCGCATTCTCTATTCTTATATATATATATATATATATATATATATGTTAATTCATCACATTCATCACCCGTACACTCTGGTACGGCCAATACGCCAGGGGCTTAAGCATACCCCATAATACGGCGTGAGAAGTCCGAACACTTTCGACAGTGCGGCACCCCGAACTTATAGCATTATATGCATCAGCTCCGAATCATGTCTTGGGTCAATAGTTGGGTTTGCCCGGCTCCCATGTTTTGGTACCTTACGTTCCGCTATATCGGCTAAGGTAGCACTGGGAGAACTACTATGATTGTGCCCCGGTTCATCTAGGCAAGCACCTCAGTAGAGAAAGCTAAAACTGACTGTCATGATAAGGCGAGAGCTGGTCGCTGTTCGAGAGGTCTCGAGTCCCTAAAGATTTATGCTGCTTAGAGCGAGGAGTCGGCTTTGTCCGGCTTAAGGCGTGTATAGCACCCCTAATTCAGCCTTCTGAATACTAGGGGCTTCGCCAAAATTTAAAATTGTAGACTTCTATGGCTAAGTGAGTCTGATAAAGCATTATAGTCCGATTGCCTTGTTCGTTGTGCTGAGCACCTCCCTCGAAGGACCCAACAATGGGAAAAAGAGTGCTCAGATTTATCCCGAACACCCCAACACTAGTGGCATGGGGGCAGAAGCCGACGACTGGCCATCTCTCAGATTTAATAAACAGCCGCGCAGAAGGTAATATTTTAAATTCAAACAAGCGTTGCATAGCGCATATGAACAAGCTTTCATAGTACAGGATCACACGAGCAAGTTCATTCAAAAATTACATCCTTCGCACACTCGTCCGCCACAAGACGAGCACCCTTCAGGACACCCTCATAATACATTTTGGGGTGGCGATGCTCCTTGCCCTACGGCGGCCCCTCCTTCACCAGCTTCTCAGCGTCCATCTTGGCCCAGTGCACCTTCGCATGGGCAAAAGCCCGGCATGCACCTTCGATGCAGACGGACCGCTTTATGACTTCCAGCCATGGGCAGCCATCCACAAGCTGCCTCACCAGGACGAAGTAGATGTTGGGAAGGGAGTCGCCAGGCCACATCCGGACTATAAGGCCCCTCATGGCCTGTTCGGCCGCCTTGTGCAGCTCAACCAGTTGCTTCAGCTGGTCGCTCACAGGCATCGGGTGTTCGGTCCCAGTATACTGAGACCAGAACAACTTCTCCGTCGAGCTTCCCTCCTCGGCCTAGTAATACTTCGCGGCATCCGACACGCTGCGGGGCAAATCTGTGAATGCTCCTCGAGAGCTCCGAACTCGGGTAAGTAACAAGTAATTTACTTTCACATGCTTGCTTTGCATATTGAATGCCTTACCCGCCGCTATCTTCGTCATCGCCTCAATTTCTTGGAGGGCCTTTTGGGCTTCAGCTTTGGCATGCTTTGTGCTCTCAAGGGCCGCGGTAAGCTCGGACTCTCGCGTCTTCGAGTCAAGCTCCAAAGTCTCGTGCTTCTTCACGAGAGCCTGGAGCTCTTGCTGCACCTCGCCCACATGTGCCTCTTGTTTCTCCCGCTCGGTGCGCTCCTCGGACGCTTTGTTTTCAGCCTCGGACAGCGCTCGCTCCAGGGTTGCCACTTCGGTCATGGCCCCTGGCACATCCATGATGATCCTATCATTTTGCAACCACATCTTTTATATAGAGAGAGACAAGGTATTACTTACCTTTGTTCTCCTCGAGCTGCCTCTTGGCAAGGCCGAGTTCTTTCTCGGACCACTCGAGGTTCTGCTTCAGTGTGGCGACCTCCACAGTCAGTGCGGTAGAGGTCAGCAACGAAGCATGCATACGCATATAGACATACTTGTATTACACTCCTGCAGATATTATTTGATCCTCTATTTGGCTTTTCTTTGTGAACACCAAACAGAGCATCAGGGCCTACTGTCTATGCGGTAATATTTTCCTATATTTTAAAAACTTACCTCAAAGCCTTTTAGAAGGCTGGCATAGGCTTCAGTCAGTCCGCTCTTGGCGGACTGAACCTTCTTGATCACCGCACTCAAAATAGTGTGGTGCTCTTCATCGATGGAAGCGCCGCGAAGCGCTCCCAGCAGGTTGTCCGGCGCCTCTGGATGGACAGAGGTCACTGGCACGGGCGGCTTGCCCCTCTTGGAAGGGGGCCGCCTGCCGGAGTCCGGAACCACTGGTGGTTCCGGCGCGGTGTTTGGCTGAGGGCCGAACTTGGAGCCCTTGGGAGTCTTGCTCCCTTTGCGCCTGGAGTCCGGAAGGTCGCCTTGAGGCGCCTCCGGGACTATCTCCCCCCGGCTCAGTGCCCGTTGAGACAATACCTCGACATGGTCCGTAGGGCAAGGAGAGGAGGCGGTTGGAAGTGTATCACTATTCATATCCGACAAGTCCAAGGAACCGTCCGACGAGGATACGTCGATACGGGCTCGGGGCGGACTGCATGATCATATTCGACGTTAGGAGAAGCAGTGCAATAAAAGTATGCTATGAGTTACTTTGGTATCCGAATACTTACGACTTTGCCAGGGGCTTGGCCCTGAGTAACCACTCGTCTTCACCGTCGGCGGTGGTGGTGGAACAATCCGGAAGGAGAGTCCTTCCCTTCTTGGACCCTTCGGCCTCCCCGGTTGGGGCGGCCTTCCTTTTCTTGTCTCCCCCGGCTGGAGGGGGAGAATCTTCATCTTCCTCCTCCTCGTTTTCACGGGAGGAGTGCGTCTTGGAGTTATTGGACGATGAATCCGATACCACCTGGCGTCGGGAACTCTTTAGGGTTCCCTTGGCCTTCTTCTTGGTCTTCTCCGGCACCTCATAAGGAGCCGGAGTCCGCATCTCCGTCAAGAGAGCGTCTGCAGGGTCTTCGGGCAAAGGGGCCGGACAGTTAATCTGCTCCGATGTCTCCACCCAGTCCTATCAAAGGCATGGGAGCTCAGACCCCGCACATGGTTAAGCTATCAGAAATAAATACCCTACCAGATGTACAGAACTTACCGGATTCGCAAGGCACTTCGCGCTTAGCCCGCTGTCCTCGGTAAGAGAAGGGGGGACCTCAGTGCCCTTGAACAGCACCTTCCGGACGTCCTTATGCGTCGTGTCGAAGAGCTCGCGTAGAGTCTGGTGCTGGGCCGGGTCGAACTCCCATAAGTTGAAAGCCCGTTGTTGACACGGGAGGATCCGGAGGAAGAGCATGACCTGGACTATGTTGACAAGCTTAAGTTTCTTGCTTATCATGCTTTAGATACACTTCTGGAGTCCGTCCAGCTCTACCGATGAGCCCCGGGACAGGCCCTTCTCCTTCCAGGAAGTGAGCCGCGTGGGGATTCCGGATCGAAACTCGGGGGCCGCCACCCAGTTGGTGTCGCGCGGCTCGGTGATGTAGAACCACCCCGATTGCCACCCCTTTATGGTCTCCACGAAGGAGCCCTCGAGCCATGTAACGTTGGGCATTTTGCCCACCATGGCTCCGTCGCATTCCGCTTGTTGGCCGCCTACTACCTTCGGCTTGATATTGAAGGTCTTCAGCCACAGGCCGAAGTGGGGCCGGATGCGGAGGAAAGCCTCGCACACGACGATGAACGCCGAGATGTTGAGGATGAAATTCGGGGCCAGATCATGAAAGTCCAGCCCATAATAGAACATAAGGCCATGGACGAATGGATGGAGGGGAAACCCCAGTCCGCGGACGAAGTGGGTGAGGAAAACCACCCTTTCGTGAGGTTCCGGGGTAGGGCGATCTGCCCCGCGGCTGGCAGCCGGTGCGCGATATCCGCGGCTAAGTATCCGGCCCCACGTAGTTTTTTGATGTGTCCCTCTATGACGGAGGAGACCATCCACTTGCCTCCCGCTCCGGACATGTTTGGAGAGAGTTGAGGAGAAGGATGTGGACTTGGGCGCTGGAGCTCGAGTGCGCGAAAATGGATGAGCAAGGAGGAAGAAGGCATGGGCGGAAAAAGGTCAAACCTTATCCCTTTATAAGGGCGGACGAAACTATGCGCCCCCACCAGCCTGGTAAAACTCGCTTATCCCCCAAGCACTGTAATTGATGGCGCGGTTGGGTTACCCACGTCCGTATTGATGGGAATCCTGTAATAAGGGGACACGATCTCTGCTTCGACAAGACGTGCCAAGGAAACCGCCTCACGAAACAAGCTGAGATAGGTTATGAAAAACGATTCGAATAAAGACCTGACTGTGGTGTGATGTCACGCTCCGGGGTACGTCAGCAGATTAGATTGTTGAAATATTATTCTCTCTACGGTGGTATGTGGAACTTGTTTTGCAGAGCCGGACACGATCCTCGTGTTCAAAAGCTTCTATGAAGTATTCGGAGGAGGAACCCGCCTTGCAATGCCGAAGACAATCTGCGCGCCGGACTCATCATCATTGAAGCCTGGTTCAGGGGCTACTGAGGGAGTCCTGGATTAGGGGATATCCGGACAAGCAGATTATATCCTTTGGCCAGACTGTTGGACTATGAAGATACAAGATTGAACACTTCGTCCCCTGTCCGGATGGGACTCTCCTTGGCGTGGAAAACAAGCTTGGCAATACGGATATGTAGATCTCCTTCCTTGTAACCGACTCTGTGTAACCCTAGCCCCCTCCGGTGTCTATATAAACCGGAGGGTTTAGTCCGTAGGACGGAACAACAATCATACCACAGGCTAGCTTCTAGGGTTTAGCCTCTTCGATATCGTGGTAGATCAACTCTTGTACTACTCATATTATCAAGAACAATCAAGCATGACGTAGGGTATTACCTCCATCGAGAGGGCCCGAACCTGGGTAAACATCGTGTCCCCTACCTCCTGTTATACCATCCTCCTTAGACACACAATTCAGGACCCCCTACCCGAGATCGACCGGTTTTGACACCGACACCAAGCTTTCTTCTCCGCATCGAAACTAGTCTTCAGTTTTTCAGCTTCACAGAGGCTCAACTGGAATTTGGAGTCAGCATTCTTTATTTCCGCTTCTTGATCCGCCAGCCGGGTCTTTGCATCCGTCAATTGAGAACCCAATTTGGCGGTCTACAAACATGCACAGGTGTGTTAAAATTTATTTTCAATAAAAGTTATAAAGATTAAAGTCCCAAGTGCTTTGCAATGCAACACCACTCTGCACTTGGGGGCTAATGTCTGCCAAAGCAATTTTTTAAATACAAAATGGCTCTTCTATGCTTAAAGTCCCAAGTGTTTTACAAGTAACAACGCTTGGCACTTGGGGGCTAATGCATGATACTAAGAAAGTTTTTTCATGTTGAGCCGAATCACAATATTTGTTTGGACGGATTCAAGACAGTTATAAAGTCAAGTACCGGCTCATTCATGATAAAATGAGCCGGCCCTTGGGGACTATAGGTGAAAGTTATGCTGGACTTAAGAAAAATCTAAGACAGAGCATCAACCTATATCATAAGTCTATAGATCATTCAGGTTCATCATAATCCGGAGACTTGGGGGCTGGCAGAGCATATGTAAGTTAATAAAAGCCGGTGAACATACCTCATATTTCAGTTGCAACTGCTTCACCATCTCAATTTCTGAGTCACGGCTAGAATGCACATAACTGAGGTATCCAGACAGTACGTCACTAACGTTTAGGTGAGCGTAGTGAGAAACGTCAAACCGTACTTTCTGCCTTTCCAGAGCCTCTTGTTTGGCAGAGTGCCTGGCTAGTATAGTTGGATTGCCCGGCTCAATGAATCTGCTCTAGTGATTAGGACGTCATTATCAGAAGACGTCGGCGGATGTCGGGGGTGCTGATCCCACAGACACCTATGGGACCACGGCGGACCGGCCCCCTTCCGGTTCGGCAGGGGGCGGAGAGAGCACGAAGAGCAGATCGAGGCGGAGCGCATGAGCAACACGATCGGTTTACCCAGGTTCGGGCCGCACAGATGCGTAAAACCTTACTCCTGCTTTGATTTGTATTGTGTTCTTGCTCGGGAGCGCCGAGTGCTACAGTACACATAGGCAGCTAGCGAGACCGAGCGTGAGAATGATCGTCCCCCCCCCCCTCTACGTTGCGCATGGGCCTCCTTTTATATGTTAAAGGGGTCACCGACAGGTGGCAACATAGACGAGGGTAAAAATGGAAAAGGCGTGGTGGTTGGCACCACCGCCTACTACAGTTGTATCATACCTAACCCTGACGGCAGGGGACAAAGGCATTAAATGCCTATCTGCGTCGCCTAGACGGTGTAGAAAGGGACCGCCAGGGACGCCACTACTTGCCATGATGGCGATCTTGTCAGCACCGCTTGCCACCGTGTACCTCTGGCTGCACAGCTTCCCACCACGTATGCTCTGGAAGGGTCCCAGAGCGACACGCTGGTAGATGTGCTGGAGCGCAGGTACAAAGTGGAGGTTTGCCGCGGCAAGCGCCTTGCCGCGGTCGTTGTCTTGCCGCATCCGGGAACTTGTCGCTCACCGGGCCTTGGTTGGCCTTCCCGGCAAGCTCCTCTTGCCGGGGTCTTGTCTCCTTCCCGGCAAGCTCCTTTTGCCGGGGTCTTGTTCTTGGATACTTTGTTCTTGAATGGCTTCAAAGGAACCATGGAGGATCTTGGCGGTCGCCCGGCAAGCCTTGCCGCGGGACGCTGCGACCGCCCATGCACAAGTTCGGGATACTAAGGTACCCCTACTTTAGTACACCGACAGGAGCCCCCGGGCCTGGGCCATACACGGAGCCGAGCGCTGTTGGGCCAGGCCCAAAACAGGGCACGGGCACGCGCGGCCTAGGTTACGCCGTATCTCACTCTGCATCCACCGCGCCTTCCCCGAACGGCACGCATCGAACGCGGCGTCGTGGGAGAGATCGTGGGTGGTTTCTCTATTAGGAAAGGCGGAACGTCCGCCCACTCCCCCTTTATAAGCAAGGGGAAGCAGGGGTAGTGCGCCCACTCGTCCCCTTTCCACTCCAATCTCAGAAGCCTCCGCCCCGCCTCCGTCTTCCCAAAGCAAAGAGAGGAGCGCCCTGCCCCCCATCGCCACCAGCACCACCAACGCCATCGACCTCCTCCACCACTTCCGCCATGGCTCCGAAAGCCGACAAGGGGAAAGCCGTGAAGTCGACCGAGGTGCAGCGGCTTGCGGCGCTGCGGAAGGAGCGAGCCATCTTCCCCCCCAAGCTTGCCGCGAAGGAGCTGAGGGAATACTACTACCTCTTCTGGTCGACGGAGACGCGAGCACATCCGAGCACCAAGGTACTCCCAGCTACTGCTCATAAGATGGCTCCGAACAGATATCCCTTTTTCGCCGTATTCTTCTACTGCGGGCTCTGCCCGCCCTTCTCTGAATTCTTTTGTGACATCATGAACACCTATGGTCTCTGCCTCCTTGATTTCACCCCCAATGCCGTCCTGACCATGGCAGTTTTCGCACACCTTTGCGAAAACTTTGTCGGAGTCCACCCAAACGTAGCCCTTTTCCGCCATTTCTTCATGCCCCGAGTAGAGAGAGGAGAGCCTCTATCCGGCGGAATCGCTTGGATCTCAAGGGCCGGCAAGAAAGATTCTTATCTGGAGGGCGAGTTCCGCGGCAAGTGGGAGGAGTGAAGAGCAGATTGGTGTTGGATTGTTGAGGAGAACCCGCAGCCATTTACCGCCCGGCACCAAGTAGCAGCAGCACGCGGCAACGACTGGAGCGACGTGGCCCCGGAAGACAGCAGGCTGAGGATTGCCGTCACCAGGATCCAACACCTCAGGCTTGCCGGACTCACTGTAGGCGCCGTTGGCGCAGACTTCCTTCGCCGCTGCATCGCCCCCCTGCAGGAACGGAGGAGGCCCGCCTGGGAGTTCAAGAATGCGGCGGATATCATGAGGCTGCGCCCGGGCCTCAACTACAACTTCACCGTTTTGGAGCTGAATGCGATGCTTCAGGAGCTATTCAAGTATGATCCAGATCATCCCGAAGTTTTTAGGTTGCCGCAGGGCATCGTCCCGTTGTGCAACAACTCTGCGCTCGACCGCATCAGGGCAATGATGACGTTGTGCAACTCGCATGGACTTGTGCCAACTTGGCAAGAGCCTGCAGATGACGTCGTGCAGCAGTTCTTCCACAACTTGGTAGAAGTGCCGACCCGCCCCGACGAGAAGGATGGCCTCACTCGCGACACCACTGAAGCGGAGTTGAAGCGCATCGCCACCAGGTTGGAAGAGGCGGCGGCAGCTGCAGCGGCAGGCGAGTTCGGATTCACCTTGGAGGAGGCAGAGGTAGCAAAGGCGGCAAACCGTGCCGAGCGAGAGGAGATTGCCGGCAAGAAAGAGCTTGCCCGGCAAGAGGAGCCTACCAGCAAGAAAGATCTTGCCGAGCAAGGGGAGACTGCCGGCAAGAAAGAGCTTGCCGGGTGTGACGCCGAGCCGAGCGAGCCCGCCGAGGATACAAGCGGCTCGTTGGAGATCGACTCCTCCTCTTCCTCATCTTCAGACAGCTCGCTGCAAGCTGAGCCTCCATCTCCACCAAGAAGGCGTCTTCGCAAGGTCGAGGACGTGGCGAGGCGGCAGGCGAGTCGACAGTCGCCACGCCGCGCGACACGCTCCACCGTAGCAAGCACTGTTGCCGCGGGAGCGCCTCACGCTGCTGCGGCAACTGGAGCGGGGTCTTCCCGGACCACAGCTTCTGCACCCGCCAAGCGGCCAAGGGATCCTACTCCACCGCCTTCCCGCACCGGGCGTGAGCCGGATTTTGACTTCTCCGCGTTCAGCTCCGATGAGGAAGAAGAAGAAGAGTAAGTTTTACTATCTATACTTGCAGTGCTTCAATCCTTGTTGTTTTGTCTTGTATCTCACTTGCTTCAATCTGAACCCATTCCTTCTTAGGACTCTGGCCCAGAGAGCGGCGAAGAGAGCCAAGGCCCCGGTGATTGTCATCGAGGACGAACCCGCCGCATCAGCAGGGGAAGCACCAGAGAAAACCTTGCCGGACCCGGCAACTGATCTCCATAGCAGCCCCCAGCGTAAGTATCTTGTTTGCTTTCCGCTGTTGGGCGCGCACGAAGATTCTTGTTTTGCTGATATTTGTTGGTTGACTTGTGCAGGAGCAGAGCAGCCTCACCAGGAGAGCCCGGAGGCCGCCCCCGAAACGCCAAGGGAGAGCCCTCCAACAAGGGAGAGGTCCCCGGCAAGGGAGAGCTCTCCGGCAAGGGAGACGTCTCCGGCAAGGGAGGGTTCTTCGGCAAGGGACAGCGCCAGCGGCCCCCCGGCGACGGAGACCACAACTGCAGAACCTGGCACAGGTAATCTTTTTGCTTCAAGACTTCCCTTGGGTTCTTCTTCTGGTTACTCTTCTTTTTTGGATATTTGCTTGACTCTTCTCCCCTTTCCGGTTGTCAGATCCATCTGCTGCAGAGCCGATGCAGACCGAAGTTGCTGTCGACGACGCCGTTGCCGCCGAGGAAGCAGCCGGCACCGACGAGCCCGCCGGCAAAGAGGCCGCCAGGGCTGCCTCTGTAGAAGCAGGCGGGGGATCAGGCGATCGCACTGACGCCCCTGAGGCCGCAGGAGCGCCAGGCGCTGCACCGACTGCCGATCCCTCCGCCGCTGCCACAGCGCCAAGCTCCGAAGAGCCCCAGCCTGGCGTCTACTTGAAGGTCGGCGACGACATCTTCATCAACCTCCCCTGGGCGTCAAACTCCAGGGCACCGGTCGAGGGAGAGAACTTCAACGGAGAAGTGCTTGCTTCCGCCGGGCTGGCGCTGGTCGACGCGCCAAGCAGCAGCGGCGGCGAGCCTGAGGAGGAGCGGTTGCTGCAGAAGCTAGTGTCACTCTACCGCGCCCGGCAAGCCAAGCTGGAATCCCGCGAGGCGCTGGTCGCGAAGGCGGGAGTCGACATCGAGAAGCGCGCTGAGGAGCTTCGGGGCGCCAATCAGGAAGCTCTCCGATCTTTGGCAGTGGAGCGGGCGTGACTTGCCGAGGAGCGGGAGGCCTTCCTTCTCGAGAAGGCTGAAGCCAAAGAGCAGCGGCGGCTTGCCGCTGAGAAGTTGGCGGTGCGAGAAGGCGAGCTGGTGCAGCGGAAGGTCCACCTCGACAGCCACGAGGAGGAGCTTGCCGCGCGCGAGCGAACAATTGGCGGAGCCCTCAAACAAGCAGAAGACGTTGTCGCAGCTGCCGAGTCCGCCAAGAAGGAGCTGGAGATGAAGGTGGTGCAGCTGGAGGCGGATCTCAAGGCGAGCGGCGACGAGCTTGCCGCGCTCAAGCTTGAGCGAGAGAAGGACGCCAACAGCTACTCGGAGCTGCAGGCCCATTTCGCCGAGAAGGGCAAGGAGCTTGATGCCGCCAAGGATTCCAATGCGAATCTTGAGTTGAAGCTGATCGCTTTGACCAAGACGCTGGACAGCGCCAAGGAGCAGGAGACGGCCCTGAAGGAGGAAGTCAAGGCCGGCAAGGCGTTGCTGGCGAGCGCCGCTACCACCCAGAGCACCTTCCGGGAGAATGTGGAGCACTGGACGGAAGGGCTCGTGGATGTTGCCGCCGACATCGACAAGGAGCTGGCGCAGCTGGGAATGGAGGATCTCGGGTATTCCTCCGACGAGAACCTCCAACCCAGCGCCAAGCTCACTTCATTCTTCAAAGGCGTGGCGACGGCACTCCGGCGACTCCGGGAAGGGATCCCGAAGCAGCTTGCCGACGAGTCACGCAAGATCTGCACGGGAGCTCTTCAGAAGGTGCTGATGAAGGTGGCGTTCCGCAATCCGGGCCTCAACCTCACCAACGTCCTCAGGTCCTTGCCGCCGGATGCTGATCTGGAGGCGCTCAAGACCCTTGTCGCACCCATTGTGGACAGGGTGAGCGGGATCAAGAGGGTCGAGGGCGACCGCGTAGACTAGGCGCCCGTTTGCTTCTTTTCTTGTCGCTGCTAGTCATGTTATGCAAACAATCTGTTAGAGTCGCGACAAGCTATCTTGTAATATAACTTTGTTTCGGGCAACGATTGCAATGTTATTTCCTCTACTTGATTCCTTCCTTTGTATGTTTTTGCCCTATGCTTTTAGGGAACTTGCCGGCACAGGAACCTTTGCCGCGAGCGCTGAGTGCGAGACGTCAGCATCCTACTGGCGGTGCCGCTGCCGACAAGAAACCTTGTCGCAGAGCTAGTCGCAGCTCACTTAAGTTGTTGAGCGGACTCGAAACAACAGTAAGGGCGCAACTAGCTACGAGTTGGTTCCTCCGCGCATAGGTTTTCCATACAAAAGATGGTCGTTCAAGGAAGATAACTTTAAAATTTTAAAATATCTGATTGCTCAAACTTTGGCAACTTATCTTTTCTGTTGTTTGCTTCCCGG
>LT934111.1:12761975-12787818 GCA_900231445.1 Triticum turgidum subsp. durum
AAAGGGGTCACCGACAGGTGGCAACATAGACGAGGGTAAAAATGGAAAAGGCGTGGTGGTTGGCACCACCGCCTACTACAGTTGTATCATACCTAACCCTGACGGCAGGGGACAAAGGCATTAAATGCCTGTCTGCGTCGCCTAGACAATGTATAAAGGGACCGCCAGGGACGCCACTGCTTGCCACGATGGCGATCTTGTCAGCACCGCTTGCCACCGTGTACCTCTAGTTGCACAGCTTCCCGCCACGTATGCTCTGGAAGGGTCCCAGAGCGACACGTTGGTAGATGTGCTGGAGCGCAGGTACAAAGTGGAGGTTTGCCGCGGCAAGCGCCTTGCCGCGGTCGTTGTCTTGCCGCATCCGGGAACTTGTCGCTCACCTTGCCTTGGTTGGCCTTCCCGGCAAGCTCCTCTTGCCGGGGTCTTGTCTCCTTCCCGGCAAGCTCCTTTTGCCGGGGTCTTGTTCTTGGATACTTTGTTCTTGAATGGCTTCAAAGGAACCACGGAGGATCTTGGCGGTCGCCCGGCAAGCCTTGCCGCGGGACGCTACGACTGCCCATGCACAAGTTCGGGATACTAAGGTACCCCTACTTTAGTACACCGACAGCGGGTTAGCTGAGCTAGACGGCCTGATGGTGGATGGATTGAGAATGGTCTCATGAGCTGACGGCTCAGGAAGGTCGGGTTGAATGTTAGCAGTAGGGTCTTCTCGTGCTTCAGATTGTTCAGGAGCAGAAGTTGGTATTGCCTGCTCAGGTGCAGGATCTTTCGGGTCTTTCGCCGGTTTAGTTACCTTGGTTTTCTTCGACTTTGCTTGACCGCTAAAGAATGATTTCATGAGTTAGTGTAACGATGCAGACTTAAAGATGCAGAAGATAATTTTCCTTACCCAGAGCAGTCTTGAAAGCCGGGAATTGAGTTTGTGAAGAATCGCCAGAAGAGCGAGAAACCTCCTACAAAAGTAAAGTAAAGTTAAGAGAGTAAGGAAATAGATTCATTGATAAAAGCAGAGACAAAGGTGAAAGAAACCTCATTCTGGCGTTTTCGAGGAGTTTTTTGTAAGCTGGAGGGCAGTTCATTGTCGTCATTAGTCCGGGCCTGGCGGCGGCTCTCATGTTGCTGCTTTTTCAAAAGAAAATGAGGATCCAAATAAGCCAAAGGGTGTGAAAACCTTACTTTCCGAGTTACCAGTCGAAGTTTCTGTCTTGGCAAAGGGGCTGAGTAAGAGGAGATAGTTACCTCTTCTTCTACTGCCTGGCTGGCCACCGTGTCATCCTGGAAATAGTTAGTGTCAATATGATTGTTAAAAAACAGGCCAAGGGAGTCAAGGGCTACCTCCGACTCAGAAACATCATCCAGCTTGAACATATCAGAAGCAGTCTTTTTCTTTTTTGACTTCCGGGTTGTTTTCCTGGCAGCTATGGCAGCGGCTCTAACCTTCTTGGCGGCTTCATGGTCATATTTTGCCTTCCAGAAGTCAGATTTGGCCTATAGGCAAGTAACAGGTTAAAAGTCATGCAAGTATTTAATTACTAAAGAAAAAGGAGGTCAAGGGGGTTCACCTCTGGTGCCGGGTTAAGTTTGCGGAAAGGATTCAATCCAACCTTACTACAGTCCTCGTATTTTCCGTTCACGAGGATGGTTGACATTGCAACAATGTCCTCTTTAGTCAGTTGTACAGAACTATAGCGCAGAGGGTCATCTGGGCCTCCACCATATTTATACATCAAGTTGGATCTGCGGCTCAGAGGGATGACCCTCCATGCGATCCAGCAACGGATCAGGTCAACTCCAGTTAGGCCGTTTCCCAATAAGGCTTGAATCCTTTTGATAGATGGGATAAGCTTCTTGCGTTCAGCAGAAGTAAGCGTGTCAGGGAGCACAAACTTAGAATCAAGACGCTCCGCGCAATAACCCGGCAGTGGTTTCTCATCAGCTGGCGACGTGTCTTGGCAATAGAACCAAGTTTGGTTCCAATCATTGGGATGGCTTGGTAAGACTACTAAAGGAAAGACAGCACCCTGTCGGCGCTGAATCGAGATACCACCAAGTTCCAAGCTAAGGCCATTGGTGCATTCATTCTGGCGATTCAAATAGAACTACTCTTTGAAGAGTTCCACAGTTGGTTCTTCTTGAAGATAAACCTCACAGAGGACTTGGAAGTTGCAGATGTTGGATATGGAGTTGGGTCCAAGATCTTGTGGATGAAGCTTGAAAAAATGCAGAACGTCTCTGAAGAACTTTGAGCCGGGTGGTGAAAAACCCCGATTCATGTGGTCAGTAAAGATGATAACTTCACCGTCTTTGGGCTGAGGCCGTTCTTCGTCCGGGTCAGGGGCACGATAAGACATAATGTTTTTCTCTGGCAAAAATCCAATGGTGACAAATTCCTTCAAAGTGTCCTCAGTGACTGTGGAAGGGACCCAGTTGCAGACCGTTGGCGCTTTTGACGGCATGATGAAAAAAGGAGAAATTGAAAAGAAAGTAATCTGACGGTTCAAATTATTGGTGGAATTACAGGTTAAATGATGATAGTACAAATGAGTAATGGCGGCTTAAGTAAGGGCTGGTGATATATAAAGGAAAAATGAGCCAGCATGACAAGCTGCCATGACTAAAGATGTTCAAAGGTTGTCTGAGTCAGAATTGGCTAAGTGCTTAGATAAAAAAAAGTTTCACAAGTTGTTGCTATTATTTTGGATCAAGATGGTTCAAAAAAGGAAAATAAATCTAGACCTAAAAACCAGCACAGAGGAGTTCGTCAGTTCTAAAGAGGCCTTTGTACAAGAGAAAGGATCTGCTAGCATCTGAAATGGATGCAAAACAACTACCGCATAGGTTTTATATTTCTTTTAGATCAAAGGAGAGTGCTATTGAGAAACTACAAGGAATCCGCAATAAACAGCGAAGAACATGGAAAGAACTCACAAACCCTAATGCAGATCTGAAGTGTGAGAAAGCAAGAACTTATGGACGCAGATCTGCTGCGGAGGGTCGTCGCCATTTCTCTGGACAAGCACAGGGTGATGCAGCGGCCGAGCTTGAGGACCACGATGAGCGATGTGGCGGCGGCGGAGCTCGAGCGATTGAAGGGTTGCGAGAGAGGAAGAAGACGATGGAAAAGGGGGAGAATGAAGAAAGGCCAGTCGTGCCTATTTATAAGGAGAAGACTGATAAGTGGGTGTGAAAAACGAGGAGACCGAAACATGGTTATCTAGCTACCCAGGCGCCTCAATTCTCGGAAAGGTATTAAAGATAAAGATCCATTAACAGATGACATGGTGGCGGGTTTCCGAAAGATCTGTAGATGACGTCATGGTGGGTTACAAGGATTTCGCAAAATAGTAATAGATGGATTTTTTCTAAGTATTGAAGATTGACAAGAACAAAGTTCAAATCAACCTGCGGCCTAATGTTGGGGATATGACTACCAGGTATGACCCGCCCAGGAGGGGCTGGGTCAATCCCAATGGCGGGTTACTTAAAAAGAAGCCCGAAGAGTATACAAGGTGACGGTTTATGATAAAGCTTGTAATAGACCCAAGCCCAGAGGCGGCTTAAGGCCCGTAATTGTAAACCGCCATGTATGAATAAGACTTGTAGAGTAAGGCATGTAAAAGAAGTCACCGAGCCGGACACGTTGTATGAGCCGGCCGGGACTCTGTATATAAGGGGACGATCCGGCGGCGGCTTAGGGGAAGAAAACAACAGATCGAGAGCCAAGCAAGCGTATTTCGCTCCTTGGTCATCGAAACCTAGCAATACCACATCAACTGGACTAGGCTTTACCTTCATCGCAAGGGGCCGAACCAGTATAAAAACCTCTCGTGTCCTTTGTCCTGATTAACCCCTTTAAGCTTCCTAGTTGCGATGGCTCCATGACTAAGTCCTTTCACTAGGACATCTGCCGTGACAATTCCACGACAAGACCGGTTACCCTTTGTATCGTCCCTTGTTGACTTTGGATCTTGTATCTCCTCTTGTGTTCATGGATCTAGCATATGTGTGATCATTTTTGTTGGTTTGAGTGATTCTCTCGTGTTTCCCCTCTTGTTCTTCGTGTTCATCGTGGGATCCGCTCCTTTCGTGAAAGATTGGCCGTATAGGGTTTCCACCCTACATCAACTCCGTTACGGCTCCGCTTACGAGATCTGAAACACAGTCATACATATTTTGTGATTAACTTAGCATGTACAGTAACATATTACGCCTCAACCGTCAACAAAACACCTCTTTAGTACCATGTTATGATTAACTTACCTCAAAGTAGCTTCGATGATGACAAGCCGGTTAAAGCTCCTGTTGCTGCTCAGCTGTACTGTGTTAAGTAGCACCGTAGCTCTCCTCTTCTTTTTTCTTTGAGGCCAAGACTTCAAAAACTAAACAAAAAGGTTTTATGGGAGGGAGCAAAGTGAACCTATTCCTTGGCTATTTTGGTTCACTACAAATCTACTTTCCACTGATTCATAGTGCATTCTTACATGTACAAGTGAGGTTTATTTGGGATGTTTGACTACAACTTACAACTGTATTTCTGAAGAAAAAAAAGATCAATGAATCTCCGAAAGCCGAAAAAAAATCTGCTCTTAGAATAGACCAATTTATCATTCAGAGAGTCCCAACATTCAGAGTACATCCATATGCTGCTATAGGGTGTGCTACTCCATTACAACTCCGATTACAAGATATACATATTTTGTGCTAGGTACTCCTTCAGTTCAGCTATAGTGCAAAACTGATTGGAATTATGAGATGCAAATAGTACTATATGATTAGGCAATTATGCTCAGGCAACAGCCAACTTATGGAATATATATACAAGAATAGGTTCTTTTTCAGAAAAATATCACTGGTATGATTTCAGGTCCAAGACTTTCACTGGGCAATGCCAAGGATCTTTAGGATGATATTTTTTTTTTGAGATCAGCCAAAATGGCTTAATCAGAGCTTACAGGAGGTTTACAATCACTTAATAAGAGATCTGTTAGCTCATCAGGGACACCTGCGAGAATCCTACATTCCCCTTTTCTTCTTGCTAATCCTGCCAGCTCATGGGCCATCTTGTTTTGATTTCTACGGACGGCCGACCAGGTGACAGACTGGAAGATCCCAGCTTGGGCTTTAATGTCAGTTATGATGTGGAACAAATGGGATCTTTCTGTGAGGTTCTTCTTCAGACGATTTATCAGGTTCAAACAGTCAGATTCCACAACGACATGCCCGTGGTAGACGGTACTCAGTTCCGCTAGTCCCATCAACACCGCTTCGGCCTCTGCTTCCTCAACACCTGCACTAGGGTTGATTCTTCTACAGACCGACACCGCAACAATACCTTTGCAATCTCTAGCGATCATTCCCAGGCCGGTTTTGTCACTGTCTCGCACAAAAGACGCGTCCGTGTTAATCTTCCAACTATCTGCCGGCGGGGGGATCCAAGGCCGAGACTCGTTCGATGAGCTCGCTACCTTGCCTGACACCGCAGGAAAAAGGCTGATTTTGCCCGCAGCGTCTGGTTCAGGCCCCGACGCTTGCATGATTTCTATCTCGTACCTCTGAAGGAAATCTGCCGACACCGAGACAAGTGCTTTCCCTTCACCATGTATACAGTCTTCACGTAGAAGAGTCTTTCCGACAATACGCAGCGACGTACAAGCTACAGCCGATTGCTTCCGGCTGCTTCGACGGAGACGTGCACGTACAGCGGTACACAAGCAGGCAAGCACCCTGGTGGATGGATTGTCGTGTCTAGCTAGCTATCATAGACCAAGTTCGTCGGAAACACAATACGCAGACTCGCCGAGTTGGCCAAGAGGCTCGTGTCGAGCCTTTGCACTTTATTGCTTTGATTTGATCTGGTGTTACAGAGGATACACGCACTGGTATTTATATTACCAATATTCTACCTAGTACATGTACGACTCGGTTACTGCTACAAGTCCGTGCCGGACTATACTTACCTAATCGTGATTATTTCCAACAATCACCCCCCTAAGCACGATGTCTTCACTTTACAGCTTGGACACCGATCCTTCTCCGCATCTCCGTGAACTTCTGTCGCCCCAAAGACTTGGTCAGGATGTCTGCAAGCTGATCGTCGGTGCAAATGTAGTTGACTTCAATCTTGCCTTCTTCCACGCAATCCCGTATGTAATGATACCTTATATCAATGTGCTTACTTCTGTCATGATGCACTGGATTCTTACATAGGGCAATCGTGGACTTTTTGTCAACGTAGAGCACCACTCCTTCCGGTTCCTTGTCAGTGAGGTCACCGAGTAGCCTTTCTAGCCACACACCTTGACCTGCCGCGGTTGCAGCTGCAATATACTCCGCTTCACAGGATGATAATGCGATCACCTTCTGCTTTTGTGATACCCAACTCACTATGCTTCTTCCCAAGAAATATGCCACGCCCGAGGTACTTTTACGGTCGTCAATATCTCCTGCCAAGTCGCTATCACTGTAGCCAAGTAGCTCCACCATCTCCTTCTGCTTCTCTCTCAAATAGACACAACCGAAGTTAGTTGTCCCTTTGATGTACCTGAGTATTTGTTTCACAGCTGCCCAATGTTCTGTCGTGGGTGCTTCCATGAAGCGACTCACTACACCAACGGAATAGGCCAAGTCCGGTCGTGTATTCACAAGATACCTTAGGCTTCCGACCACACTTCTATAATCCGTTGCATCAACCGCGGGTGCTTGGCTCCTCTTGCTAAGTTTAAGTCGAGGCTCCATTGGAATATGACTTGGATTGCAGTCCTCCATGCTACAGCTTTCAAGAATCTTCTTTGCATATGCCTCCTGGCATAGTGTGATTCCCTCCGGCTTTTGATGTACCTCGATCCCGAGATAGTAAGTCAAGAGCCCTAGATCACTCATCTTGAAAAGCTCCTTCATTTGTAGCTTGAATCTAGCAATCTCCTCCTCATCTACTCCAGTTATCAAGAGATCATCAACATAAATGCCCACTAGAAGACGATCCTTGCCTTTACCTCGCTTATACATAGCATGCTCCAGTGGACGTTTCTCAAAACCAAGAGAAACTAGTGTACGATCAAGCTTGATGTTCCACGCCCGAGGAGCTTGGCATAGCCCGTACAATGCCTTGTGTAGTTTCAACACCTTGTGCTCCTCTCCTTTTTTGATGTAACCAGGTGGTTGCTTCACATATACTTCTTCTTTCAACTCCCCGTTCAAAAAAGCGGATTTTACATCCATGTGATGTAGCCTCCAAGATTCTTGAGCCGCAAGAGCTATAACTAGCCTCACCGATTCCATCCTTGTGACTGGAGCGAACACTTCCTCGAAGTCTACACCTTGCTCTTGCACATATCCTTTGGCTACGAGCCTTGCTTTATGCTTCACCAAGTTTCCTTCGGCATCTTTCTTGACTTTGTACACCCACTTGAGCCCTATGATTTTATAGTCGTTGTAGTATAGTGGTAAGTATTCCCGCCTGTCACGCGGGTGACCCGGGTTCGATCCCCGGCAACGGCGCCACACCAGATCAAATCAAAGCAATAAAGTGCAAAGGCTCGACACGAGCCTCTTGGCCAACTCGGCGAGTCTGCGTATTGTGTTTCCGACGAACTTGGTCTATGATAGCTAGCTAGACACGACAATCCATCCACCAGGGTGCTTGCCTGCTTGTGTACCGCTGTACATGCACGTCTCCGTCGAAGCAGCCGGAAGCAATCGGCTGTAGCTTGTACGTCGCTGCGTATTGTCGGAAAGTACTTGACAACAGCGTCATCAAGGTCGGGACTGGGCCAACAAAGAGTAGTAGTATTCTGTCTCTGGTTTTTTCATTACATGTGTCCAGCAAGCACTGCAACCAGTTTGGTCCAGTGTATGCAAAACCTTTCTCGGTTGGCAGTTCCCACCTATTTCTTATTTCCGTCCTCAAAGCCCGGGCCTTAGTGCAGCTAACAACTGCATGGTATTCATCTTCATCTCCCTGACCGCAGATAGGACAAGTTGCTAGGACCTCCAGCGTCCTACGTTGTTTGTTCTTTATCGTAGCTAGAGAGTTTGTGGCAACCCTCCAATTGAGGATTTTAATTTTCTCTGGCATCTTACCTTTCCATACTAAGTCCCATATGCTCCGGTTGTTGGCCTGACATGAAGAGCTTGATGCAGTAGGTGTGTTTCTGCTCTTGATTTCCTCTGCCAATTTGTATGCACTCCTGACACTGAAAACTCCTGAATTTTCATGGTTCCAAGCGATACAATCCTTTATCTTTTTTGTTGGAAGTCTGATCTTGCAGATTTCGTCTGCGCCATATGTGGGGCAGATTTGCCGGATGAGTTCCACATCCCACTCGTTTGTATCAGCTTTTATTAACTGGTTTACCCATCTGAGCCTGCAGTTACGTGTAAAAGAGGCAGCCTTCAGACCACTTCTCCTCGGAATCCAATTGTCTCGCTGGATCCGAACACTTCTTCCGTCCCCAATCCTCCATACTACGCCTTCCTTCAGGAGTTCTAACCCAAACTCAATCCCCCTCCAAGCCGGTGAGGCGTCAGCTGCAAAAACTGTGTCTAAAAGCTCACCATTTGGGTAATATTTGTACTTTAAGACCCTAGCACACAGGTTGTCTGGATTCTATAACAATCTCCATCCCTGCCTCGCAAGGAGTGCTTGGTTGAACGAGTGCATATCCCTGAAACCCAAGCCACCTTCTCTCTTTGGTTTGGTCATTTGATCCCACGCCATCCAGTGTACTTTCCTATGGTTTTCCGTGTCTCCCCACCAGAAATCCCTAATGGTTTTTTCATACTTGTCACAAAACCCAACTGACATTTTGAAAACTCCCATGGGGTACGTGGGCAGAGCTTGTGCTACTGATTTCACATTGACCTCTTTTCTGCAAAGGACATAAATTTTTCGTTCCAGTCTGAGCATCTCTTGGAGAGACGTTCCGTGATCGGTTGGAAGCACCCATTCTTCATTCTTCCCTCGGGCGTAGGGAGGCCCAAGTATTTACTCTCAAAGGAAACAGAGGTCACCCCGAGCACATTCTTTATGCTCCCCTGAGCCTCAGGTGTACAAAGCTCACTAAAGAGTAGTGAACACTTTGCTGGGATGACAAGTTGGCATGTACATCCTTGGAATCGATCCAGAGCATTCTTAATCACCCTTGCTTCCTGCTCGGTTGCCTTGAAGAAGAGGAGGCTGTCATTGGCGAATAGAAGGTTAGGAATCCCCGGGCTTCCCCTAGCAATTTTGATCGGTGTTATGTTTCCATTTTCCACCTCTCTGTTCAAAATGTTAACCAGGCCATCAGCCACCAGCAGAAACAAGTATGGGCTTAAAGGATCGCCCTGCCTGAGACCTCTAGAGGGGGTAAAATATTCCAGCAGTTGACCATTCCACTTCACTGACTAGGACACAGACTTGACGCAGCCCATGACCCACTTGATCCAGATTCGATCAAAGCCAAGTCTTTGAAGGGCTCCTTCCAAGTAGCACCAATCAACCTTATCAGACGCCTTTGCCAAATCAAGCTTGTAGGCACAGTGGGTGTTGAATGTACTTCTAGAGTGATTTATCCTGTGGAAACATTCGAACGCGATGATAGCGTTGTCCGTGATCATCCTTCCTGGTATAAAGGCGCTTTGAGTTTCAGAGACAATCTCATCCAAAAAAGGCCTGAGGCGGTTCACTAGGCACTTTGACACCACTTTGTAAATAACATTACATAGGCTGATCGGCCGGAAATCCTTAAGGTATTGGGGATTATTGCCCTTTGGGATGAGGCATATGACAGTACCATTAACCCCGGGCGGCATGATTCCTGTCTCAAAAAAAATTCTTTACGGCACTAGTGACATCTTCTTTAACCAAGGACCAGCTTCTTTGGTAGAATCTAGCAGGGAATCCGTCCGCTCCTGGTGCTTTTAGGGGGCCAATTTGGAACAGCGCGTTCGCTATTTCATCGTTAGTGAAGTCTTTGGTCACCGAGTTGTTCATCTCCGTGGTTATTTTAGGGGAAATCAGATTCAAAAGGGCACTAGGATCAACTCCTTTGTCAGCCGTAAACAGAATCTTAAAGAACTCAGTGGCCATTTTCTGTAACTCCTCCTCTTTCTCCACCCAGCTTCCATCCTCTCTTTTCAGTTTCCGAATAGAATTCTTTTTCTGGCGCCAAGTGGCCTTGCGCTGAAAATATTTCGTATTCCTGTCGCCCTCTCTTAGCCACTGAATTCTTGACCGTTGTTTCCACATGATCTCTTCTCGCAACAGCAGTTCATCAAGCTCACTTGGTAGTTTCTTCAATTTGGCCTCTCTAGCCTCCGACTGACGCTCCTCCAGAAGTTTACTTATACTGTCTCTGACCCTTTTTGTTTTGCGAAGGACTGAACCAAAGTTATTTTTACTCCAGTGGGTCAGAGACCCTCTCATCGACAGCAGCTTTCCTGAAACATCAGCCAGATTCTTTGCCTTTCCCTTCTCCCTCCATACTTTCTCCACTGTTGTGTGCAAAGATGGTAGGCGTTCCCACATCTATTCATAGTGGAAAGTGCGATTTTTTTTGCGCCAAGTATTTATACCTATTTCAACCAGTACCGGGAAATGGTCTGACCTTGTAGAGCAGATGTGGGTTATGGTGTGTTCTTCAAACAGCTCACACCAAGCTTGGGAAGCAACAGCTCTGTCTAACCTTGCTCAAATGTTTTTGTCTCCGTGTTGCTTGTTGTCATATGTCCAGATGGGACCTTTGTAGCCCAGATCATGTAGCTCATAGTACATTAACACTTCTCTGAAATTTTGCATTCTTCTCTCAGATCTTTGTGCATAGGAAAGATGATCATGTTGCCACATGGTCTCATTAAAATCGCCTACCATTAGCCATGGCTCGCTCGATTGCGGAGCAATGTTTTTTAGCAGATTCCACATAAGGTGTCTGTCTTGTGCCCTTGACTCACCATATACAAAGGTCCCTCGCCACTTAGGACAGTTGGGTTCAGAGACAATGACATCAAAATACCTCGGCCCATATGAAAGAACTTTTATTTTTATTGAATCATCCCAATACAGTGCTATTCCAGCCCCTTTTCCTTTGCCATCATGGGTGAGGCAATGCTTTAATCCTAATCTCCATTTTATGCCCCTAACTTTATTCTCGCACTATCTAGTTTCAGTGATGAAGACGATCTTGGGCTTATGGGTATGCACTAGGCATACTAGCTCCTGAACTGTCCGGGGCTGCCGAGGCCCCGATAGTTCCAGCTTAGCACCGTCATGGCTCCTAGTAGGCGCCATCATCGGCACCTACCAGAGGACTAGCAGCCCCGGGGCCAGTTGCTTCCTTTCCCTCCATCTTTCCCACCTCATTTATGCCATCATTTTCTGTTGTACCCTTTACCTTCTTGCTCTGATCGGTACCATCTTCCGATGCTCATGTCTTCTCGAGGGCTATCCCTTCTTCACCTCGGTTGCTTCTCTTTCCCAACACTGAGACCTGCACCACATCCACTCTGCTAGCAGTTCCTTTACCCTCAGTTTTTTTTCTTCTTGTTGGCTATGGCCTTCCCTGCAGTTGTTATGTCTCCCTCCTCCGCTGCCATCATTCCTACCTTCATCCCCTGTATCTTTGCCTGGTCTCCATTCTTGCTCTCTGTCAACACCGCTGGTGCCCTCAAGGGAGACGCACCTGAGCCGACATTAGCAGTTGGGCCAAAGCCCGGAGGCACGTCAGTTGGACCGAAACCCGGAGGGTATTCTGGCATGGAATGACCACTGTTTTGCACCGTCCCTATCTGCATCTCTGGTATCTGTGTCACTCCTGGCATATTTTGGCTCAAGGTTCTAGCTTCGGCCTGCTCCTTCCTCAGGTTCTGCAGGGCTGCCTCAGCAGGCCCTTCACCCAGTTTAATTGCACTTACTGCAGCTATCGTGGCTTGCACCAGGGGATCCGCCATCACCGCTTCCGGGACTCCGTCATACTCTCTCATTGCGAGCTTCGGGGGAGCATATCTGATTCCACCACACCCCTCTGACCCAAAGTGGATAAAGCGTCGTGCACTACATGCATCCGGCGCAACATACCCTCCCCTGCCATTTTTCCTTTTCAGTGGGGATCCGTGCAGTGCTGTCGTAAACCTCATCTTTTGGAGATCTTCCGGCAGCTTACAATCGCGCTACCCGTGGCCTATCCTACAACAATACATACAAAACCTTGGCAGCCTCTCATACTTCACCTTTAGGGTGTACAAGTTCTTTACCTCATCCTCACACATGCCTAGCTCACGAGTTTTAATGTCTCTGGTTAGAGGCAGGTCTACATCATGCTTAATTCTAACTATTAAGAAATCCCCCCAGATGTTTCCTTCGTTGTCAGAATCAACAGCAAGCACTTCACCCAACAAGGCGCCCAGCTGCCAGGCCACCGGTTCTGAGAGCATGACTGGAGGAACATCGTAAATCTTAACCTAGATGGGCATATGGGTGATCTCAACATCACCTGGTGGCATGTTCCCATCCGCGGTGACCAACAGGAAGGCATCACCCTTGTAAGACCACCGGCCGTTGTTGATGATGAAGCGTCTGTCTCCCTCTCGCTCGAATTCAAGCAAGTATATGTTGTTCTTCAGCTGGGTATACCTCATCTTGCCCCGCAAGCCCCACTTGTCTCTGAGCTCTCCAAACAGGCCCTCCGAGCTAAATGCCTGTAAGGAGAAGAACAGTCCGACAACGAGCCAGCGGGTCTTCAGCGCTGCCCTCTCCTTTGACAGGTCCAGCACCACCACATCAGGTGATTGGAAATCCATGGCCCCCCGTCCCTGGCTGCGGGACGAGTCACCATGGAGCACCACCCGATCGCCACCACCGCCGCCCCCGTTGGAGTCGACGCCCTCCGAGGCATGCATCGGCCCCTTGTTCTTCGCTAGGTCCTTGCTCACCATCTTTGACTCTTGCGGATGTATGGGAATGCTCTGTGATGTTTGTGGTTTACTTTCAGAAATTGAGGCCCCTTTTAACAAGTGTTCTGATGATTCCGATCCCTTCAAATCCGGAGCAGTGATTTCCTCCTTGATAATCTCTTGATACTGATCTAATATCACACTTTCTTTCCAGTCCCGATCCGGATGAATCTCAGGGTCACCCGTCTGTGTCAAATCCCTATCAGCCCGTCCAAAATCACTCTTACTTTCCCCAAACATCTTCTCCAGATCAACCCTCATGGAGTTCAGTCGATTTCAAATCCGCGCCATATCATTTCCCTTGTCCTTTTGCTGATTCACTCCCCCCTTAACAGGATTCACCTCCCTTCCATGGCAGCTCCTCGTGAGATTTCGGATCAACTCCCTTGTTTTCAACTAGGACACGCGGAGTCCCAGGGGATCCACATCGACGCCCTTGACCCAATCAGTCTTCCCTTCTCTCTCAATGGCAATCTCTCTGATTATCTGGGATCTGGAATTCTCACCTTCGATCTCCTGGTGCGTGGCCGCCAGTGACGCGATCTCCGTCTCCGTCGCCCTGTCATCGCCCAGAGACCCATCTGAAAAAAGGAGACATGGCTATACATTGTGTTTATACTTCTGGGATCCTTGTTTAGGACGATATTGAATTCCTTCTATAGCTTACACCTACATGACCCAGGAAAACAGTTTATAACATTCTTGCGAAAACACACCAGCGTTCTTTAGTACGTACTACAACCATGTTGCTTTACAAAAATTCAAAGAATGGTTCTCCTTCAGAAATTAGTACAAGGCCTTCACTGCACAGTGAGCAATGAAAAATTATGAGGACGAAGATGAAAGAACATGCTGAACTTGAGCTCACGTAACAGAAAATAAACTAGACAATGAATATAAAAAGATAGCCGGAACCGGCGGTTCTACGGAAAGAAGAAACACACTGTTCTGTAGTACCAAAATGTTACATCATTGGCTCTTCAAGAAGGAACAGAGGAGAAAACGATGGCGAGCTCACCAAAATCCATCAGACTGTCACAAAAAAAGAGATGAGATGAATTAACCAATCAACAGTGTTAGGGCACACTTTTGTTGGATTAAGGGGATAAGATAATGACCCGGATTTCATTAGCATAATAGTACTCTTCCGTACCAAAATATAAGACGTGGCGTGGCGTGGCAAGGCAGCAACCGCGTCTCCGGTTGTGGCATGGCCAGGCGGCGATAGCGTCTCCGGTTGGGGGTGGGGTGGAGATCGGCTTTTTTCTTCTTCTTTTTCCTCCACTGTATTATTTCGGGAGTTCGGGTGGATGTCTTCCACCAAACGAACCATATAGTAATCAACTACAAGATGTAATCAACACTGCTAGTCACCCCCAAGCAACAATCTATAGTTCCGGTAACAAGATTGAATACAAGAGATGCACTAGGGTTTGAGATGAGATGGTGCTGATGAAGATGTTGATTGAGGCACTTCTTCAGAGGAGCACTGGAAAATTCAGGGAGACCGTGCCTAACTGGGTCCGGCAACGGAACATCATCCATATAGAACCACTCTGAAGACCATTGTGGGTATATGCTTCTTTGGGAGTTCCTACAGGGTATCCAGATGCGGCAATGCGCCATACTTCGCCGCCTCCCACTTCAAATATAGAACCTCCTTTGTGGCGGGGAACGAGGCAGTAAAATTTCCTCCATAATCCAAAATGGGCCTCTATGCCTAGGAATAACTTGCAGAGGGCAATAAAGCCTGAGATGTGCACAATCGAACCTGGGGTGAGGTTGTGAGTTGGATGCCGTAAAATTCCAATAACCCCAGGAGGAAGGGATGGATTGGAAATCCCAGGCCCCGTAATAGAAAAGGGACGAAGCACACCCTCTCCTCCTTATTGGGGTTGGGGAAATTCTCAGCTATCGCGTCGTTGCCGATTGAATATAATCCCGCTCGAACGGGAACTAGATCTGCGAGGGGGAGGTAGTCCTGTGTTTGGATCCGGCTTAGTTGAAGATGAGGCACATAGCAACTCTACCAATCGCCCTCTTGAGGGCCATGGAGACGCGAAGAGGAGCCTGGGACGCTGGCCATGACGAGGGCTTTTGTTTTGTGGCTAGACTTGGCCGTTTTTTTCCTTCTGCGCGGTGCGAGATGGCCTTGGGAGATCCATATCCCTTTATATAGGCGCTGCCCAAGCATGGTGAATGGTTTTGTTTGAAAAAAGACATGGACCGTTCATATTCACCCTGCATGCGAAAATCGAAGCGCCATCGGGGGGGAGTGTAAAAGACGTTGAGGTTATCACCGGATTATCGACAGTCCGGATTATAACGAAGAACTCGCATTGCAAAGCCGAAGACATGAGCCGAAGACTATGTCATCATTGAAGGCAAGTTCGGGGGCTACTGAGGGAGTCCTGGATTATGGGGTCCTCGAGTGTTCGGGTTGTGTAGCATGGGCCGGACTGATGGGCCATGAAGATACAAGATAGAAGGCCTTCCCCCGTATCTGGATGGCACTCTCCTTTGCGTGGATGGCAAGTTTGACGTCCGGATCAAGAACTCTCCTTTGCGTTTTACGATACGGAGCCGCCGCCAAGCCCTAATCTCTCTCGGGAGGGCTGATCTGGAGGCCGTTCGGGGCTCCAGAGAGGGGAATCCGTCGCCATCGTCGTCATCAACCTTCCTCCATCACCAATTTCATGATGTTCATCGTCGTGCGTGAGTAATTCCATCATAGGCTTGCTGGATGGTGATGGGTTGGATGATATTTATCATGTAATCGAGTTAGTTTTGTTAGGATTTGATCCCTAGTATCCATTATGTTCTGAGATTGATGTTGCTATGACTTTGCTATGCTTAATGCTTGTCACTAGGGCCTGAGTGCCATGATTTCAGATCTGAACCTATAATGTTTTTATGAATATATGTGAGTTCTTGATCCTATCTTGCAAGTCTATAGTCACCTATTATGTGTTATGATCCGTTAACCCCGAAGTGACAATAATTGGGATACTTACCGGTGATGACCGTAATTTGAGGAGTTCATGTATTCACTAAGTGTTAATGCTTTGGTCTGGTACTCTATTAAAAGGAGGCCTTAATACCCCTTAGTTTCCAATAGGACCCTGCTGCCACGGGAGGGTAGGACAAAAGATGTCATGCAAGTTCTTTTCCATAAGCCCCGCCAGCACTATGCTCTCGTGGGCGTTCGGCAGCGAGCGTCGGTGAGCATCGGTGAGGGGTTTTACTGAGAGGGGGAGGTCCAGGAGGACGGCGACAACACGGTAAATCTATTGGACATGCTCGTGCTCGCTAAGACGCCGAGCAGAGGAGGGGCCCGAGCAAGGATCCACCCTGGGTGCAGCCAACGGCAGCAGAGCGCGCGCACAGGCTTGCCATTAACGCGGTCACCGCGTGCACTGGCTTGTAGTGGGGGAGAGGGGCTTGGACATGTTGTCTAGTGGTAAGTTCATCCAGGGTAGGTTACAACTGTGGTGGTAGCTTGGTTAAAACTGCTATGGTTAAAAGGTAATCACCCTCTGAAGTTTACTGCAGTAAACTTGGGTGAACACTGGTGATCAACAGGTATTTTACTGCCGCCAAAGAGTTTGTATGGGGTGATTAACTAAGAAAGGACTATGATCCTGGAGGTTTTGAGGCATAATGGAGCACAAACTAATATAGTTGCTTCGTAACTCACATTATGGGTCCAGAATCAAGATTTGGATGATGCACTCACATAGAGTAACCAATTAAGGTAAAACTTAGCAGGGCTTAGTGATTTGGCCAGATGAAGGTGCTGTAAAAATTTCATACCAATTGGTTTTACCAAAATGGTACTTCCTTCACAGCTATTCCCTCCGTCCAGAATCTTGCAAAAAGTTTGGACAAATATTGGTGCTACCTCTTTTAGCACTGCGTTGGTTTTCCCCGAAGAGGAAGGGATGATGCAGCAAAGTAGCGTAAGTATTTCCCTCAGTTTTTGAGAACCAAGGTATCAATCCAGTAGGAGGCTACACGCAAGTCCCTTGTACCTGCACAAACAAATAAATCCTCGCAACCAACGCAAATAGGGGTTGTCAATCCCTATAGAGCCACTTACGAGAGTGAGATCTGATAGATATGATAAAGATAATATTTTTGGTATTTTTATGATAAAGATGCAAAGTAAAATAAAGACAAAGTAAATAACTAAGCAGTAGGAGATTGATATGATAACCAGATTCACTTCAGAATTGGAGATTGGCCGCATGCCACACATGCATTCATAACCAGATTCACTTTGCTCTCGATAGCCTTGTGGACTATTTGGTCACACATCTTCCAAAGCCCACATGCCACACATGCATTCATAACCAGATTCACTTCAGAATTGGAGATTGGCCGCATGCATCTCTCCGATGCAGAGGCCGGGATGACCTCATTTTCAAAAATAATAAAAAAAATCAGACTTGGAGATCATCGGCTGCAACAAAACACCCACGGTCCAGCCTTCTATAATGCACGTGGCTGCCCTAGCGAGACTCAAAGCTCCACCGGTTGGTACTAGTGCAGAACCAGACTTTAGCACCGGTTCATAAGGCCCTTTAGTATCGATTCTGCAACCGGCACTGAAGTCTGGGGACTAAAGCCCCCCCCCCCCTAGTACCGGTTCAACACGAACCGCCACTAAAGGGCCATCACGTGGCACGAGGCGCGCCGTGGTCTGGAGGACCTTTTTTTGAATTTTTTTTGAAAGCAAAAACAGCCCATCGACCGGGCCAGCACGGCCTGCATACGACTAGAAACCCAACCTCTAGTTGGGCCAGGATGCAGGCCCGTACGGCCCAGTAGGCCCCACAGGGCAGAAGACTTGCAATAGGCCCACAAAGGCCTGCTTAGAGGGGAGCTCGACACGGTAGCCGCAGCGGGACTTATAAACCGGTGCGAGCTCCTCTCAACTAGCAAGGTGGGACTAAACATTGTGCACTACAGGTGGCAGCGCACCTCTTTAGTACCGGTTGGTGGCACGAACCCGTAAAGGGAGGGGGGGTCTTTAGTACCGGTTGGAGCCACCAACCCGTACTAAAGGCCACCACCTCTCTAGTACCGGTTCGTGACACAAACCGGTACTAAAGGTTCGTCATGAACCGATACTAATGAGCGCCGCCCGCGTAGCCGTTGGAACCGGAACTAATGATCACATTAGTGCCGGTTCAATTACAAACCGGGACTAATGAGCTTCACATTAGGCTCTTTTTCTACTAGTGTGACTATGCCTAAAATCCACGTGGACACGGGAGTGAGGTACGAGATGGGAGGATCTGCAGCTGTTGTCTGTCGGGACGATCATGGTAACTATCTGGGAAGCTCTGCTCTTGTCACCTATGGAATTTGTGACCCTACGGTACTAGAGGCCATTGTGCTGGCAGAGGACCTCAATTTGCACAACTTCATCGTCTCTTCGGATTGCAAGCAACTTGTCTCCAACATTTCTAAAGGGGTCAGAGGCCCTTATGGCGTTATCATTAGCGAAATCTACCTCAAAGCTACTATGTTTAATTGTATTTTTTGTTTCGAGGGTTGTGTTGTTAATTAACTATGAAGCACATAGCCTAGCTAGATTTGCTCTTTCTCAGGGGTTTGGTCACCCTCATGACCCTACTTGTATCCCACACCATGTGGACTTTGGTGATGAATAAACTTTTTTCAACCCTAAAAAAGGTGTCCTAAAAGAAGCTAATTATTGGGGGCCACGTTATGCGTCAGCCGACGGATCAATCCACCGCCTCAATTACTGCAACGAGGATAGTGTTGCAGAATATTTTGTAACAAAGCTTATGTTGCAGAAATCTTTTGCGACATAGTTGATGTTGCAGATTTTGTTTCTTCACTATTTTTGCAACATGGGTGTTGTTGCAACACAGACAATGTTGCAGAAAATAATTGCAGTTTTTTTTGTCTTCATTTTTCTTTTTCTTTTTGCAATATGGGTGTTGTTGTGAAAGACAATTTTACAGGACACATATGTTGCAGAAGAGACACAAATGACACACAGACACGCGTCACATAGAAAAGGTGGTGGATCACTCGCGTGCGATCCGCCGGCTGAAGGCAAGTGTTTCCCAATTAGTAGGCGTCGTGGTAGTTGGGATTAAGCGAAAACTCGACTATGAGCCCGGGCAGGTACCTCCGCCACTCACAAGGAAGAACCCAACTTATCCAGTAAAACAAGGAAGGAAACCAAACAGGCAGCGAGATAGTTTGATCAGTAGGTGAGCGCGGTGCTATTGGCGCCGAGCAGCAGCTGCTGCGCCTTGAACTGCCTCCACTCGTCTTGCACGGCGTTGAGCCTGTCGACCTTGTCCTGCAGGCCGTGGATGCAGGCTGCGTGGAAGGTGCATATCTCATGGAAGTTGAACTTCTTCCACGCCTCGCACGCGCTATGGAAGTAGGTGGTGTCCACGAGCTGCACGGTCGCCCCGTGCCTCGCGGCCAGCTCGTGCTTCATCTCTCTGAACACCACCTGGTCGTTCTCCCCGGGCCACCGCGTCCTCGCCTCGTACCAGTCCCTGAAGAAGGCGAGGGATGCCGCGGTCGGCCTCGCGTACACGAACCCGCCGTTGGCGGCCTTGTCGAGGTCGTACGGGTTGGTGCCGAAATGGTTGTCGCAGCCGAGGGTGATGTCGGCGCCGACCGGGATGCGCAGCAACGGGTTTCGGAACCACAGGATGTCCAGGTCAGTGAAGAGGAAGGCGTAGCCCAGCGCCAGCACCCGTGCCTGGAACCTGTTACGCGCCCACATCATGTCCACGTAGTCCTTGTCATAGAACATGAGTTCCGTGCCGTTGGGAGCGACGCCGTTCGCGCCGGAGAGCAGGTGGCAGAGCGGGTGCATGCGCCGGCACCGCTCGAGCCCCTTGGGGTCGGTGGCCACCACCACCAGGTGCTTGAGCAGGGGCTCCGTCCTCACGCCGGTGCGGAGGCTGTCCAGCAACATCTGGAGGAGCGAGCCGGGCAGCGCATGCGCCTCGTTGGCGAAGGCCAGGATGACGGTCTTGTCCTCCATGGACGCGCTCCGGAGCAGCTCCGCGAGCCCGTCGTCATCGCTTGCGACCGCGGCCTACACGCGCGAACGCGATCGATGGTTTCAGTTCAGACATGCGATAAGACAAAGAATCGAAACAAAAGAGAACTGATGTACTCCCTTAGTGATCTAAACGATGTTATATTTTATTACGGAGGGAGTATGTACGAACCGTGCTGAGCTTCCTGATGCCAGCATCTGCGATGGTGTAGGGGCACGGAGCAGACGGTAGCAGCAGCGCGACAAAGGCTGCCATGGCCGCTGCCCCCAGAACGAAGCACAGCAAATTCGTCACCGAGGTCATGGCCAGTGAAGTGATCCTAGGAAAGTCCGAAACCTCCGAGAGTGCAGTCCAGAGTGCACTACTGTGTACGGACGCGAGGCCCTGTGCCTGTTATAAACCTCATCGATGCCGAGATTCCTGTCAGAAATCAAGGAAAAAAAGAAAACGAAATGGAGACGTTGCGGCAATTAAAGCCACGGTTGACTCAGATTTCATCTGAGAAGTAAAATATATGGGATGAGATCGGATATTTGATTCTGAGTACGGCTTCCTGAAATCATCACCGTCCACTAGCATGTGGATCTGTGCTGGTTGATGTATTTCTGCAGGTATAGCAGATGTATTGATGCGGGCAAATAAAGCCAGCTCGTGGGCGCATTAAATGAGAATGACAGCTGGTCAGGTGAGGCGGAACCGCCCAGTAATTTACCTCAGCCGCCTCCTCGCCGACCTGCACTTATTATATCTCGCACATCGTTGGACAATCTCCCTCCGTCCCAGTTCGCAAGGCAAAATCCCAAAAACTATTTGTCCCAAAATCTTCCACCCCCTAGGCACATTTGTATTCAATTTGGCATTAGTAGTCCATCAATGTTTGCATGCAAAAGCTGATCCACTCCTCTTTCACCGTGGGAAACCACTCCACTAAATCTGCATGCACCACAACACTTACTCCTCTTCCCACGCTGCATGCACCACAATTCTAATGCGTGTTGGAGTACTTCCTCTCACCTTCCTCTTCCACAATGCAGTGTGAAACTGGCGCTAGACTGGGCTGTTCGTCTACGTAAGTCCATGGCTATATAAAGAAATCTGGGCGCTGCTTTCGTTTGAGTTTGGAACGAAATCCTTGCGCGCGGAATCAAATCTCTGGTTTAGAAAAGAAATCTGGGTGCAATAGCAAAATTTAAGGGGAAAATATCGCGCTGAAGGAGGAAGGAGCGCGCAAGGCGGAAACAGCGCGCGGGGCAGAGGAAAATATCGCGCCAAATCAATTAAAGACTAGAAAATAAAATTCTTTTCACTTTCCAAATTAATTGCAGCGCCGATGGTTAACATTTTTACGTGGAAAATCAGAGCCAATGGAAATTCATCTTGGGCTAAAATATTTGAAAACTTTGCCTTGCGAACTGGGACGGAGGGACGAGGCACTACTGAGTACTACAAGTGCAGCCGTTTGCAAGCAAGAACAATTCACATTTGCTGCAAAAGAACACCCGCGGTGACGACTCTTCGAATTTCAGTCATGGATTTCTGTCCCTTGTACACTGTTACGTAGAGTAAGAGACCACATCAGCATCACTAATTACTCCCTCCATTTACTTATACAAGGTCACAGTGAAAGTAACATAGATGATAACATCACACATCTCTAGACAAAACAAATGATGTGGCAAGTAATTAATGAGGAAAGAGAGACATGCGGTAACATAGCTAGTTACAGGATCACATACTGTCGCCTCGGGTTTACAGGATCGCATGTGGATCGGCGATATCCACGGCCATCTCAGTCCGGCTACTGCTATCGAGTACTTTGACCTATGGTGCCGCTTGCAGACCATCGTCCTTTCTCAAGAGCCTGATATCATCTCTTGGCGCTGGACGGAGAGCGGTGCCTACTCCGCTTCCTCTTGCTACAACGCCTTGTTCACCGGCTCTACGTCCTCCGAGCATTGGTGTCTCATCTAGGAATCTGCGGCCCCAGTCTCTGTCAAGTTCTTCCTCTACCTCGCCTCTGCTAACCGATGTTGGACGGTAGATCGGCTCGCAAGACGCGGTCTTCCTCATGAGCCTGCTTGCGTCCTATGCTCCCAGCATGACGAGACCCTCCACCACCTCTTGGTTGGGTGTGTTTTCTCCCGCATCATCTGGCACGGCATCCTCTCCTGGTGTTGCTCTGCGATCCCCGTGACGGATGGCACCATCGACTTCCTGAGCTGGCTCAACACTGCTATCAACTCTGTTGTAATGGAGAATCGACGTGGGCTTTCCACTATTGCCGCCCTTACGGCCTGGTCCATCTGGCGTCACCGCAATGCGGCCATCTTCGACAAAATTCCGCCCTCCTCCGCCTCCCTCCTGATGTCGATCGTCAAGGACGACACCCGCTCCTGGGCCCTTGCAGGAGTCAAAGGACTCAACAACATTATCCCTGTAATGTAGCCTAGGTTATCTGGGCTGAGCAACCCATCTCATGCTCTCTTTGTATCATGTGCACGCCTTGTAGTGTACGTGACCATGATGCCACTCTATATGTTTTAACCCCTTCTATCAATGTAATGATACGCTAACAGTAGCGTATTCGAGAAAAAACATAGCTAGTTACTGTAACATCGCACATACCAAGACAAGATGAGTCTACAAGCTAATAAATGAAGTATTGCATGACACCACATATATGTTACTCCCCACCATAGAGGTAGAAACATAGAGTAGTAATATATGCATGTACTAGTTTAAGTTATTATCCATTGTGACTAGTCTATAAGGCTGGATATAGCGGGGGTAACTTAGGTAGTAACTTAACACACCCCAAGACAATTTTACTTATGTGGCAAGTATTTAATGAGGAGAGAGGTGTTTGGAGTAACATAATATGTTACTGTAACATAGCGCTTCCCGAGATAAAATGAGTCTATAAGGCAATAAATGAAACAATCTATGACACTACTACTAAGATACTTTGCACTATGGAGGTAGTAACTTAGACTAGTGTCATATGCATGACACTAGTATAAGTTACTCCCCACTATGAGGCTAGTCATAGTGAGGGTAACTTAGGTAGTAACTTAACACATCCCAAGACAATTTTGCTTATGTGGCAAGTATTTAATAAGGAAAGAGGTGCTTGTGGTAACATAATATGTTACTGTAACATAACGCTTCCTGAGGCAAAATGAGTCTATGAGCTAATAAATGAAGCAATCTATGACAGTACTACTATATTACTTTGCACTATGGAGGTAGTAACTTAGACTAGTGTCATATGCATGACACTAGTATAAGTTACTCCTCGCTATGACGAGCCTGGCCACCCTAAGGCCACCAACAATAATCGAGGTAAAAATAATGATACTTTCTCGTACTAGCAACATATTTAATACTTATATGTATGTAGCCATAATGACAGTCAGTTACTTTCTCCACTCAGTTTTCTTGCATGCATGTGACGTATTAATGATCCCAATAAATAAAAAGAAAAGCTGACTAGCAAAGCACATATTAAGTTTTACATTGGTACCTAGCAAAGCACACATTGAGTTTGTGGCCACAGACCCATATTACAGGTACCAAGGTAGAAACTAATGGCCACTTAAGCCAATGTTGTAAACTAGTCTTTCTCCTTGCTTGACGTGTTAATTAATGTGTATTTTTCTTTTCAACCCACAATAAGACAACTCTCTCACTCCTCGTTGGTTGATTAATGTGGTGCATTAAAATGAAACCTTCTCACCCTCGCATGCATGCATGGGGTATTAATGTTCTCGGTTGTTAGTACGATGCAAACCTCATAAATTTTATCTTAATCTCTACTCCTAATGAAGCAGTTGGTAGCATGGTACTCCGGTTTTATTTTCGTTCGGTTTTTATTCGTCCCATCCCACCACCCCCACCAACTGGTTTTTCTCCTTTTCATTAAAAACCAAATCTTATTAAAGAAGATATATTTTCCATGCTTACTTTGACAGGTTCTGATTCATTCCAATCACGTAAATAAATAGATAATTCAGAATTCAGAACTCTCATCATATATTTGAGATTACCTTCCTAAAATATAGAAGTAATATTTTCCTCGATAACCTCTTAAAACAAAATGATATATTTCTCAATAACAAATCATTAAGTCTACACACTATGTCTCGCCTCGCTCTGGTTAATTTTTTCTCACCGTTATATATTTGAACCGGATTTTATCAATAAGATCAATTTTCGGTATAACTTTCATATGGAAAGAAATGGATCACAATAAATCTTTAAGTCGTTTCCTTTCCTACTCATTCCATCGATCGACAGGAAATCCCCCGCCCGCGCCCCCACCGATTTTTATTTCCATGTGACCTAATCCTCCCCACGCCCTGCCCCCTTTCCATCCCTCATGCTACGCCGCCCCCAGTTTCCCATGGACATGATGGCCGCCGCAGCCTCCCGATCTCCCTCTCCTCGCATCGCCGCCTGCGACGCAGCTTAACCAGCGTCTCCACTGGCGCCTCGACGGTTGTGGCCTCTGCTCCAGATCCGTCCGCCGTTGATCCCATATCCATCCATCTGCCTGAGTGGAGGGCGGACGGAGGCTGCTGGGGCCTGAGTGGTCCGACCAAGGGTGTTGCGCCCAGCTCCGACATGGTGGATGCACCGGTCTTGACGCCGACGCACTGTCTCCTCGCCATCTTCGACCACAACCTTGCCTTGTCCGGCCGCTGCTCTGCCATCGCCGTCTTCGAGTCTCCCAGGACCACTGATAGGCTCGCCGCCTCCGCTCACTGGTCCGCCGTGTCTTCGATATTCCCCGCATCCCGCCAGCGAGCCTCCTGCTGCCCGCACGTACTCATCGATCCCTCTTATCCCACGACAGAGCTCGCCCCTATCCTCGCCGGCGCCATGACCGTCTTCCACATGGATCCTACCTCCTCTGCCAGCGCTGACGGCGACCGCAGCCCCAAGCGCAGTGGCCACGAGTGCCATGAGGCTAGACAACTGGGACGAGGTCGAAGATTCCCAGCTCGGCCACCTCGACCTCCACCCTTGTTCTCGCACGCTGACGGTTCATCATCATGCATCGGGATGAGGCCGGAAGACCCGGCAGCCTTGGTGGAATAGGAAGAGGAGTCGAATGAGGCTGAGGGGAGCACGATAGAGCGCCCTCGCTGCACGAGATCAAGAACCAGTCTATTCAGAACGAACGAAGAGGCTCATCTCTATCCGCTTCGGTGTGGTGCCGGCAGTCGTTGCAGAGCCAAACACACCTGTCCAGGCTGCGGCATGGTCAGGGCTCCACAGTTTGTAGGGTGGATGGTTGCACGGGGCCATTCTTGCTGCTGGTGCCATGGGGCACCTTACGCGGCTCCTCCCCCGCATCCGGTGGAGCTGTGAACGGCTGTGTCAGCTCGGCTGCGTCGGCGTGTATGTGTTCTGATGTGTGTGCGGTTGATGCTTTGCTGCTGTGGGCTGATGAACAGTGATCATATGCGTGCGTGTGCTAGAGTCTGCTCATGTGTGCATGTGCTAGCACTACTAGGGAAAACATTATACACAGAACTTTAGCAGTAGCACGGGTCAAAGAAGCACGCTGGTGCTAAGTAGCAGTAGCGCGCCTGTGCAAACCGCGATGTAGATAAAGTTTTAGCAGCAACGCGTCTTGTTCTAAACACGTTACTACTAAAATTCCCACGGCTTAGCCGATAGAATACACATAGTAGTAGCGACCTATATTGAACCGCGCTACCGCTACTTTCTTTGTAGCGGCGCGTTTTAATCTAAACTCGCTACTGCTACAGGATATAAAATTAAATGGAAAGCACTTAGAAAGGTAAATGAAAATGAAAGAAATAGAATAAGGTGGAAGGAAAAAA
>LT934111.1:12787980-12837845 GCA_900231445.1 Triticum turgidum subsp. durum
TACACCGCCCCGACCCCAGATTCAACGCCGCCCCCGCCCCGACCTCAACGCCGCCCCCAACCCCGACGTCGACGCCGCCATCCGCCGCGCGCCCGAGCCCCGATCCTGACCTCGACGCCGCCTGCCCCTCCCTCGTCGCAGGCACCCGAGGTGAGCACGCCTGCTCCTCCCTCTCCCCTACCTCTGCCTAGGGTTTCTTTATATTTTAGTTGCATCAAATTAGTTAGGGTTCATGTAAGGGTGGAAACGAATCGGATGCGGATGCGGCTCAAATGAGTTAGGGTTCATGTAAGGGTGGAAACGAATCAAATTTCTAAGATGAATCATAAAACGAGTAAAATTTGACCACTTATTTCACTTTATAGTTGGATAATTCGAATATCCGCTACCACTTTCCACCCCTAGCTTCATCAAATTAGATGGTAATTAGGGTAGTAGTTCCTAGGTATTAATTAGTTAGTAAGAACTATGTACTAATTAGGTACTAGTTTATTTTTATTTATAGTAAGTTTATTTTTAATAAGAACTAGTTGAATTAATAGAACTAGTTAGTAAGAACTTGTTGCTATTTTTTTAGTTAAAGCAATTTTTCCCGCATCGACGTGGACGATGCCTATCCCGCATCCTCGTCGTCGAGTCGGCGGAGGACGACACCTGCTTGACCGGATGGGCCATGTCCGGGACTGGCCTCAGCCGGGGTGGTACTGGGAGGCGCTACCTACCGGGGGGCGCAGGTTGGTGAGGAGCCAGCCTGTCGTTGACCCGAACCTTCTTTGGTGGCGGTCGCGTGGGCCAGTGATGGTCCAGAGGCTCGAGGACCCCGCGGAGGTGGTGCGTCACCGTGTCAGTGAGGAGGACGCGCACGTCCGTCGCTACTTGTTTGCGTTGGAGCACAGGTTCTCCAATACGTGGCAGGTTCTCCAGGGATCTCACTGGAGCTATGATCCCGCGCCGATACCCGTCGTGTGCTAGGGTTTTAGTTGTATTACTGATGTTATATGTATGACACTATTCGGGATGTATTAGTGATAATATTCGATGATGTGTGGATGCATGAGATGGTTTACTTTTGCTTATTGAATGGATGCTAATTTAAGTCATATAAGATATTTTGAAATGTATATCTTGTGTTGCTCAAATAGGATATGTGCTTGCCCAAGTGGCCGGTCATGTTTGCAGGTTACACCTCCGAGTGGCCTATGTTTTGCCGCAGTGTTGATTCATTTCCGTTCCGGAAAATTTCAGGCGCTCGATATGTCCTATTTTAGCAAAGGTCATGCGGATTTTTTCGTGAATTTTGGCATGACTTGTGCCAGAATATGTAGGAAATATCGAGTGCCCTGGATTTGTGTGTTGAGTATCCTGGTAGTTGTCTTGGATCGATTTTCAATTAATGTTTTAACTATGAACATAGGAAATGTCTGACGACGAAAAGGATTTCGGTATTTGCAAATACTGCGAAGACGAGCGCGGCCTATGCGACGGAATCTTCCTAGATGATGATAGGCGCTTCAGCATCAAGCTGGACGAGAACTTCGAAGTGGATACAGTAAGTCACAACGACAACTCCTTTTTCGTAATTAAGCATGACATTTGCTTCATTTGCTTCAACTTATAATTTAAGCATGACATTAAGCATGACAAGTCTTTTTTTTTACTATTCTACTAGTGTATCCCCTGCCATGCAACAATTTTTGTATTGAATAAGATAGGTTTCAGTCGTACTATGGAGGAAAAGAAAGTTTACTTGAAGACCGAGCATGGTTATATTCTCCATGCATAATTATACAATTCAGACGACTACACCTATTTTGGATGCAAAATATGGCGAGCACTATGCAAGACTTATGCATTTGAGCCTGATATGGTTATCACCTTTGATATCCGTTCGGAAGGTGATATTGAAAGTAATACCGACATCTGGGTCGATGTGCAGACGCCTCCAGTTATACCATTATGTAAGCTTCTCAACCATATTTATGTCTTTGATATTGTTTATTCAAAAATAGTTGACAACTAATTTGTATTGTCAGCTTATTTCGGTGCAAGCAAACATGTCCAGCGCTTGGTAGACAGGACCTACTACTGTCCCGAGGCTGAACTAAACTGCGATGAGCTAAGTCATTATGTTTCATGGCTTGAGGATCTTGATACTATCAAGACAAATTTTCTTCCTGCATTTAGAAATGTTAGTACTGAAAACGTGCGACCAATAGTGTTCGTAATGAACTATGGTCACATCTATTTAGGAAGGATGGTAAGATTTTTACTATTTGTCCTCAGTGTATCTTTTCCATACATTATTTTTGAAGCTAAACTTCATTGCTAAGTATGTTACCATACGATGTTCTTCAACAGGGACTCCCGGTGAATGTTGTGCCTTATGGGATCGAGACTAAAGGTACCATGAGTATTATTAGCTTACGGCCAAGATATCCTACAGATTACTTTAGTGCATTCAAGATTAGCGACGGATGCTTAATAGTGCAAGACTGGACCAAATGTGTGATGGAGAAGCGCAGAGAAGTACCAGGGGGCAACAAACAGATGCGCTACCCATGATTAGGAGACCGGTTCATCTGCGTGCTCCAACTTGATCAAGGAGGAGAGCTACACATGTTTTGTGTTATTTTACCTAAGGGAGAGCAGCAGGAGTGATTAGCTAGCTAGAAATGAGTTTGAGGATGATGATGTGCTACACTATTACTATGATGATAAAACAGCTAGTGTTGGTGGTAATGACTATGATGATTAGTATTAGCTAGTGTTAGTGGTGATTAAATAAATACTGTTGGTGGTAATGACTATGATGATGATTAAATAGCTTGTGCTGGCAGATTAGATTCAAGTGGAGGCAACATGTGGTGCACATCGAAAGTACTACTAGTCCAAACTAGATCAAGTTTGGATTAGTAGTATACTTTTGACATGCACCATATATTGCCTCCATTTGAACCTAATCCACCTTCATTTGACACACTGTTATGGACATAATGATGTAAACCTCATAACTGGTATTGTACCAATATTTTTATGATGGCGCATAAATACACTAAAAAAAGAATACTAGTAGCGATGGAGAGAAAACACGCTGCCAGTAGTTACATTAGCAGTAGCGTGGGAGTGAACAAACACTGCAGCTATTTGTCCTAGCAGTAGTGCGTGCGGGCACGCGTTACTGCTAAGCAATAGTTGTAGCGCCTTATTAGTAGCACGCCTACCCGCGCTACTAGTGAGCACAAAACCAGTGCTACTGCTAGGGTTTTCCCTAGTAGTGTAGACTGATGTATATTATCTTTTTTTTGCAGGAACTGATGTATTTTATCTACTGTTGCAGGATATTTGAGATCACCGTGAGCCTGTGTTTTGATTTTCAGCCGAAAAAACCAGATTTCGGCCATCTCGGCCTAGGGCGAAATATATCTTCGACCGAAATTGATCCAATTTGACAAATTTTGGTCAAAGTTTAGTCAAATTTCGGTCAAAGTTTGGTCAAATTTTGGCCGAAATTCAGCTATCTCGGGCTGGGGCGAAAAAAATCTCAAACCGAAAGTCAAAACGCAGTCGTGAGCTCATCTAGCAGCACAACTCCTTCAATCTGAGGTAAAACACACACCCCACTGCCTACCCCTTGTTTCTTTTTCTAAAATATTTGATACTAGAAGAGAACGTTGATTTACCTCTGAATAATTGGCTTCTTGTAGACAGATTGTGTGCTATTGAATTATTCTTGTTCACATGTTAAAGTATCATTTGTAATTGCATTGTAGATGGACAGAAAAACAAAGATGTTAATTTATGCGGTCTGCAATCCAGTGGTTTGTCAACATGATAGCATTGGTTGTTCAATCCAGAAAAAGAAAAAGAAGAGAGGCAATTACGTATGCCCCATTTGATGAGAGAGATAGGATGAGAAGATAGTATTTTGACAACAAAATATGGAAGAATGACACAACTTGTCTGAACATGATTAGGCTTCGGAGAGAACCTTTCTTTAGGTTTTGTCAAATATTTAGGGATCGCAACTTGCTAAAGGACACAATACACTTGACTGTTGAGCAACAAGTAGCCATGTTCTTGCACACTTTTTGTTTTGGTCTATTATGAAACAGTATAGTTTTTCGAAATTATGACTGTACATAACATGTTTTTTCCTTCCATTGAAAAATTGCAAATTATGAGGGTAATCTCACCATCTCAAGTCAAAAAGGTTACCACAACCCTTATCCTTCATTTATCCCTCGAACCAAACACTACAATGGCTATCCTCAACCATGTTTCATCTTTTGAACCAAAAAAATATGGGATAACTCCACCCTTCCAACCAACCTGAAAAAGGGCTATCCCTAGCCAGCTGGTTGGGGATGCCTTCAACCACCCTAGCCTGGCCCTCAAACCAAACACATCCTAAGGTATGCTTCGTTTAGTATCTGACCTTTGACTCTATAGCCCATTAAGGTCTGGTGAGTGCACATGCTCAATTATGTGATGTAGTTGTTTTCATGTTCTACAATTCGGTGGTACCAGGTTGTGTGCACAATGGGATGTTCTTAAAGATCTGAACTTGTTTCAATGGAGGCATACAATTCAGTTGAGAACTATTTTCTCAACAACCATTGGATGCTACAGGTCTAGGTATAGCTAATTCAGTTGAATCTTGGCTAAGAGGTTCTCTGATAGTTAGGGCAACCACATTTTATTCTCAAGCCATTGAATCTTTTGGTGAAATGCATCGAGCTGGTTTTAGCATGACCATTCATGCAATGCTAGCTTATTTTCTGAAGTGGGCTACTTCAGTACGCTTAGTCAATTGCAAACAGGGTCATGTAATAGGTAGGATCAACAAGAGTTGGCTGGCAACTGCTATATAGTACATATATGTTATGGATCAGCAAAGTTTGTTATTTTTTCTTCTTGTTAATTTAAGCCCTTAAGGTTATGTTGTTAAATGCGTACACAGAACTTAGTTCCAGATTTAACAAGAGCACATTTTACAATGAGCTTTATAGCTGGTGTTGATCATAATCAGTAAGTGTCCAGAGCATTTCAATTATTTTCTGCTTTGTGCACATTAAATACCTAGCGTTCAGTATGCCTATTTGTAGCATATTGCAGACTTGTAGTGAAGTAGCGCCATGCTAAGTACTAGATGCACCTTATTTTCAAATATGCTTTTCTGAAAATGTAATATACTTAAGGCAGCTTGTGTTAATTTTTTGGTATTACTCCCTCCGTCCCAAAATAAGTGTCTCTTAACTTTGTACTCCCTCCATTTCTAAATATAAGTCTTCGTAGGAATTTCACTATGGACTACATACGTAGCAAAATGAGTGAATCTACACTCTAAAATGCATCTATATACATCCGTATGTGGTTTATAATGAAATCTCTACAAAGACTTATATTTAGGAATGGAGGGAGTACTAACTTTAGTACAAAGTTGTACTAAAGTTGAGATAGTTTATTTTGGGACGGAGGGAGTATGTGACTTCCACCAGATAGTAAATAGTTATACTATTTATGAGATATAGTAGAATCGATTATACATGGGTATAAAGTAGAAAATTGTAAGGCATCATATGTTGTTTCTTGGGATACCACCACACAAGTAGTAATTTCATGGAATAAATCAATCTCTTTGTCTAGCATGTTTTAACTTTTCACATGGCCCGTTGAACGACCATTCAATTTAGAAGACGCATTTAAAATTGTGTGGTTCTGCAACACCTCTGTTTTTGCTCAACAAAGAAATAACAATGTTGCACCAAATAGTTTTTAAGTTCTGTATTTACTTCCTAAATGCATTAGTTTATGCACACAATAATTTTTTACTAAGGATCTTACTGATATAAGTCCGAACTATGTATTTGAACCTTTCTAGCAATATGAATAACCATCCATGTTAGTATATTATCCTTTTTCTGATAATGATCTATTGCAGCTCTAGAAACTAGGTCTCTCATCCATGTCAATAATGCTTGAAAATCAATTCATTTGCCAAATAAATTGTGAACAATGATGTCATATATGTCAACCAGCCAGCTATGTATATAATTTTTGTGAGCTCTGGATTCAACTGATATGTCTAACCAGAACGAAATAGCAAGTTTTGTGCAACTTCAAATTTTCAGAGAAAATGATGCTTAATTCAAGGGGTAGTTTTGGCTCTGGACTTTTGAACTATTAATTACTTACAAATTGAAGTACATAACTAACCCAGAAGGCACTGGCATCTCACTTACCTGACTGCCTATCTTCTCTGCATGCTGCCACTTTCGGATAAAATGCCGCCGTTTCATTTCTTTTTAAAGAAGTACAATGTTACAGTTAATAATCCTTCATTATATTGCTTGTATTACAGAAGAAATGATTTCCCTTCTTGTCAAATAGAAAACAGCTGACACGCCCAAGTGTGAAGTAGTTGATGGTCGAGAATTGAAATCAAGGCACAGGGGAGATATCTCAACTATCCCATCTATAACAGGTTTGTTGGTTTCTCCCCAAACATTTTCAGTTGTTGCATATAGTTGTGCGCAAATACTTGACATGTTTTTGCTCCGACAGAGAGAAGGATTGGCAAGATTTCAATTTTGTTCAAAATTGTGTTGATTTTGATGTCGTTTCATTTTTCAAGTACGCAAGGACCCAGAGTTATTCAAGAACCTTCTTACCCATGACCACTATGAGCAGGTGTTGCATCAGGTCTTGCTGTGCTGGAAGCTCTCTAGGAATGACTCCTCTGCCATGCCTCGCTTAGCAGCATAATTAGCACGGTCCGGATTGCAGTCAAGACTCCTCGAAGCAGATCAATAAGATCATGGGGCTTGTCCTACTGTTTCAATGCAATCATGTAACTAATAACCAGTCCATTCATCAATATCATCCTTATGTAAAATGATTTAGTAGGCTAGTTGACGATGTGAAATTATGAGATCGTTTGATCTGCCCATTTTCACTAGCATTCCCTTTTTGGATACCATTCACATGGTAATTCATATCTCTTGTGAAGGCCAAAATTTAACCACCACTAGAACTATGATAATTAGCCTCCTTTCATAATTAATCTCAATACATGCTTACATGGATATGCTAATTGTTATTGTAATGAAAAACAATCTAATTTTTGTGAATAGTTTTGTCCATATCTTCCAGGTTACTTCTTTCAGCGAAGTCAACATTTAAGGTGGCCAACCTGATGTGGTGTCTGTGTGCATGCTCTGAAAAAGTCATGTATGTGCAGGCTGTGAAGGATACTTCAAAACTTACATTTCAGTGATGGATACTTCTATCAGCGATGGCAACATTTCAATGAAGGATACTTCAGAACTTACATGTAGGAAATGTCGTATGTGTGCATGCTCTGAAAAGATAAACACGTGTATGTGTCTTGTTATTCTGTAGCTATTTAATAATATATCAATGGTGTCAAGAGGACAAGTCCATGTTCTTCCTGTCAAGTACTATAAGTCTCTCTCGAAAGAAAATATTCTTTATACAACAAGACAATACTTATTACGATTTTTGCATGAAGTCATGGTTTTTTCCTTGGATTGTGGGTTTGCATCAGTGGCTGCAAGTCGAGGCTGCCTACGTTGCCACTGACAGTAGGGCACTATATTTTGTTCCTTATTTTAGTGAGGGTTATTAGTTCTTCTATTTTGATTAACCGTGTTATGATAAATACGAAGAATCTCATTAGCAGAGTTTTTAATTGTTTTGGGTGCGTATCAAAGAAACAAGGTCATGTATTGTTGCTGAACGACGACAAAGTTTGGTAATGTAGGCTGTAGGAGAAATGGGGAGAATCATTCCAGGGATTGTAAACGGTTGAGATAGCAAAATATACACATCTGATATTTATTTTGTTTTCTATGAAGGATTTTTACATCATAGGGATCCCCTACTTGGTGAAAGTTGTGGTGTCCATGGGAGAGGCAAGGAGCATGAGCATGTGAGAGAAACAGTGTAGTGTAGAGAGCAGGGACTAGATGCCCGTTATGAAGTTGTGTCATAGTAACCAGCTAGAGGGACGATGATGGATGAAATCAGTTACATAACAAAATACAAATATGATGGATGAGTCATCAATTCAAGTGAGAAGAACTTGTTTCATGTGATTTGTAGTGGCCAAAAGCGGAAACAAATTGTTTGCACAACACCTAATTCAACAACAAAAGTGATACGCCTTGATCATTATGTGCATGTGATATAATTCTAGATATTTTTCTTTGTATGGGGTGATTCTAATACTGAGGTAGGAGGGTTCATATGAGTGGAGCTATCGTATCTCATGCAATGCTTAAACAGGAAAATAATGAAAGCAATTTAGGTTTTTTGATGTATAACATTGCAAAATTGTACAGGGACCTTATTTAATTTGTCAGAACTTTGTATAGGGAGTGCATGATGACGAATGTTGGAAGACATTCAAAGTTAGAGATGAGGGAATGCTTATGGCAATATGGCGAACTTAAAGAAAACATATGCGAATTTGAGCTGGGTGGCAATGTAGAGCCAAAGCCAAGTGTCTGGTATTCATCTGTTAGATATGAAGTGGGCTGACAACATAGCGAATTATTACACAAGTGATCAAAGAGCTGAAGTTGAGGGGCCTGTGGTAGATTCATTTATTGGCCCGTGGCAACGCACGGGCGTTCTACTAGTTGGTGTTAGTGGCCTTGTATAGCTGCAAATTGTAATTTTGATAGTGGCCTTGTATATAAAAATGGAGGTAGTATAACATTGGGAATTCAGATGGCATATCTAAATCAAGACACAAATCAACACCACTAGGGATTCAGACAACTCATCAAAGTTTGCGCCAAACATGCGCGGCAATTGCTGCAAAGAAATAGTCCAATTTCTGTCACCCATAGCGATGGCACTTACAAATTCAGTCAGGGATTTTTGCCCCTTAAACACGGGTATGAAGACTAAATATAACATTGCGAACTCAGATAGACGGTAATCTGTCCATACAACCACACATACATACTTTCACTTAGTCTATTTAGGCCTCGAATAACAAATTCAATACAGGTCCATAGTTTTTCACCCACAAGCTGGGGGAGGGGCGGTGGTGGATGTGCTGCAAAAAGCCCCATCAATGTAACCGGGGCAATTCCACGGACAAGCACACACGCAACCAAAAGATCTTCATGGGCCGCACGAAGTCTGAACCACTACTCCTTCGCATCAGTCAAGGATCTCCTTGTACAGAAAATCTGGGATATCTCCCTTGTTCCCCTTCATGGTCACAATCTCTTATGCAATTTTCATCCCTAGGTGCTCAAGTTGTGCCTGTTGAAAAAACATGAGAGAAATACAAGTGCACCAATCGTCTTGTGCATTCAAACTTTTCCAGACAAATATAAGTGCCATTTCATAATGGGGTAAGAGTCAATCGAAGGTACAGACCGGTGAACTACAGGATATAGTGCATGACATACACGACGCTATCCTCCCTACGAGCATGGCACATGGTTATTACTGTCAGTGCAGGCAAAAGAACTTTTCTGTTTCTATGCTTCATACAAATAAACTCACCTCCTGCATGGTTGGTGCTGCGCCACCAAGTGGTACAGAAATTTCCACCCGATAGTCTCGACCAACCCTGCACCAAACATGTCATTGAAAAGCCGGCAAAGTCTAAGCTGGAATTTCCTAGCCAATGTCTCTGTGGTTCCTCTTTATCTCATATGTCGGTCTGTCTCTATTGGATCAAGTACCATCACAATATTCTTCTCAGTATCAAGAATGTATAAGGACCAACGGTCCATAAAGAGCACTGGGAACATGAACTGAAATTGAATTCAACAAAAAAACAGATACAAATCTATCACAATGAAGCATACCATTCAGTATGTCTTTAATTACCACACCCAACACCTTTACCTTCTTCAGCCAATCAATTCTGTAGACCATCAAATCAGAGTTCATTATCATGCTGATGTAATCCTAGTCCACTTCATCTCGTCTCCCCTACAAAGCTCTTCCACTGGATTATTTAATTGTCCAGGCATTATATTTCGGTCGCTCGGACACCGAAGGCCATTGCTCGCCCACACATGCTGATGTAAAAGCAAGCAAGATCCGATGGTGCTGCCGCAGGGATAGCCAAAGTAAAGATGTCGACTACAGACTCGTTGCAATGGACCTTGATGCAACAAGCCTGATTCGTGGACCGATGGAGGGTCTTGACGCTGTTTGGGCTGGGATTGGATGGATGTGGAGGGTGTCATGCTTGGTTTGGTGCCCGTGAAAGATTGTGACCTCCCCGGGGATCTGTCTGTGGCCGTCGTAGAGGAGTTTGTGGCCCTCCCTCGACGAGCAAGAACAATGCAGGCGGCAACAGGAGGTAGGGATGGATGCGTGGATGGATGTTGACCGTTTCTCGAGGTTACGGTGAGGAAAGTCAAGAGCATGAAGTTGAGATCGGATAGGAGTTTGAGTTCTTGTTGGCCACGGCTGGCCTCCACTTCAGCCATGTATTTTTTCGTGTGCGAGCGGAGCAGTTTGAGTTACAATTTTTTTGGGGATGTATGGAATTTGAGTGGACCGTGGGTTGATTCTAAAAAGTTGAGGGGCTTGTCTGCAGAAGTGCATGACGGACCAAGTAGGTAATCATGTTCTTCATTATTGTTGGTTTATGTTGATGATCATCTTCAATAAAACTTTCTAATGTTGTGTTTCTAATCCAAGGACCGCAGATTCGCCAAAGATGAGGGGATGATAAATGAAAGAGACTAATTGTAAAATTTAAAAGCCCGTGATAATGCACGGGTATTCTGCTAGTAATTGATATAGCCCAAGGTGAAGTGTGAATAAAAGACGCACACAACACAAGAAAGACAACAACAACAATAGTCACCCAAAGGCGGCATGAATGGTAATATATGCATATTTTGACAATCTTATATTATATATAGGAAATTTCCTCATAAAATCTACTGCTAGCTAGCTAAAAACTCAATAAATAAGCTATCAAAAAAAGCTCTAGGTCCATGCCTGTAATTTAGCTGGTCACACGATTATATATATGGCACCGCTTGGAACCTCGAAGGGGCACCAATGATGGACACACGTCAAATGAAAAATCCAGTATATCTTAGCTTAATCAGTGTGATACAGTTTCTTTCAAATGCATGGGTCCGCTTGTTCATGGGCATGTTCCATGAGGGAATAAAATAAAAAGAAAACCATGTTTGCTACTAGTAATTCTCACTCCATCCGGGTTTACTAGTCTCTTCGTATTTATGATCATATTTTAACCATAAATTTAAGTAATAACATATAAGTTGTGTGTACTAAATATAACATCAATAAAAACCATATTAAAATATGAATTCAACAGTATAATTTTTAGTGACATGCATTAACATTTTGCTAGCCTAATATGTGCTTAAAGTTTGGCCCAAAATACAATGAGGACTAATAAAACCAGACGGAGGTAGTACAATTGAGAATTCTTTGGAGTGCAAGCCATTCAGAGAATCGTCAATCTGGTGTTGAGTTTTGTGCAATATTTCATCAGTTTTTTAACTTTTAAAAAATCAAATTGTTACAACCCATGGACATTTTCTAAATTTGTACATATATAGACAATTTTATAAAGCTATGGGTGGCCGTAGATAGACACATATAAAATCACATAGCCATGCCATGGGCAATGGAGAGCAATCATCATATACTAACACCATTGCCTCCTAATTTTTCTTGATTTGTATATGTGTAAACAAATTAATAATGTTATCGGCAGCCGCAGATAGACCCAAATAGAAATTATACAGCTGTGCCATGTTTGCTAATTCTCATACAATTTAGAATTCTTTAGGGTGAAAACCATACAGAGAATCGTCAATCTTTTCGTCTTCTTTTTTGCGAGGGAGAGAATCGTCAATCTGGTGTTAGATTTCTGTGCAAGAATTCATCAGTTTTCTAACTTTGAGAAGAAGAAAGAAGTCAAAATTGCTACGATCTGCTAAAGATTTTTGAGATTTGTATATGTGTGAACAAACTTATAAAGTTATGGGTGGCCGTAGATAGACACGAATAAAAATCACATAGCCATGCCATGGAGAGCAATCATCACATACTAACACCATTGCCTCCTGATTTTCCTCAATGTGTATATGTGTAAACAAATTAATAATGTTTTCGGTAGCCGTAGATATACCCGGATAAAAATTTTATAGTCATGCCACGTACGAGCATAGCATGTGAGCAAACATCACATAATTAATGACACCAATGCCTAATAGTAGCATGATGTGAGGTGTAGCTCCCCAGTCCACATCATGCATGCCGAGCAAATAATTCGCATCTCGGCGGCCACAGCCTCCTCAGCTTAATATCCCCCATTATATAAACGACCCACGGAACTGAGAATCCTCGCCACCATCCCTAAAATCAAGTGTTCTTGCATCAACACATGGGCATGGCTCCCCTCTTCCGCTCGTTGGCTCTCCTCGTCCTCCTAGTCACCCTGTCCAGCACCACATTGCCCTCCTCCCGTGCTACGTCCGGCGATGGAGACGACCATGACCTGCTGATGCTGGGTAGGTTCCACCGGTGGATGTCAGCGCATGGCCGGACGTACCATAGTGCCGCTGAGAAGCTGCGGCGGTTTGAGGTGTACCGTCGCAACGTGGACCTCATCGACGCCTCCAACAGGGACGCCGAGAGGCTCGGCTATGAGCTCGGCGAGAACGAGTTCACCGACCTCACTAACGAGGAGTTCATGGCGCGGTATGTCGGTGGCGCTTATGGTGGAGCCGGTGATGGTGGTGGTCTCATCACTACTTTAGCTGGAGATGTTGCCGAGGGGGCGGCATCATCCAAGAACGCCATCGAGGAGGATCGTAATTTGACGATGACTGCCTCTGACCCTCCCCGGCAGTTCGACTGGAGGGAACATGGTGTCGTCACGCCTGCTAAGCAACAAGGAGCATGTGGTAAGCAGTTTATATGGCATGCATACGTGTGGTTACACAACTGAAACCACCTTGTTACACAACATTGCTGTAGGATGCTGCTGGGCATTTGCTGCAGCGGCGACGGTGGAGAGCTTGAACAAGATAAATGGCGGGGAGCTGGTTGACCTGTCCGTGCAGGAGCTGGTGGACTGCAGCACGGGCGTGTTCAGCTCGCCATGCGGCTACGGGTGGCCCAAGAGCGCACTCGCATGGATCAAATCAAAAGGGGGCCTCCTCACGGAGGCCGAGTACCCCTACATGGCCAAGCGAGGCAGATGTGCGGTGCACGACGCCGCCCGACGCATCGGCAAGATCACCGGCGTCCAGGAGGTGCAGCCGGGGAGCAGTGAGAGCGCGCTGGCGCTGGCCGTGCTCGGGAGGCCGGTGACCGTCCAGATCGACGGGAGCGGCCCCGTCCTGCAGAACTACAAGTCCGGCGTGTACAGGGGGCCGTGCACCACCAGCCAGAACCACGTGGTGACGGTGGTCGGCTACGGAGTCACCGGTGCCGGAGAAGAGTACTGGATCGCCAAGAACTCGTGGGGACAGACCTGGGGTCAGAAGGGCTTCTTCTTCGTGCGCAGGGGAGCCGACGGGCCCCGCGGGCTGTGTGGCATCGCCATGTACGGTGCCTACCCCGTCATGTAGTTAGTATATCGGCATATAGTCTGCGCGCTGGGTATACATATGATAATGTGCAAACTAAATAAACTGCATCCATGCATGTGCACGCACATGCTGGCTATGCGAACAACGATGCCACGGATACCTGGATGGCTGGATCTACACTAAATTACGTTGGCACCATATCTCTAGATGATACGATATAGTTCTATATGTGTGTGTGTGTGTGGTTCTACGTGTGCCATGATGTGTATGCTTTGACAGGTGTATATGTTTGAAATGGAAGTGCAAGTTCTTAATAATAAAGTTATCTACTATATATACTAAAACATAAGGCAAACAAGCCGCCAAGTTCGTTCACATATGCTTAAAATATATACTCCATTTCATTCAAAGAAAAATATATACTCCGTAGATTTTAAATACAATAATTGAGATAGAATATAAAGGGATACCCACAGCCCAAATTATGTACATAAAGTGTGAATATTCATTTCTGAGCCCAGACTCATCTACCCCCGGTGAAGAGAAAATTCACAGCAAATACTAAATAAATTCAAAAAAAATCGATTTTTTTAAGCATGGAAGATAATTTGGTGCGTGAGGAGCGCTCCAAATTTCAGATCCTTTGGATGTATGAGTAGCTCGCAAAGCCTTTAGTCCCAAATAAGTTGGCGTAGAGTAGAGGTGAAACTCATAACATCTCGCGGCCGAGTAGCTCTAAAAAAAACAAATTTGGTCGGAACAATACATGAACAGTAAACTTTTTTACAAACCCCAAATTTGTCTATTTTTGCCGAGAACTACTCAGATGTCCAAATGATCTGAAATTTGGAACGCACCTCACACACCAAATTATCTTCCATGCAAAAAACAATTGGTATTTTTTGAATTTTTCTAATATTGTTTTTGAATTTTCTGTTCATCATGGGTGCAACTGAGCCTGGGCGTCAAATCACCTCATCCCATAAAGTGCATTAAATTTCACCTACTTGGAAAAGAATTTGAAGCTGTGCACGAGCTACACATGATTTTGACCGCTCAAACAAATCGTGGATGCACATGTTCTTCTGTCCGGCTAGGGAAGAAACTTGGAGGCGTACACATAGTTACACATGATTCAGAAATATAAGTATAAGTAATAATACTAAAGCGGTCGGGAAGCTTTCCCGTTTTCTTCTCTCTTTTTTTTGACTTTTTTCTCACTTCTACTGTTCATTTACGGGGTCACCTAAATAGTAAGCACGAACAGTACTGGTAGTGAACAGTGTCCCCCGGAGAAAAATACACACGTTGTTCAGAAAAAAAATGAGATTTTTTTAAACATTATTTCTCTCCCCATCCTCGACCCTCACATCCTTATATAAAGGGTTAAGATTTAGGATTTTCTACACATCGTTTTTGTCCACTGGCGTACCGCTGCAGAGCCGCCTTGATGGTCTCCCGATCCTTTCCGATGATGGTGTTGCTGAGGCACAAAACAATAAACCGGAACAATATATTTGCATGAATAGTAATCCGTGTGAAAAATAAGTTCTTGGTCGATTATTGTCCATTTTTACACTACGATGTCAGTGAACAGTGCATCAACAATCACCGGAACAAAAACTGGAACAGTATTTGAATAAACCCAGAACTGCTAGCCAAAACAATAACCAAATAAACCAAAACAAAAAACTCGAATAACCTGGAACGGTAAAAACCAATGAAATGAAAGAACACCTGAATAAAATCAAAAACATTAACTTACCCGTATCATAAAACCGAAACAGTACCTGAATTGTAACCCGGAACCATACACTCGAATAAACTAGAACAACAAAAAGGGTAAATCAGCACTATGCATCTATGTGAACAGTAAACCAGAAGAAATACAAAAAAGGGGAAGAAAAAGGCATCTCTTCCCCCCGCAACCCGGAACAATAATACGGAACAATACCTGAATAAACTGAAAATATTAACCCACCCGAACCGTAAACCAAAACAGTACCTAAATTGTAACCCAGAATAATACACCTGAATGAACCGGAACAATAAAATAGTACATCAACACTATGCATTCACGTGAACAGTAATCCAAAAGAAATACCCAAATAAATCCCTAAAAAATACTGAGGCTCCTTCTCCCTCGGTGCATTCACCTACGCGAGGAGAATAGCCGATGTTGTTGCGGTCATGTACCTTGCCTTCTCCTTCCCCGTGGACAACCAGACAGAGGCTTCAACCACAATGTGGTCACTCAAGCCACCTTTACGACGCGACCAGTTTATGAACAACCAAAGAGAACAGGGAACATGAAAATAAAATATGTCACTCGACCAACATCTTCACTCCATTCCCTATTCTATTTCTTTGACCGATTCAAAGAGAAAGAGAAAAATACAAGACATTGAATCATCCGTGGAGGATAGTGTTTGCTCAAAAAACTATTGTAGAACCAGCTATTCCTCAGCCGCCAAAATTTCCCAAAGTATGCATATACCACTTATCCTATATCACAGTTTGAAAAGCATATTGGGGTGAACGTCCTATTATCAGATTAACCATTCATAGATACTGTGTTAAATAGGCTCTCCGCCAATTACTATTCACTTTTACACCACGACAAACTCCACTAATTACTATCCATTTTTACACCGCAACGAATTTGGGGTTTAAATTACTTACCAAATTTTAAATATGAATTTTATTAAATAAATCCATGTTTGAGAGAAAATGAAAGAGTGACAGCTAGGAACTAGATATGAAAAATAGGTGACAAAGATGCACAAACTGGACAAGAAATATTTCCCTACTATAGGGTCTATACATTGGTAACAATCTCATTCGATCTCACTGTTGATCAACAGGCCATATGAGAACGAATACAAATACATATTGCTATGGCGCCCATTACATTTTTGCACTTACGAAAGGGGAAAATATGTGCTTGTGAAAAAAATATTATTAGGCAAGGCAGTTTACTGAATTTATTAATTCATGTAATGTTTGTTACATGTACACAGATCATGGTGTAAAGATAGAATTTGTGTTCTTCTTTTCATTTTATTTTCTCACATAATACATGTTGTTTTTCTTGCTTATTTCAACAAAATACAGACTAAATCTGTCACGGGCGCGGCGTGCGTCGCACTTCTGTGGCGCCAGTAAAAGTTATAGCTGCACACGTTTATGTGTCCGGCTAGGACTTGGATCAAACTAACTGCACACATGCATGTGTCCGGCTAGGACAGGGATCAAACTAGCTAGCGAGGTAAGGGGAAAGTCTGAATAAAACCTTGAACTCGTAGTTCCCGTCGAAACCAGACCCTTTACCTTTTAATCCCTGAAATCAGTACTCCGTACTAATCAATCCCGGTCAATCCTAACCTTGCAAAATTCTAGACTAGTTTGGTGCACTAGGAAAACGCAATCCCCACCCGGATCATCCTCTTCTCTCACTAACTTGGTGGAGCTACAGTCAGATCCATCAATCTGCATCTGCATGACGCACGCACACACAATGAAACGACGTGGCAGCTCGGTGATGTTGGTGCCGTGTGCAGCTCCGGGAGTGGTTGTGCGACGGCAGACGAGGGGCTTGCCGGCCGGCCAGTGGCGTGCAGCCGTGAGAAACATCTTTACCTAGCTGATTGAGCGCACGAGAGCTTGCAGAGCGCAGCTTCACGGAGAGGAAATTTTTATAATAAATTTAAGACATATCGTCGATCATTTCAAAACCAAGCAATCACACGAATACGACACCGAGATTTGTTAACGAGGTTCACCGATATGGCTACATCCCCGAGGCCTGACTACAGGCGCTCCTCCCTGTGACACCGTCACAATACTGCACACCGGTCACCTGGGACCGGCACACGCCGCCGGCTTTCCCTTGCGCGCCTGTGCTATTATGTTGACATAGGTTACATCGTGTGTACCCCTGCTATATATGAGAGGTCCTACTAGGACACAACTCCGTATCCTATTTAAACACAATACTACTACAAGTCCAACTATAACGTACCTTGTACACTATATTCGACACAACTCCAACAAACTCCACCTTGGCGAATATACTCCGTCACTCTGGATTTGTCCATGTGTCAAACTTCCATGTACATTGGACTTGAACTTATCCCATAAGTATCACTGCTACTTCAAAGACTCCATGTGACTCCACCTGCAATTTGTAGTCCCTTCTTTTTTTGACCACCATCAACACTCGAGCAAAATTAAGTTCCTCTATAATCTAGTGTATGCTCCCAACTTCCAGAGCTTCGTTCAACGCATCACACACTGATCACTGACGTGCGTGAAAATGAACAACTCATATATTGGGTGTCACACATAAGAGTTACCTGAACTCAATATCACCGCTCCTTTCTTAGCCGTCTGTCTGAATCTTGAAGGAATTTCACCATTGCTTGTAGTCATCCCGAGTCAAATTCACAGTTGTCTCATCACATGTATGACCACCATAGCCATGACCCGTCTCCATGCCCGTGCGTACCGCACGCCTCGCCGCTATTACCGCGTCGAGCCTCTGCTGTCCCGGTTGAATCTCAAGGGTCGTGAACCCACACCACTCAACCCCTACTGCAGAGTACCGCCGATCATCACCGACCGATGACAAGTTTCATGCTTCCATCAGACCACTGGGCTCTAGTCCAAACTGCATGTCACTCGCTTTTCCTGCTGCTGAATAGGCTTCGACTCTCTGTGCACTTACGCTGTAGCCCCTCAATCCAGCTCCACCTTCAACATGACTCCATGGTAGATGATCAGTCCACCCTTGCGCCCCGTCGACTTCAAGCTCTCATGTGCATCATCTTGAATCAACCCCGCGCCATAGTCTTGTTGAAGCCACACAAGCCTTCAGGCCTGCGCCATGTGTTTCCACGCCCAGAAGTCGGTCACCATCAACATCACGCTCCTATGTCGTCGTCGCCGATCCCATCACCGTCTTCTGTACCAACCGACTCACGTCGATCCGTCAGACTGCCTAGTACGACCCAGCCAAACTTCTCCGACTGCAGACACATTTCAGACTTCTCAAGTCGTCACCGTGACCACCGTCATCCATACACACATGTGTAGTGACAAAGAAAACCAAAGAAAAAATTCCCTCGTAGCTTTCCTGTGTGAACCACACGTATGTAGCTTCTGGATCCCTTCTTTTATTTCTTTCTTGATGATAGCATCACGATCAAACTCTAGGTCCTTGTGCCAAAAAAAATTCTCAAACAAATCTCACATAGTACACAATAATGCTCCTGGACTTCAGCCCCAATTGTCTCGGCCCTACTCGTGCAACACTTATCAAACCGAACTTGTGTTCAGCCCCTGACCAGCAAACAACTCCGAACTGGCCGTGAAAGCACGCCCGTATGGGCCACCTCCTGCCTCCCCTTGGACCGCTGCCTGTAGGCTGTAGCTGCTGTTGTGCGTCCGCTGGCTGACGCCCACGCTCAGTCCTGTTGCCGCACGCTAGCTCGGCATGATTCAATCTCGTCGAATCCTCCGGAACACGCCGCCACCAACTTCAACTGCTTCCTGAAGATTTCCACCACGAATCCATATACTTGCGGATCGTTCTGCAGCAACTCATCCACGATGTTCGTCGATTCGCTTCCGCTCCCACGATCACTTCCCGAAGAATTTTATGGATATTTTCTTCCCCTCTAGATCAACAATCCATCGAGATTGTTATAATAAATCCAAGACATATCGTTGATCATTCGAGGACCAAGCAATCACACGAGTACGACATCGAGATTTGTTAACGGGGTTCATCAATATGGCTACATCCCCGGGGCCTGACTACGGGCGCTCCTCCCTGTGACACTGTCACAATACTGCACACCGGCCACCCGGGTGCCGGCACACGCCGCCGGCTCCCCCTTGCGCATCTGTGCTATTATGTTGGCATATTTTGCATCGTGTGTCTACCCCCGCTATATATATGAGAGGCCCTACTTGAACACGACTCCGTATTCTATCTAAACACAATACTACTACAAGTTCAATTGTAATCTACCTTATACACTATATTCGACACAACTCTAACAGAAATGAGGAAGACGACAACAATGGCGGTGGTGCTTGATCAAGCGAGTGTGGCTGGTGTCGTCGCAGTTGCTAGCCCGACATGCTAACGACGATGGTGGATGGAGCACGGAAACACGAGATCCACATGGACATCACCGCCCGTACCGTACGCACGCGTCCAGGCTAGGCAGTGTCCCCGCGGGGCGTGAGTGTTCCGCCGAGTTGTGCTACTCCAGAAGCCCAGATCAACCAAGCATCCAGGATAGTAGTTTGCTGCACGTGGAAAGCTAGCTAGCCTCAAGGATCCATCAGGTGCTTTCTCTACACTTGCGTATGTGCATCTTCAACTCAAGTTCGACCAATCGATCAACCATGCTTCAGTTCAGTAGTTAGGATCTTGGGGCAGGCCATGACAAAGCCTAGGAAGTTGAGCGCAATGAGGCGACGCCACACACGTACGACGGCAACCATCTCCAGTGTCTAGTACGATCAAAGCTCCCAGACCTCTCCCTGCCCCTTCAATTCTGGCTGGCCATCTCGCATCTTTTTCTTATCGCAGATGTTTCAACAAAGGAGAGAACGACAGGGAGGACGAGGTAGAGGAGAGGGATGTATATGACATGTGGATCCGTATTGTCGGTGAGAGTAGCAGGTGAACCTAGTTGGGATTGCCTTTTTCCCGACGTGCCAAACAGGTTGAAGGTCGATATTAACCGGGATCAACAAGTATGGGGTGTCGATTTCAAGGATTAGAAGGTAAGGGTTCAATTTCGACAAGGCGTACGAGTTCAAGGTTTTTTTCAGACTTTACTCGCGGGGTAAATTAGAGTTTCATTTCAAAGATACAGAATTACAATGAAAGAGTTTCTTATTCAACACCATCTTAAATATTGTTTCCTATTTAACACTGAAAATATATTTTTCCCTGTCTAACAGCGAATCTAAATTTTGCACTTCTTATAACATTTTCATCCATTTTCTCATCCAACGCTGTTAAACTACACATAAAAAGACCTTTTACTCCTCAGATAATATGAACCGGCCATCCCAACGGAACAACGAAGTAGGCGCTGGCTATCGAACCGCTCCTGATCAATCACGCTCCTGCGGTGCATGTACACCGAAAAAGCAACGCCCTGATTGATTTTTCCAGCGGTACGTGTTCTAGCTAAGAGCAACTCTAGCAGACCCTGCAAAAATATAACTCGTAAAACGCGTTTGCGGTTCCATGAAGATCACGTTTACGGATCGAAAACTAGCGTGGCTGAACAGAAACCGCATTTAAACATGCATAATTTGAAGAAACACTTACGCGGAGATGCACAAACATAGTTCATTACATACTACATAGTTCATCACATGATTAACATACTACAAGCATAGTTATACTACATACTACGTTAAACTAGTACTAGAGGGGTTGGATCTGACGACGGCAAGATCGCAGCAAATGGACGATGCCGTGGAGGAGGCGGACGCTCAATCCTCCTCGCCGGAGCTGCACAGGTCGACGTATTTCGCCGCCTGCTCCGCACGGTTGCGGCGCCACTCCTCGGCCTTCTCCTTGGCGGCGAGGTTGGCAGCGACCGCCTGCCGTCACTGGAGGTCTTCGAGCTCCTCGGCGTGGCGCTGGCGCTCCGCTTGGCGATGGCGGCCGCAACGGCGTCGACGTCGGCGACATAGTCTTCCGGCCCGATGACTCCACGGCGGCCGAGCGGAGCGGGCTCCTCCTTCACGGGGACGAAGGGGAACGCGTCCGGCTCCTCCGGCTCCTCCTCGTCCTCCGACCACTCCCTCTTCACGGAGAGAATGCCCGCGCCGGAGAAGGAGGAGCTCCCGGCGTACGAGGACCTCGCGGAGGAGAAGAACGCGCGCCGGGGGTCGTACTCCGCCGTCTCGCTCCGCTGAAAGCTCGCCGACGGCGAGAGGCCATGATTGGTCCTCTTCCAGGCCCCGCGCTTCCTCGCGCCATCGAACCGGACACGTCGCTCGCACTCTGGGTCCCTTCCTCCACCGGATCTGCTGCCGGAGCCGCGTCCGGAGCTTCACATTCGGCCCCACATGACGGCTGGAGGCGGGGCGGGTGGTCGCAAGTAGCGAGAAATGTGGAGAGGGCGAAGGGGAATCACGTGGCTCGACGGTGGCGAGAGATAGGGTTTGGACCCGCAAACGAGTCGCGGACCCAGAGTTATAGCGGTCGGACGTGCGGTTTGCGGGCCGTGACAAAAAAAAATGCGGGCCGGGCGAGTATGCAAGCTCTGTTTTGACTGAAAAAATGGATCGAGTCTGCATACTTGCCTGAATTTTGCGGATTTACGTGTTTTGCAGGGTCTGCTGGAGTTGCTCTAAGCTAGCTAAACAACCGAATCGACTTCCTCGCACAAAAAAAAACGAATCGACTTGATCGATTCTGGCCGTAGCACTAGCACAACTCCATGCACACGAAAAGCTATTTGATAGCCCCAGGCCGGTCAACGAGCCAGTTGATTTCTCTTTGTTGCTTCACTGTTTGGTTTTGTTTTACAAGGGTGAGCAAATGCGTGTTTACCAGCGTCGATTTTGTTTATATTGTATGTGTCTCTCTGTTGGGTTTGGTCGACACCAAATAAGGAAAAAAAAACCCACCATTTGCACATTGTTTGCTTGCCTGCGTTAGTGGAGCAGTTTTGACATGATGTTTGGTGTGGTTAGGGTGATGCAACTACATGGTGTTTGGTTGCGTACATGCAGGGAGGTCGGCTTACCTACGTGGTGAGCTTACCAGCTACACTTTACACGATCATCGATCACACCAATAAAACAGCACTATAATCACGACCAACTGCATGATCATGATGAATTCTTGATCCCAAACTATAGATCCGACTTAAACCCTCTATAGCAGCTTGAACACATGCATGCTTGATCACGACCTTGGAGTAAGCATGTCGCCTACCTACTCTTAAACCCTCTGTAACAACTGTTTTTGTAACTCGTTACTTCTTCATTGCATGCTTCCCATGAACTATAAATCCCTGAAACCCTTCCTCGGAACATCACACAATACTTGTCCTAACATGGCAGGAGAGCAACAATTCAAGCAACAAGCAATTGAGCATACTAGACATGTAATAATAGAAGAAAGCATGCATGATCATACGACATAGCAAGTTCATCTTACCACTATATCTAAATCAGGAGGCATCTGATCCTCGATGGGAGGCTGGGAGTCCTCGACATAGGACGATAGAAATTGGCTCTCGAATAGGACAATGGCCTGACTAAACTCTTGGGTGCTCATGTCCCACAATCGTAGCACACACATGGATAGTAAGCATAGCACACACTATCAAACCATCTAATTGAACGCAACACGATATGAGTACCACGCACCAACTAGCATCCTACCAATCCACCATGGAGTTCAACACACGACCACACACCAACAAGCTAGCATGCTACCAATCAGTCACAACTAGCTATCAATCTTTGCCGACATGGAAACATCCCCTAGCATGCTACAAATTCATCACCACTAGCTACCAAAACATCACATTACCACATATCAGAAGGTACAATGCTACAATATGGTTATAGATATGACACATGCATGTTCACAGATCTAGCTAGAACGAGTACAAAGAAGGGGGTGATCGAATAGCTCGAAGGAGGCGCAGGCAGGTCAGAGAAGAGGAGGACGTACATGAGTCTTCCATGCAGTGTACAGCCGTCCAGAGAAGATGCGCCCCTTACCTACTCGTTAGTATCGATCCGCGTGGGAGGAAAAGCTCAAAGGCGGGGTGATGGTGGGAGTTTGGGCGGTGAGGTGAAGCTAGCTATATAGAGCGACAGAATCGGCGGAAGGTGACCACAATTCGTTCCAACACTATTTTGGAGATGCGCGTGGGCTCGCGTCATTTCTATGGTCGCATGAGCTCGACGACGCGTTCCCCTCCCCTGCATCGCCTGAGTCTGGCTTGCTGGAAGCTGTTGATTTTGTTGTTCCTAGCAGACTTGGCTGGGGAAGCTTTAAAGTCCATGTGATGCAGTTCAAACAGTGAATGTAGGCAACCAAACAATCCAATTTCTTTTCGCCCGGGCCTGGTTACGCTCAATGCGGGCAACCAAACATGTCTCTAATAAGCTATGTAGCTGCATGCCCGCATAGACACATGCAACTAGTCAGCTACGTAAAGTTCCCTCTGTCTCGCTTCCGCCGGGTCACCACTTGTGGCTTTTCTCCCCTCATGACCCACTTTGTATCCTTTTGATTATTGTTCTAAATTAATAAAGTATAGGAGCCCTCAAAATAAAAAAGCTACGTAGTTGTACAGAGCAAACCAAGCCGGTTGGACACATTTTTTTAAATATTATTATTAGCATCTAATAAGAATTGGGTCACAAAGCACATGAGGTGCAAAATGGTCTTTTCAGACGTCATTTAACACAGTTAAGGCTTAAAATTGACGGAAGCCTTTTTTTTAGAACACGGTACAATCGAAGCCGCTCACATACACGGGCATACATGCATCCCTATGAATCCACGTACGCACACCCTAATTAACTCTGGTGGGCTAGGGATACCACTGTCCTCCTAATTAACCATCCAACCGCAGGTTGGTTCGTATAGACAGAAGTCTCATAAAAAACATAAAATTTAGACTAAATGTTACGTAGGAAAAAAACATTTTTGGATGTCAAATAGAGAACAAAAATATAAGACAGTGTAAAATAAGGAATTCTCTCAATCACAATCTAGGGGCAAGATTTACTCAATACATAAACGCTCTTCGTGCAGTCAAACAGCAGTGCTACATTTAGTACGGTCATATCTTGACAAAGTATCTGCAAGCTAGTGTTAGCATTATATAAATGTGTAATATCCTATTAACAACTCATAGATTCAAAACAATATACTCCAGGCAGGTTATAAGCATGTTTTTAATTTTTAGAACGGCCGGACGGCAAAATTGATTTGCTACATACGTTTCATCCATGTATACTTAACATTCATCGCTGTTGATTATATGATGGATCTTAGCTATACGGACAATATTCTACATAGCCAGTGCACTAGAATTACTGATGTTATTTTAACACAGTATAATTAAGAAAAGCATTCACATAAACACACATACACTCACCCCATGAACATAGAAGAAATAGCATATGGAGCTAAGTTGTGAGCTTCTTCATTCGATTTCCTTCTTTCATGGACAAAAGTAACTTCGTTCAAGCTACTACAACAAAGTTTGCCCGGCTCCGACGAGGGAGGGGCGATGACAGCGGCGCGCCTTCAGCTCGCTTCAGTTTTTGTAGTCGTCCCTAGGCGGTCTACGGATCTGGATGTAATTTTTATTAATTCTAGTGTTCGTTGTACTACCATGATTGAAGATGAATAGATCGGAAGTTTATCCCGTAAAAAAAAATAACTTTGTTCAAGATGCATCTTCTGGCTTCGATCTCTTCAGTAACTAACACATAGATGCCACCCGCTCCTTTGTCGTTTACAACTAGTTGGCAATTGGAGGCAATGCTTCACGTCAGACTACAGCTTACAGTAGCAGGTTTTATTTCAGGAATATGGGCGCAGGTTATGGTTTTTTAGACCAGCGGAGATAGAGAAATGTGTATAGGCTTCGCAGCTACAAGGCCGGAGTTGCCAAACATGCGATATGTATAAGGGCGGTCGACGCAAATGCTATGTATTACTCTTTCCTCTCTTTTTTTTTTTGAGGGAAATGTATGCTCAGTAGAGTCTATAAATGGGCTGTCTAGCAGTTTGCCTCGGTCGGTTTTAGGAACCATCTGGAACTTTCGGTACGGTTTTGGGAAGGTTTCAAAAGTTTTTTTTTTATTTTTTTCATCAGTTTTTCTCGATTTCGTTTTTGGTTTATCTTTTCCTTATCCTATCCTTCTTTTTCTTCTCAAATTCATGAACATTTAAAAAAATTATCAACCTTTTTTTCAAAATACAGATTTTTTTGAATTCGCATAGATTTTCCAAACCGTGAACAATTTTTTGCAATTTTTTTATATTTTGGAAATTTGTGAACGTTTTCATTTTTGTGATCAACTTTATATTTGACGAGCTCTGTTTTTCAAATTCTTGAAGTTTAAAAACTTTAAATGATGAACAAACAACACAAAAAGACGAACATATGCTCGCTAACTGGGACACTCATGCTTTGGCCCAGGCCTATGTAGCAGCAGGGAACGCAAGTGATATTGCTCGCTTCGAGCGACACATAGCCGTGCCCCGCGATCGATCAGCTAGGGAAATAGAGCATAAATATTGTGTATTGTCCGCTGCAAGCTATAAGCGTCCAATCCCCTATTCATTTTTGTTGCAAACAGTTTTGGGAAGGTTTTGGAAGCTTCCCTGCCGGTTTTTGGAAATGTATGAGTCGTTTTAATTTTTTTTTACTCTCTCGGATTCATATCACTAAAACATGCCTAGATACATCCCAATCTAGAAAAACCTAAGACGAGTATACCCTCCGCCACGAATTACTTGGCGACAAATAATTTGAGATGGGGAGAGTAATATGGATCGGAGGGACAAGTTGTTCTCTTTACTGGATTTCACGGTGTTTTTATTCTGTTTTTGTTTTTTTTAATATTTCCGTTTTCTCCTGTTCTTCTCTTTTTATTTCTTCAACATTTCATGAAAATTCAATAATGTTCAAAACCTTTAAAAATTGTTCGAATTTCCAAAAGTTGTTTTGCATTTTAGAAAATTATTTCTGTTTTAACAAATAGTTCATGTTTTTCAAAAAAAACTTCTCATGTTTCCCATAAAAATCATAAGTAAAATAAATCACAATTTAGAAAATATTCCCAAACTTCAAGAAATGTTCACATTTTCCAAATTGTTTGCATACGTCAGGAAATGTTCATAATTTTTAAAATTGTTAACAATTTCAAAAAAAATAAAAAATAAAATAATGGTTTAGGATATTTAGATTTTTTGTGATTTATTTTTTTTCGTATTTTCAAAAAAAGTTCGGAAATTTTGGAAATTATTCGCCTTTTCCCTAGTTTTTTGTAATTCATGAAATGTATTAGTTCGCAAAACTTTTTAACATTTGTGATTTTTTTAATCCAGAAACATTTCGATTCATGAAAATTTATTTAATTTCGTTCACACCTTTAACGATTTCGTGAGTTTTTTCGACGCATGAACATTTTTTTTTGAATTATTGAACATTTTATTACATTCATGATTATTATTAATTTGATGAAGTATTTTTAATTCACACTTTTTGATATTTTTAATAGTTTGGAATTTGTAATGTGTTCTTAAAAAACGGTTTGAAAAGGAAAAAATACTACATATATAAAGCACCTGTGCTTTAGGGAGGTTATTTTTGCTTCTATCGGTATCACGTGAATAAGCACATATAAGTGAAGAAAACAAAACCGTAAGATCCTGCGCGTTGTTCTTGACACATTATATGGATTGTTGTGGGCTATCGCTCGGTCGCCGCTCGCTACAAGCGAGGCATGTCAGCGCGCGGGGCGGGGAACAGGAACCAAATGGACTAGGTCGTTCATTAGTTTTTCTGCATTTTGTTTTTTGCCGTTCAGTGATCGTGGGAAGGTGCCCTTCCCATAGAGAAAAAACTTTTGAAAATGCAAAAAAATAAAATAGAACCACTCTCACGATTGGAACTACTCTATTCCGAGCAACGGTCGGTCTGTTTGGAAACCTCGACCTCCCTTTCTTCACAGATTGTTAGCTTGTTTTTCTCAGCCTTTGCTTCTTTGTGGGAACCACGGATGCAAACCTCCAATCTGTCCTAGACACCCCTAGTAGGCCTCCTCAAGGGGGACTGACACCTCTACAGGGATGGGAGGGAAGTCAGTGGATTAGATAAGGAATATTGTTTATTTCCTCCCATACCCAGTAGGTGAGGTAGAGATGGAGGGCGTCCCTGTTGTTACTTGTCGGGTTCTTTTCGTTTTCTAATTTTTGGTATTTATTTTTATTCTATTTCTGAATACATGAACAATATTTAAAGTTGGATTTTAAAAATTCATGGACTTGCTTTTAAATCCTTGAATAATATGTAATTCGCAATCAAATTATAAAATTTGGGAACATTTTATTAAACTCGTGAATATTTTTTGAATTTGTATATTTTACAAATACATGAATAATTTTATTAATCAGGTAGCATTTTTCTAACTCTCTTACATATTTTAAAATTCGTTATCTTATTTGAAATCCAGGAATGTTTTTTGAAAATTGACAAATAAATATTTATCCCTGAAAATTCTTTAAATCACGAAAAATAATTCAGTTCAAATATATATTCCAAACCGTGAACAATTTATAAAATCAAGAGAAACATTAAATTCTTGAACATTTTTTAAAACATTGGAACGTTTTCTCAAAGTCACAACCAAAATTTAAAATTAAGAAAAAAAATCAAAATCATGAATTTTTTCTGAATTCGGAACAGTTTTTTAAATCTGTGAACATTTCTTGAAATCCAGGAACTATTTTTAAATTCAGTATAGTTTTCAAATTCATGAAGATTTTAAAAATATTGGAACAGTAACAAATTGCCAAAAAAATAAATATTTATGAACACTTGATAAACTTCATAAAATTCGAGAACATTATTTCGAATTATGAACGTCCTTTTAAAGTTCTCGAATATTTTATGAGGAAGTAAAGAATGGAAAAACAAACACCAAAAGGAAAAAAAATAAGGGAGCCATGTCCCTCATATGGACCAGCCCAAGCTAGCGCGAGGGGGAAGGGCCTATGCGTCTGCTCTCTGTTCCCCTGAAAATAAAAAAATTAAGGGGTGCCCCTTGTAAAAGTCACTCACACCTTTTCATCGCTGACAAGTGGTGCACTACATATGCACCACTTGTCACAACCTGAGAGTTTTTTTTTCTCGTATACTCATTTTTTTCAAAAAAAATTATCTCGTCAACCGTGCATCAAAATCTAGATCCGTTTATACTATTGGATTCCTCGCGTCGAGATCTTTGAAACTCCATCCCATGCTAATAAATTTCGACAAACTTTTCTTTGAAAAAAAAACTAATTGGAAAGCCGGCATAAAAAACAAGAAGCCAGAAGTACGGTTTCTTCTTCTCTTTTTTCCATTTCTGAGAGGCAAATGTGCTACCCGCCGAAGCAAATCTATGCCTCCACGAGAAGCAAATTTCAGATTCTCGTGGAAGCTAAAAAAATAAACATGTTTTTATTTATATTTTGTGAGAGGCACATATGTGCATCCCGCGGAAGCAAATTTGTGTGACTCATGAAACAAACAAAAATGCATTTTTTTTCTTTACAAGAGGCACAACTTGGCTTTTCACGGAAGTAAACTGTGTTTGCACGAGAAGAAATCTATGCCTCTCATAGAAAAGGAAATTTTCTTTTTGAGAGGTACAACTGTGCCTCTCACGAAAGCAAATATGTGCCTGCACAAGAAGTTAATCTGCGTCTGTCATGGAATCAAAAAAACATGTTTTTTCCTTTCCAAGATATACAGTTGTGCCTCTCGCAAAAGCAAATCTGTGCCTTCACGATAATTAAATATGTTCTTCTCGTGGAAATGAAAATCACGTGAAACATGGTATTTAACTTTTTTTTCCCTCCAAAACCTAAGGAAAACTAGGCGGAAACCGAAAAGCCAAAAAATGACAGAAAAACTCATCTAACACCCGAAAACGCGTGTATATATATAAAAACAAATCATGAGGGACCGTCCTGCACACGACGTGTGGCTCGAAATGGCGCGTTCTTAGCCCACCAACCCGACCCTTTGCAGGGCTCCTGCAAAGGGTACCCCTTAATTAGTTACTCTGTTATTCCCCGCGTAGGTCAGGGAATAGGAGGCCTTCTGAAATCACCTTGAAAGAAAGGAGGCCCTCGAAATAGAGTGCTACTAGTCCCGCATGAAATCCGAGACCATCTATTGGACGAACGCGCACGCCTAGTAGACTTGCCTTCACTGAAGGGGCGCAATAGCAGGCCCGCCCATTCGCGAGCGTCTACCAAATGAAAAAATATGAAGAAAATAATAGCGCATGCAGGGAGCCGACCTCGAGATGTAGAGTTGTGTCACCAGTCAAGCTGGCGAGTAAGATTTGATAATAGCGAAGCACTAGGTTGAATGTCGGATCCACTTTTTAAATTTCTAGGGAAAAATGTGAATACATTTTGAAATTCTTACAAACTTGTAAAAGATGAACACTTTTTTAAAAAGGTTAAAAAATTAGAATAACATGAACAAACTTTTAAAATTCAGAACATTTAATGAAATTTTTATATATGAGGAACACTTTTTTACTATACGCTGAACAATTTTTAAATTATACATTGAACATTTTTTTATATAGGCTGAAAAATATTTAAATGCACATTGAACATTTTTTTGATATACTTTGATCAAATATTTCAATACACATTGGACAGTTTTGTGATGTGCGCCGAAGAATTTTAAAATGCATAATCAACACTTATAAAAATATATTAGACATTTTCGTAATATATGGTGAACGTTTCCTTACATATACGGTGAACACGCAATAAACTTTGCATAATACACGAACAAAGATATAAAAAAGAAATGAAAAAAGGAAAAAGGAAAAAAAGAAGCAGAAACAGAAAATCAAAAAAAACAAAAAGGAGAAAAAAGAAACAGAAAAGAAATGTAACAGCCTTGGGACCATGGGCCCAACCAAACTGTGGCGTCGGGAGCTCGAACTTCAGCGAAGCCGCGTCGATTGCCCTATTTGACGTCTGCGATCACATAGATTCTTTTAAGTTTTGCCACAGCACGCACCCCAATCGAGGAATCACCCGTTTAACGTTGTCGTACGAGCACTTCACGGCCATTGTACATTTTCCTTAATTAGAAAAAACTGGCACTCACCCCTCAAAAAAAAAAACTGACACTCTTAATTCAATTTTTTGGCTGTTGTTATTGTCTCTTGGTGGTTTTTATTTTTCCCCAACCATTTCTATTTTATTTTTTATTTCGATTTTATTTTAGTTTTGGGGTTATATATATTTTTTTGTTTATGTTTTCTTCTCCTTTTACCATTTTTTGGGTTTTTCCTTTTTATTTCTATGCAATAAATAAAAATATTTGATAATTTTTTTAATACATATCGAACATGTTTCTATGCATTGAACATATTTAATATATAGTGAACAATTTTTTAATATATGGTGTATGGAAAATATACAATAAACTAGGGAATAGGTCTACCTATTCATCTAAAATTTCTTTCAGAAAACTATAGAACAAAAAGTATGGAAATATATATTAATAATACTAAAATGGATAACCTATAGTAGGAAACTAAAGGTGGAAAGTTCGACGGTGGAATTTAGGACCTCAATTGTTTTGAAAAAAAAAACTAAAACCTCATCTCAAAGTTTCAAGGAATTCTAGAAACAAACTACATGTTCATATGGATGTATACTACAAATGTATAAAGTTTCATGATGAAATAAGTTAACATGTGAGCTACACAAACATGACAATTTCCTGGATTTTTAACAGTGAAAGCGAGTGTACTGTTCACTGTTTTCAAAATCATTGTCTTCTATTGCATGCGTAGTCCGCTAGTTAACCTATATCATCCGCACATATGGTATACATCCATTTGAGCAAGTGGAATCTTTTACAGAATTTTGTGAAACTTTAGAATGTGACTTTGGGAAAAAAATCAGAAAATAGTGACTAACTAGTTTTTTTTAGACAATAGTGACTAGTAAACTGGTCTGCTAGACTGCTAGTGGATCACTGTGCGAAAAGCTGGCCGCTCCGCTTAAATAATCTACTATTACGAGCAACTAGTATAACGCCCGTGCGTTGTCACGGGCTCTTCAAAATCGCACGGGCTCTTCAAAATTTATAATCAGTATCTTTCATTTATCACCCCCTCATATTGGATGATTATGGGGTGCTTTAATTAGAAACACAACAATCAAATATTAGGAAATTTCACCGAACGAACAACAACGAATAATACGATATCTATCAAATGAATAAAATGAGGTCATATTTTTGGTCCGTCATGCACTTCTGTTGAAAAGTGCCTATCCCTTTTAGAATCAACCCACTGTTTGCTCGCACGCAAAAAAAAATACATCTCTAAAGTGGGAAACCGATCGGTGCCAAAAAGAACTCAAACTCCTATCCAATCTCGACTTCGTGCTCTTCCACTTCCATTGATGAAGATGGGACGTCAAGGGTTTCATCATGATGACCTCGAGCAGCCGCCGACATCCCTCCCCACATCTACCCCTACCCCCTGCTGCCGCTTTGCATTGTTCTTGCTTCTCGAGGGAACTAGGGACACAATGTTCTCTAGGATGGGCATGACCAGATCCACGAGGAGGCCACATTCTTCCATGGGAACCCAACCAAGCACACCACCCTCCGCAACCATCTAATCCCAGACTAACAAAGTCAAGACCCGCCATCGATCCACAAATCAGGCTCGCCACATCCAGGTTCACTGCAATCTGCGACGAGTCTGTAGTCGACATCTTGACTTTGGCTATCCCCACGGAAGAATCATCGGATCCTGCTTACTTTTACCATCACTTCGCCTCTTCCCAAGGTAGCGACACCACCCAGCCAATCACCACCACCGCTTGCGGCTTGCCTACATAAAATCATGAGAAATCCCCACGGCGGTGCTGTAAGATCACCTTGGCGACCTCGACAGTGACCGACTGGTCTAAGATCTAAGCTAGCCGCTCTTTGTAGAAACCAATAAAAGTAGGCATATGACTCAGATTTGTTCTTTAGTGTGCATGTGTTTCTTGCTGCCCACCAGCTCTTGTCTACAACTCGCCTATCTCTGTACCAGCTCTTGGTCTACAACTCGCCTATCTCCATGCTCGAGACGACCAAGCTCGATGCGCAAGCCGCATACGTCTGGTAGAGCTATATCCAGGCCCTATGATTTTTGGATCACTGGCACTATGGGTGCCAGGACCGGAGTCACCCTCATCCACCAAGTGGATCAAGGAGGCCCACCACCTAGACTCTACATCGCAACATTTTGTGTTTTCCTATAAAAAGTAAAGAACCTTCTCTAATAAACGTAAATATAACCTTTTGGTTTTATAGTCTCAACTTTCCTACACTCCAATACCAGAAGGATTTCTTGGTTTTATTTAATGACCTTCTTGAATGTCATTCACTTAGAAAGGTAGTAATACAATCTGTGATATTAAGGCAAATTATTAGTCATATTAAAGTGCAAAAGGCCCTATAGGAGTCAAAGCATGACTTTTATGGTTATACTATAATTTGCAAGATCTGAGATTTATGCAAATGTACAATTAGAGAAGAGCCAATTAAATAGATTTTCACATTCAGAATAGTACAATTAGCAGTAGCACTTCATTTTTTTCATGTTTGATCAGCTTGCTAGGTGGTTATCACTAAGCATGTTGGAACGATGAGCATAACCTAACTTAGTTTAGTACGTGTTGCTGCAAATTAGTTCAGTACGTACGAAGCTGTTGCTAATTTCAATGCCTGGCTGTTGCAAGTTTCTAATGAAAAAGTACTTCAGGTCAAAGGTCAGGGAATATACACTTTTGTTATCATGGTTGTTTCCTTATAATGAACAACTTTGATCACCACTTCAGCAGCTACTATCTATAAGAAGACATTAGCTAAGTAGATACAGGCAAAGAAAGCATGTAGGCAAAACCAGAATTAAAAACATCCTTCTCAATGGAGCTTGTGCAGTTCGGAAGACCCTAATGATCGATGAGGGGCCCCTCCGATGGTAGCATGGCGTGAAAATTGCCGTCAATGACGACACCCAAAGTACCTTGCACAATCCATCAATCCAGTTCTGAAAGTGCGTTATATCGACTAGAGGGGGGGTGAATAGGCGATTTTTATGAAAGTCTTCAAAACGTGGAAGTTATGAAGACAAACAGAGTGAACAAGCCTATCACTATGCAGCGGAAGGTAGATTACACAACGCAAGCCATAGTCAAGTATACAATATAGTGAAAGCACAGAGACAAATAGCTTCAGTGTAATGAGGATTAGGTTGGAAGAAGTTATGAAGCCAAACAGATCATACAGTCAAGTTGTGAAGACAGAAGATAAAGCAAGCATGCAATAGCTTCACAATGTGTACTGGTAAGTAAAGGGAGGCGAAGATGAAACCAGTGACACGTTGAAGACAATGATATGTTGGACCAGTTCCAGTTGCTGTGACAACTGTACGTCTGGTTGGAGCGGCTAGGTATTTAAACCAAAGGACACACAGTCCCGGACACCCAGTCCTGAACACGCAGCTCAGGACACCCAGTCCTCACCGTTTTCTCCTTGAGCTAAGGTCACACAGACCCCGCCCAATCACTCTGGTAAGTCTTCAAGGTAGACTCCCAAACCTTCACAGACTTCGTTCACCGGCAATCCACAATTCCTCTTGGATGCTCAGAACGCGACGCCTAACCGTCTGGAGGATGCACAGTCCTCAAGTGTAATAAGTCTTCAGATCACTCAGACACGAAGACTTAAGTGATGCCCAATTACTCTGGCTCTGGGTGGTTAGGGCTTTTCTCCTCACTAAGGATTTTCTCAAAGGCTTCGAGGTGGGTTGCTCTCAAACGACAAAAGCCGTGCACTGAAATCTGAGCAGCCAACCGTTTATGGTTGTAGGGGTGGACTATTTATAGCCGCTTGGCAACCCTGACCTGACTTGTCCGAAATGACCCTGGGTCACTAAGGAACTGACACGTGTACTAATGGTCGGATTTTGAACTGTCACGGCAACTTTACTTGGGCTGCAAGTAAAGCTGACTTGTCTGACTCTGGACAAGATTTTCTCTCATTGTCTTCACTCGAAGACATAGGATTTGAATTAGGCATCACATCAGTCATCCTGACTGGTTCTCTTGGACCCCACTTAACAGTACGGTGGTTCCTATGACACAACATGAATAAAGTAAAACTACGAAGGATCTAAGTCTTCGAGTTCCAAAGGCTTCATGGGGAGTCTTCATATGTCATTGTCTTCGACATGAATGTCTTCACGAACCACCATTATCTTCAATGTCTTCGTACATTTTTAGGGGTCATCTCTGGTAACTAAACCGAATCAATGAGGGACTTCTACCTGTGTTATCCTGCAATTCTCACAAACACATTAGTCCCTCAACTAGGTTTGTCGTCAATACTCCAAAACCAACTAGGGGTGGCACTAGATGCACTTACAATCTCCCCCTTTTTGGTGATTGATGACAAACTAGTTGAAGTTTTCAACGGGGAATATAATTTGTGAAATTGTAAAGGAATTGTCTTCATAAGTTGCAAGGGCTCCCCCTGAGGATGTGCATATAAGTGATTTGCTTCTGGAGCAAGAATGTGTTGGGGAACGCAGTAATTTCGAAAATTTTCCTACGCACACGCAAGATCATGGTGATGCACAGCAACGAGAGGGGAGAGTGTTGTCTACGTACCAACGCAGACCGACTGCGGAAGCGATCACACAACGTAGAGGAAGTAGTCGTACGTCTTCTTCCCGATCCGACCGATCCAAGCACCGTTACTCCGGCACCTCCGAGTTCTTAGCACACGTTCAGCTCGATGACGATCCTCGGGCTCCGATCCAGCAAAGCGTCGAGGAAGAGTTCCGTCAGCATGACGGCGTGGTGACGATCTTGATGTACTACCGACGCAGGGCTTCGCCTAAGCACTACAACGGTATGATCGAGGTGGAATTTGGTGGCAGGGGGCACCGCACACGGCTAAGGAACGATCTCAAGGATCAACTTGTGTGTCTTGGGGTGCCCCCTGCCCCCGTATATAAAGGTTGGAGGAGGGGGAGCCGGCCGGCCAGGGAGAGGAGGCGCAGGGGAGTCCTACTCCCACCGGGAGTAGGACTCCTCCCCCCAATCCTAATCCTATTAGGACTCCCGGGGGGAAAAGGAGAGAGAAGGGGGGCCGGCCCCTATCCTAGTCCTACTAGGACTTTGGGAAGGGGGGCGCCGGCCAGCTTGTGGGCTTTCCCTTTTTCTCCTTTTCCACTAAGGCCCAATAGGCCCATTAGTCTCCCGGGGGGTTCCGGTAACCCTCCCGGTATTCCGGTAAAATCCCGATTTCACCCGGAACACTTCCGATGTCCAAACATAGGCTTCCAATATATCAATCTTTACGTCTCGACCATTTCGAGACTCCTCGTCATGTCCGTGATCTCATCCGGGACTCCGAACAACCTTCGGTACATCAAAATGCATAAACTCATAATAACTGTCATCGTAACGTTAAGCGTGCGGACCCTACGGTTCGAGAACAATGTAGACATGATCGAGACACGTCTCCGGTCAATAACCAATAGCGGGACCTGGATGCCCATATTGGCTCCTACATATTCTACGAAGATCTTTATCGGTCAGACCGCATAACAACATACGTTGTTCCCTTTGTCATCGGTATGTTACTTGCCCGAGATTCGATCGTCGGTATCCAATACCTAGTTCAATCTCGTTACCGGCAAGTCTCTTTACTCGTTCTGTAATACATCATCTCACAACTAACATATTAGTTGCAGTGCTTGCAAGGCTTATGTGATGTGCATTATCGAGAGGGCCCAGAGATACCTCTCCGACAATCGGAGTGACAAACCCTAATCTCGAAATACGCCAACCCAACATCTACCATTGGAGACACCTGTAGCACTCCTTTATAATCACCCAGTTACGTTGTGACGTTTGGTAGTACCCAAAGTGTTCCTCCAGTAAACGGGAGTTGCATAATCTCATAGTTATAGGAACATGTATAAGTCATGAAGAAAGCAATAGCAACATACTAAACGATCGGGTGCTATGCTAATGGAATGGGTCATGTCAATCAGATCATTCTACTAATGATGTGACCTCATTAATCAAATAACAACTCTTTGTTCATGGTTAGGAAACATAACCATCTTTGATTAACGAGCTAGTCAAGTAGAGGCATACTAGTGACACTTTGTTGGTCTATGTATTCACACATGTATTATGTTTCCGGTTAATACAATTCTAGCATGAATAATAAACATTTATCATGATATAAGGAAATAAATAATAACTTTATTATTGCCTCTAGGGCATATTTCCTTCAGAATGCACATAGCAGGTTGTATTTGTGGGAATCCACTTCAACTTATGATGACAATCCATCATGCATGTAAAGATATAAGAAGATAATGATATGCATAATGAAAAATGGACGTCTGCGAAATGATAAGAGTGCAGAAATTATCGTCGTACATGCGGAATTTATCTTCGCAAAAACACAGTGGCAAACATAGTAGCAGACGACCATCAAGTTTAAGTGTTACAACTCAAAGAACCAAATGTAGCAAAACGAGAGTTGTAAGCACGAAGCAAAATATAATAAAGCACCCGCCCTTATTATTGACCCGCTTGAAGACTATAAACATCATATGCTTCTCCCCCTTTTGTCAGTGATGACCAAAAAGGTTTGAAGACATAGAGTTTTCTATGCGTTCCCAGGCGCAGCAGGGTCGGTGGAGGCGTTTGGTGGAGCTGGCGGGCTTGGTGCAGTGACGACGCACGCCGAAGAAGGTGGTGGTGATGTAGCATCGTCTTCTTCCTCAATGATTTTTCCCGTCACTGTGGCAGCAGAGGAAGAGAACTCGGATTCTTCAAGCGACGGAGTCCCACGCAACACAGCTCTTCTGGAGGGTGTGGAGTCAAACTTGAATCTCTCTTTGAAGCCATCCTCTTGCAGTTCAGCTTCAGTGCACATCATTGTGAGGCCTTTCCAAGTGCGTCGACAGGTTTCATGTGCGACGAAGGCATTCTTGGTGGCCAGATTCCTGATGCAATTGACGTCTTGCATGATACTGTGCATCTGCCTTTTGAGCCAGTCGTGATGCCTATCTTGCTTTTGGTGCAGAGCCACAAGAAGTTCACGATCAGTGAGTGTACGAGCGCGTTTCTTGGGTCTCTGTGCAGCTGTGCTGTCAGTGGCTTCAGTTGATGCAGGGGCACGTGTGGTGCCAGCCATTGGATAGACTCTGGAAATGGCTTCAACACCTTTATCATGTTGAGTGAAGCTTTGGTGTTCTGCATTCTGAAGACTTAGTGGCTGTTTGGCAGGCTCAGGATAAATAGCTTCAGCAGAGGTGTCCACATCAGGTAAGAAGATTCTATGGTTGCGGGCTGGGGGTTGATATGATATTGCAGAGTGGAGCTTGATGAGCCTCATAACCCATGGAGCATAAATCTTCAGACCAAAGAGATCTGAGCCAGACGCTGCAAGTTGACGTATGAAGAGATCCTGGGCATTGAAGCATTTGCCGTGCAGGATGCAGAAGATGAGAGTCTTCATGGCACCTTCAACCTTGGCATATCGAGAGTGCCCCTTAATGGGCCATAGAGTCCGCCTGATGATGTGATAGATAGTTCTAGGCAGGTACTCTAAGTCTTCAACGAAGAACTCCATCGGGTAAGGTGCATCAGAAGGCAATGGCTTCATCATTGAGAGCATCTGACTCATATTTGGCTCAGGTCGCTGAAATATGCTCTCAACTGCTTCAGCATGGAGTTGGCAGCCTTCTTCGAAGAGTTCGCCTGGAGTGGGTAGGCCGGTGAGCTCAATGATATCAAATGCATTGGCTACATGATGGACGTTGCCGGTCATCCACTCCAGGACCCAAGTCTTCGGATCTCTGTTGCAGCCCTTGATGTGCAATGTGGCATAGAACTGGAGCAGAAGCTCTTCGTTCCAGTGCTCTTCATCCGTGACAAACGGCAGCAGGCCAACTTGCTTGAAGCAGTCCAGGGCTTCTTCCAGACCTGGCAGACCAGCAAAAGCTTCAACTTCAAGGCGCTGATGTGGAAAGATACGGCCTTGGTTGTAGAGGACGCAGGAGTAGTAGCTGCGCTGTGGGTAGCTCCAGAACCTATCTGACACAATCTTTTCCCTTGAGTAAGGGTTCTTGGAGCGGTTGAAGAAGGTGTTATCTGCCCTGAAGCTATTGACATTGAAGGAGCCAGGAGCGGTGGCTGGACCTGGGAACCTTGGCAGTCGTGGGATTGGCTTCTGTACCTGGGGCCTGTGCGCAACATGATAGTTGAACTGTGGACCGGCAACAGACTCAGGCACAGAAGGGTCAGAGGCAGTAGCTTCAGTATCTCTTGAAGCTGTTGGTTGGTCGGGCTCCACAAATGCTTCAGTGTTATGTGTGGCAGCCGCAGTGGTGTCAGCCTCCTTGAGAACTTCTTCTTGTTGGTGTGGGGAAGATTGAGCTTGAAGTTCTTCGTGCTCTTCTGCATGTTCTTCGGCTGATGCAACCGGAATGTCGTCAGCAGTCTGAGCCCTTGGTCCTTTGCGAAGCCGACGGAATGCAGGCGACGCTGGTGGAGTTGCAGTGGGCTGGGGCTCATCCTCTTCCTCCTGCGGGCGATCTGCCCATGATGCATCTTGGGTGATTGGCGTCAAGGGACGACCAATGCTGATCATTTCGCTCGTTTCGAGCTGAGGAAGGACTGCATCACCTTGCACATTGTCTTGGAGACCAATGTCTTCAGCAGCGGTGGGGTCGGCTGCTGGAATGTCTTCAGCATGCAGAGCCTCTGTGAGAGCAGGCTCATGCATGGTCATCTGACGATCTTCATGAGGAAAGCAAACGGAAAGGGGTTCGACTATCAAGGGCTCTGTGGGAGCAGCCCGAGACTTCTTGGTCTTGCGCTTCTTGATGGCGGGGTCTGAAGGAGAGGCTTCAGGGTGTTTCCTCTTCCTTGCTTTAGCTTCGGCTGTCCTTGTCTTCTTAAGCTCTGAAGCGGTTGAGCGGTGCTTTGGCTTCGAGCCAGGCTTGGCAGTGGGGAAGACAATTGGATCAGCTTCTTGTCGTGGGGCCTCTTGTTCAGCCACAGTGGGCTTCTTCTTTTTCTTAGCGGCCATCCTGGGGTCGATGCCGGGACGCCCAAGTGCCTTTCGCTTCTCGGCCTCATTGTAGGCCTGCACACAGAGATCAGCCAGATTCTTCATGCGCTCGCGTGAACCCTGAGCCTTTGCACGTTTCTGCATAAAGTTTTCTTTTAACTCGTGCAGCATGACTTTGAAGTCTTTGACTTCTTGGACGCTGAGCGTGGCCATGTTCTGCTTGAACTGAGCCTTTTCAAAATCTATCTTCTGCTTCAGTTCCACTATGCGCTGGGCAATTGCGAGTTCTGAAGCAATAGCTCCTTGAAAGGCTACGCTGAGGCCAATGGGCAGCTGCAGATCATCGAAGCTGATGTTCGGTGTATCAAACCACTCATCAATGAAGTTGTGGATGATTGCTGCATCGAACAGAGGCAGATTATTGAAGATTTCAGCCTCCTCCTTGCTCTTGATTAGCTGCTCAAGAGCGTCATCGGCAAGATCGTCGTCACTAGACAGATCAATGGCCTCGCAGCGCAGAACGGCAGCGGCAGTGAGCTCTTTGCTAGTGTGTGGCTGTGGCTTCTTGGTTTCTTGAGGCTTGGGGACTCTTGATAAGTCTTCAGACTGCACACTTGCTTCAGGAGGTGCAGTGGCCAATGGCTTCGCTCTGGAGATCTTGGGAGAAGCGGCTGGCTTGGAAGCTTTTGGCTTCTTCTTCATCTGCTTCGGCTCCGGGGCAGCAGGAGCGTCATCAGACTCAGTGTCTGCTGGAGGGTCATTCACTTCAGTCCCTTGGACTAGAATGCGAGTGATGAGGCCTTCGAGATTGGCATACGGGCCGATGACATTGGGATTGGCGTTGCGTGTGCCATCCGCCCTTGGTTTGGAGGAACCAGGGTTGAAGTCCAACCCAAACTCCTTCTTGTTTTGCTTCGCAGAATTCTGAGCAAATTGGAAGTTTCGCTTGAACAGAGTGTCATCGCGACACCAGAGAAGGGATGACGGATGTGCGTCAGCTGGCTGTTGTCCCCTGACCATGCATGGAAAGAAGCCTTGAGCAATGGCTTCGTCTCTGGTTCGGGGCACGAGGTTTTTGTACAAGACATCTCCCCATGGCCTCGTGAGGGTGTACTTCTCTGCATATTCCTTGGTGACGAAGCGGTAATGAAACCACTGCTCTGCCCAATATCTTCGAATCCATTGGATTCGTGTCTTGCGCTGACCATAGCTCTCTTCAGGATCAGTTTGGTACATTTCTGCCAAATCTTCAGGCAGATCTTTAGATGTGTCACCACGTCTCTGTCTGCCTCCCTTCCTTGATTGTTTTTCGGTTGCCATGAAGCTTAACTTGGAAGGCTTCAAAAGATTCAAAGGCTTCAAAGGCTTCCTTTTGCTTGACCAACAGGAACTTGCTTCGGGTGAATTGATGTGACGCTGTAGGAACTCTGCAAATGAATGCAGACTGTGAGAACCAAAAGATTCTCCCACGGACATGTACCTGTGACAGCATTAAGGTGCGAGGGAAGGGGAAGAGGTCATATGCATTCTCAGAAGATTTTGAAGATAAATCAGTTTAGAAGATATTGACCTCATCATGCGAAGACATTCACTTTATAAAAAAGAAGTTGGTTCCAGATTTGTACGAACCCATAGATCAGTACAAGTGAGGAATCTAACTACTTCATGAAGAACAAGTGAATATACTAGGCAAGTTATGAGATACAGATGAGAGGGATGAAACTTGTGTGAATGGAAACCTCTTTTGGCAGAAAGTGATGGAGCTAAAGGATCAAAAGAGGCTGTAAAAAGACTTGTTATTTACCAGACTTGGAACTGCTAGACGAGATGAGAGTTGAGGCCGAGCAGTTCGATCCTCCGTGCCCTAACTTGGCGACGGAAGACACCTAGGGCGACGGCGGAGAGACTGATGTCCGCAGTCGGCGTGAGAACGGCGTCGGAGAGGTCGCGGCAGTGAAGCACTTCGTCGCCGGCGTTGTTGAGAGTTAGCGGTGGCGCTAGGGTTTGTGCGAGGGTGGAAGAAGAGATAATGACCGCAGTGAAACGTGTATTTATAGAGATATGGGTGGCACTGCGCTATTACTCAGGTGCCCTTGGCGATTCGCATCTGATCAGTACGTGGCCAGCATGCGGAATTGTGGGGGCAGTTTCACCCCACGCACGCCTGGTTTGTCGGGAGTCGTTCCTACTTCTCCGGAATTCTAGTTGATGGAAAAAACATTGAAAGCTGTTTTAAAGTTTGTCTCTGTGTCTTCTTCTGACAAGGATGCAGTGAAGACATTCGACAGTTTTAATAGAGTGCATATGACTTGGAGAGATAGAGTTTGAGGTAGGAAGCATGGAGAGGTTAGGGTCCGATCACATTCACTTAGTTCAAAAGATTCAAACAAGACGACATAGCTATAAGTGAATGCTGTAGAGGACAGAACACCAGTACATATATAATCAACATAGTGAAGATAATCATGAAGACATGTTGAGATTGAAGCCAAACCAAATGTGAAGACATAGCAAATGTAATGCCATGAGTGAAACACTTCAAGCAGAAAAATTTGGTGGTGGCGCTACCCACCGTATAGGAAGTATTGGACCCAGACACGGCGCACAATTATCGTGGCGCTCCGAGGTCAAATTCCACGTTAATGTATTCACACTTAGAATGTATGTCTTCATTGATTGAAGATATACGTTACTTTGTGTGTTGCACATCTAAGTCATCATTATGCATAAGTGTTAGGATGTGTTCCTGATCACAGGACATTTGAGGATTCCAAGATATTTAGCTCACACCGTAACTTGCAAAATCTCTTCTCATCCAAGGGCTTGGTGAAGATATCTGCCAATTGCTCTTCAGTGTTGACGTGTATGATATCAATGTCTTCCTTTGCAACATGATCTCTGAGAAAATGATGACGAATTTCAATGTGCTTTGTCTTCGAGTGCTGAACTGGGTTGTTGGCGATCTTGATGGCGCTTTCGTTGTCGCAGTAAAGTGGCACTTGCTTCAGATGAATGCCATAATCCTTGAGGGTTTGCTTCATCCATAGAAGCTGAGCGCAGCAGGATCCAACAGCAATGTATTCAGATTCAGCAGTGGAGAGAGATACACAGTTCTGCTTCTTTGAAGACCAACAGACAAGTGATCGGCCCAGAAAGTGACATGTGCCTGATGTGGACTTCCGATCAACCTTGTCACCAGCGTAATCAGCGTCCGAAAATCCAACTAGATCAAACTCTGAGCCCTTTGGATACCACAACCCTAGAGTTGGGATGTGAGCCAAATATCGAAGAATTCGCTTCACAGCTAAGTGATGCGACTCCTTTGGTGCCGCTTGAAACCGAGCACACATGCAAACACTAAGCATAATATCTGGCCTAGATGCACATAAATAAAGCAAAGAACCAATCATGGAGCGGTATACCTTTTGATCGAACTTTTTACCATTGTCGTCAGGACCCAGATGATGTTTGGCTGGCATTGGTGTTGTGAAGCCTTTGCAGTCTTGCATACCGAACTTCTTCAGGCAGTCTTTGAGATATTTCTCTTGAGATATGAAGATGCCATTGCGTTGTTGCCGAATCTGAAGACCGAGGAAGAATTTCAGCTCCCCCATCATAGACATCTGATATTGCTCTTGCATCATATATCCGAACTCCTCACTGTACTTCTGATTGGTGCAGCCGAAGATAATGTCATCCACGTATATTTGGCACACAAACAGTTCACCATCATATGTCTTTGTGAAGAGAGTGGGATCCAGGGAACCAGGTATGAAGCCTTTGCTCTTCAGGAAGTATTTGAGTGTATCATACCAGGCCCGAGGGGCTTGTTTGAGGCCATATAGTGCCTTTTTGAGCTTGTACACCATGTCAGGATGTTTTGGATTTTCAAACCCAGGTGGTTGTGCAACATACACTTCTTCTTCAATTTTGCCATTGAGGAAGGCACTTTTTACATCCATTTGATACAGGATTATGTTGTGATGATTTGCATAGGCCAGCAGTATATGGATGGCTTCAAGTCTGGCAACAAGAGCAAATGTTTCATCGAAGTCAATGCCTTCCACTTGAGTATATCCTTGAGCAACGAGACGAGCCTTGTTTCTGACGACTTGGCCATGCTCATCTTGCTTGTTGCGGTATATCCATTTGGTTCCTATTATGTTATGCTTCCGTGGATCAGGATGCTTAACCAACTCCCATACATTGTTCAGCTCAAATTGTTGAAGCTCTTATTGCATAGCTTGAATCCATTCAGGTTCCATAAAGGCTTCATCAATTTTCTTGGGTTCTGTGATTGAAACGAATGCGAAGTGTCCGTAGAAGTTTGCCAGTTGAGTTGCCCTTGAATGAGTCAGTGGACCAGGTGCATTGATGCTATCAATTATTCTGTCAATCTGCACTTCATTGGCAACACGAGGATGTAGGGGTCGAAGACTTTGCTCTTGCTGATCTACGTTGTCATGGGGAGGAATGTCTTCAGGCTGAGCATTGTCTTCATGTGGATCAGGTGCTGAGATGATGAGTTCTTCTTCAGGACGAGCTTCAGAAGGTATAATTTCTCCAGTTCCCATAAGCTTGATTGATTCACTGGCTGGAACTTCATCTAGCACATCTGGTAGTTGCTCTCTTTGTGACCCATTGGTCTCATCGAACCGCACATCTACTGTTTCAACCACTTTGTAGTGAAAGAGATTGAAGACTCTGTAGGAGTGCGAATCCTTTCCATATCCAAGCATGAAGCCCTCATGTGCTTTTGGAGCAAATTTTGAGGTGTGGTGAGGGTCCTTGATCCAGCATCTTGATCCAAATACTCTGAAGTAACTTACATTTGGCTTCTTGCCAGTCAGAAGTTCATAAGATGTCTTGTTCAGCAGCTTGTGAAGATATACACGGTTGATAGTATGACATGCAGTGTCAATGGCTTCAGTCCAGAATTTTCTTGGTGTCTTGTACTCATCTAACATTGTTCTGGCCATCTCAATGAGTGTTCTGTTCTTGCGTTCGACGATGCCATTCTGTTGTGGCGTGTATGGAGCTGAGAATTCATGAGTGATGCCCAATGTATCAAGATATGTGTCAAGGCCGGTGTTTTTGAATTCTGTGCCATTGTCACTTCTGATGTGCTTTATCTTGGCGCCATAATTGTTCATTGCCCGATTTGCGAAGCGTCTGAAGACATCCTGCACTTCAGTCTTGTAAAGGATTATGTGCACCCAAGTATATCTAGAGTAATCATCAACAATGACGAAGCCATAGAGGCAAGCAGTAGTGGAGAAAGTTGAGTAGTGAGTGGGACCGAAGAGATCCATGTGAAGCAGTTCGAAGGGTTGAGTAGTGGTCATGATTGTCTTCGAAGGATGTTTTGCCCTTGTCATCTTCCCAGCTTCACAGGCACCGCATAAGTGATCTTTCTTGAACTTGACGCCCTCGATGCCTATGACATGCTTCTTCTTCGCAAGGGTGTGGAGGTTCCTCATGCCAGCATGCCCAAGTCTTCGATGCCAAAGCCAGTATTCTGAAGCCTTTGCAAGAAGACAAACTGCAAGCTGTGGCCCGGCTGAGAAATCTACCACGTACAAATCATCTTTTCGATACCCTTCAAACACTAGAGACTTGTCAAATTCCATTAGTACCAGACAACGATATTTTCCAAAGATTACAATCATGTTTAAATCGCAAAGCATTGAGACAGACATTAAGTTGAAGCCAAGGGATTCAACAAACATGACTTTATCCATGTGTTGATCCTTTGAGATTGCAACTCTACCTAGACCCAGTACCTTACTTTTACCAGTGTCGGCGAATGTGATGTGGCTCTTGTCAGATGGACGTAAGGTTGAGTCCATAAAGAGACTTCTTTTGCCAGTCATGTGATTTGTACACCCACTGTCAATAATCCATTCTGAAGACTCTGAAGTCACTGGTGTCGTACCCTACAGTGCAGTTAGGGGGATAGGCTTCACGAAGAGTGTTGTGAAGCAAAAACATTTGACGAACCAGTGGATTATGAAAACTTAGATCCAGGTTAGGACAAGTAGGGAGAGTAGCAAGCGATTCAGGTATGAAATACATAGTGATGCCATTCGGGCATTTGATCTTGCGCCCCACAAGATTTTTGAGGTCCCCAGCAATAGCATTAGAAGATTTTGGTTTTGTGCTGGAGACCTTTCCCTGCAAAAGAGAGTTAAGCTTTCTTAACCACCCACATCTTCAAGGGTGGCTTAGAAGCAATAAGTCTAAGTGCAGCATCTGAGAATTTTGGCTTTGGAGCCCTAGCAAACAGTCTAGCAGGTGGGCAATAGTACTCATAAGAATAGGCAGAATTGTTTTTGGTCATATGAGAATGACGGTTTGAAGAACCGCTCTCATATGCCTGAGCATGGTTTCCCTGCAAAACATTTGTGTTAGTGCGACTCAGATGAGTCCTCTGCCTGTATGAAGCCTTTGGACCATATGAAGCCTTTGGTCTAAGGTTTGTCTTCTTCATGTGAGGTGTCATGGGGACATTCACAGGAAGATTCTCAAGACACGTTTTTGGAACCCAGATCTTCTTCATAGGCGGTCCATTCCTGCAGTTAGTACCAATGTACCTGGCAAATACTTCACCATTCTGATTCCTAAACAGTTTGCATCAAAGGATTCATCAATGATAATTGGATTAGAACAAGTGAAGCCAGATGGATTGGATGGATCTGCTGAGGATTCCTTTGCAGCAACCCATGTGGTTTTGGGATACTGCTCAGGTTTCCAGTAAGAGCCATCTGCATTAATTTTCCTCGCGAACCCAACACCCTCTTTCCTAGGGTTTCGGTTCAGAATCTGCTTCTTGAGGACATCACATAATGTCTGATGTCCTTTGAGACTTTTGTACATCCCTGTTTCAAGCAATGTCTTCAACCTAGCATTTAATCAGCAATAGCAGTGGTGTCCTCAGCAGAGGGGTTAGTTACCACTTCAACAGTTGAAGATATTGCAACAGCAGTAGCAGTGGAACATTCAGCAACAGAAATAGCATTATCACGTTCAATGCATTTAAGGCATGGTGGTTCAAATCCTTCCTGAGCAGAACTGATCTGTTCGGCTCGAAGTGACTCGTTTTCCTTTTGAAGATCTTCATGATCCGCTCTCAACTTCTCAAGATCTTGCTTATTTTGAAGATAATCATAGGAAAGCTTTTCATGAGTAGTTGAGAGAGTCTCAAGACGATCTTCGAGTTCCTGATACTTAACATGAAGATTTTTTATGTCTTCAATTAAGGATTCGGAACGAGTCATCTCAGCACCCAACAGATCATCGCTTCTGTCTAACAGTTTTTGAATATGTTCCATGGCCTTTTGTTGTTCAGTTGCAATTTTAGCAAGTGTTTTGTAACTGGGTTTTGAATCACAATCAGAGTCATCGTCACTAGATGTTTGATAGTGAGTAGTGCGTGTGTTTACCTTGGCACCACGTGCCATGAAGCAGTAGGTAGGAGTAGAGTCGTCCTTGTCATTTGCATTGGTGATGGTGATGGAGTCATTGTCTTCAGTGTTGAAGATGGACTTGGCGACATAGGCTGTAGCCAAACTCGCAATGCCTGAATCAGACTCCTCCTCAGACTCCACCTCTGCCTCCTCAGAAGCGGACTCCTCCTCTAAATCCATTTCCTTGCCAACAAAAGCACGAGCCTTGCCAGATGAACTCTTCTTGTGTGATGAAGACTTTGAGGAAGACTTGGACGAAGACTTTGAGTATTTCTTCGTCTTCTTATCGTCAGAGTCATATTCCTTGCTCTTCTTCTTCTTTCTGTTCTCATTGTCCCACTGTGGACACTCAGAGATGAAGTGTCCAGTTTTCTTGCACTTGTGACAAGTTTTCCTCTTGTAGTCATGCGCAGAAGCTTCATCATTCCTTGAGCTTGATCGTGAAGACTTTCTGAAGCCTTTCTTCTTGGTGAATTTCTGGAACTTCTTCACTAGCATTGCAAGTTCCCTTCCAATGTCTTCAGGATCATCAGAACTGTTGTCAGATTCTTCTTTAGATGATGACACAGCCTTTGCCTTCAAGGCACGAGTTCGTCCATAGTTTGGACCGTAGATATATCTTTTTTCAGAAAGCTGAAACTCATGTGTGTTGAGCCTCTCAAGTATGTCAGACGGATCGAGTGTCTTGAAGTCTGGACGTTCTTGAATCATCAGGGCTAGGATGTCAAATGAACTGTCAAGTGATCTTAGCAGCGTCTTGACAATTTCATGTTTGGTGATCTCAGTGGCGCTGAGGGCTTGAAGCTCATTTGTGATGTCAGTGAGCCGGTCAAATGTGTGCTGGACATTCTCATTGTCATTTCGCTTGAAGCAGTTGAAGAGATTGCGAAGAACACTGATTCTCTGATCTCTCTGGGTTGAGATGCCTTCATTGACCTTGGAGAGCCAGTCCCAGACCAGCTTGGATGTCTTCAAGGCACTCACACGGCCGTACTGTCCCTTGGTCAGATGACCACAGATAATATTCTTGGCAGTGGAGTCCAGTTGAGTGAACTTCTTGACATCAGCCGCAGTGACACCTTCTCCAGCCTTGGGAACGCCGTTTTCGACGACATACCATAGGTCGACGTCAATGGCTTCAAGATCCATGCGCATCTTATTCTTCCAGTAGGGATATTCAGTTCCATCGAAGACGGGGCACGCAGCGGAGACTTTAATTATCCCTGCAGTCGACATAGCTAAAACTCCAGGTGGTTAAACCGAATCACAGAGAACAAGGGAGCACCTTGCTCTGATACCAATTGAAAGTGCGTTATATCGACTAGAGGGGGGGTGAATAGGCGATTTTTATGAAAGTCTTCAAAACGTGGAAGTTATGAAGACAAACAGAGTGAACAAGCCTATCACTATGCAGCGGAAGTTAGATTACACAACGCAAGCCATAGTCAAGTATACAATATAGTGAAAGCACAGAGACAAATAGCTTCAGTGTAATGAGGATCAGGTTGGAAGAAGTTATGAAGCCAAACAGATCATACAGTCAAGTTGTGAAGACAGAAGATAAAGCAAGCATGCAATAGCTTCACAATGTCTACTGGTAAGTAAAGGGAGGCAAAGATGAAACCAGTGACACGTTGAAGACAATGATATGTTGGACCAGTTCCAGTTGCTGTGACAACTGTACGTCTGGTTGGAGCGGCTAGTTATTTAAACCAAAGGACACACAGTCCCGGACACCCAGTCCTGAACACGCAGCTCAGGACACCCAGTCCTCACCGTTTTCTCCTTGAGCTAAGGTCACACAGACCCCGCCCAATCACTCTGGTAAGTCTTCAAGGTAGACTCCCAAACCTTCACAGACTTCGTTCACCGGCAATCCACAATTCCTCTTGGATGCTCAGAACGCGACGCCTAACCGTCTGGAGGATGCACAGTCCTCAAGTGTAATAAGTCTTCAGATCACTCAGACACGAAGACTTAAGTGATGCCCAATTACTCTGGCTCTGGGTGGTTAGGGCTTTTCTCCTCACTAAGGATTTTCTCAAAGGTTTCGAGGTGGGTTGCTCTCAAACGACAAAAGCCGTGCACTGAAATCTGAGCAGCCAACCGTTTATGGTTGTAGGGGTGGACTATTTATAGCCGCTTGGCAACCCTGACCTGATTTGTCCGAAATGACCCTGGGTCACTAAGGAACTGACACGTGTACTAACGGTCGGATTTTGAACTGTCACGGCAACTTTACTTGGGCTGCAAGTAAAGCTGACTTGTCTGACTCTGGACAAGATTTTCTCTCATTGTCTTCACTCGAAGACATAGGATTTGAATTAGGCATCACATCAGTCATCCTGACTGGTTCTCTTGGACCCCACTTAACAGTACGGTGGTTCCTATGACACAACATGAATAAAGTAAAACTACGAAGGATCTAAGTCTTCGAGTCCAAAGGCTTCATGAGGAGTCTTCATATGTCATTGTCTTCGACATGAATGTCTTCACGAACCACCATTATCTTCAATGTCTTCGTACATTTTTAGGGGTCATCTCTGGTAACTAAACCGAATCAATGAGGGACTTCTACCTGTGTTATCCTGCAATTCTCACAAACACATTAGTCCCTCAACTAGGTTTGTCGTCAATACTCCAAAACCAACTAGGGGTGGCACTAGATGCACTTACAAGTTCGGAACAATCAAGCACATACCTTGCAAAATGATGTGGATCTGAAGCAGAGGTGGGAAGGTAAAGGCTCAGGTGAGGTGGAATGATACGTTGATATAGACGTGCACGCATGAGAATAAGGCGGTGCCCAGGATGGATCTCCATCGGAGGAGGCCGGATCCGCTGGGGGAGGAGGTCGCTGTAGTACCTGACATCTG
>LT934111.1:12849978-12860402 GCA_900231445.1 Triticum turgidum subsp. durum
TATTTGATTGTTTGCTTTCTGTTTTCTTTTCTTTTGTTTATTTTCTTTTCTGTTTTTATTTATTTATAAACACTTAGGCATTTTATAAAATTGTGAACCTTACACCATAATTATCTTTGTAATATTTGGCAACCACCGAACATTTTTGTTTTAATTTTTGAAAACTTTCATTGTTTTCTTTTATTTAAATTTTGAACTTGTTTCGGTTCTGAACTATCGAGAGTTTACCACATTAACCGTGGTGACGTGGCATCATTAGCGGGGAATCACTGTAGCTTAATTATCCGGGCGTTACAAATCTCCTCGACTACAAGAAATCTCGTCCCGAGATTTTAGGAGGTAGAAGGAAACAGTGCGGGGTATTCAATACGCAGGCGATCCTCGCGTTCCCAAGTGGCCTCGTCTTCAGAGTGATTCGACCACTGGACCTTGAGGAACTTGATCGCCTTCTGGCGTGTGCGGCGTTCAGCTTGGTCGAGAATGCGGACCGGATGCTCTTTATAGGAGAGGTCCTGTTGCAATTCGAGCACTTCATGATCCACCGCTCGGATTGGATCCTTGAAGCAACGGCGGAGTTGTGACACATGGAACACATCGTGAACCTGAGAAAGGTTCGGCGGAAGCTCCAGTTGATATGCCACCTTTCCACGCCTTTCGAGAATAGTGAAGGGACCGATATAGCGAGGAGCTAGCTTTCCCTTGATCCCGAAGCAGTGAGCACCCTTCATTGGTGTAACTCGAAGATAAGCCTTTTCGCCAGGTTGATAGACCATGTCTTGGTGATGACGGTCATACTGACTTTTCTGACGTGACTGAGCAGTCTTGAGATTCTCGCGAATAATGCGAACTTGTTCTTCGGCCTGTTGGATAATATCCGGACCGAAGAGTGGACGTTCCCCAGTTTCTGACCAGTTCAGAGGGGTTCGGCACTTTCATCCATATAACACTTCGAAGGGGGACATCTTCAGACTAGCTTGATAGCTATTATTATAAGAGAACTCGGCATATGGAAGAGATTCCTCCCATTTCTTGCCGAATGAGGCTACACAAGCTCGAAGCATGTCTTCGAGAACTTGGTTGACACGTTCAACCTGCCCTTGCGACTGAGGATGAAACGCAGTACTGAACGACAGATGAGTTCCCATAGCTTCTTGGAAACTCGCCCAAAACCTTGAAGTGAATAAGCTGCCACGGTCTGAACTGATAACCAGTGGGATACCATGGAGTGAAACAATTCTGGCCATGTAGAGAGTAGCAAGCTGACTAGCAGTGATTGTCTCTTTGACCGCCAGAAAATGGGCAACTTTGGAAAGCCGGTCAATGACGACAAGAATAGCATCATTACCTTTCTGAGATTTGGGAAATCCAGTGACGAAGTCCATTTCAACATGGTCCCATTTCCATTCAGGAATAGAGATAGGTTGCAGAGTTCCAGCAGGCCTTTGATGCTCTGCTTTGATTCGGCGACAAACGTCACACTCAGCAACATAACGAGCAATGTCCTGCTTCATATTAGACCACCAGAATCTTTGACGAATATCCTGGTACATCTTTGTACTACCAGGATGGATGGACAGAGGCGTATCATGGGCTTCTTGCATAACCCCTTTAGTTTTATCCAGGTTTTTCTTCGAACAAGGTACCACTAGGCGGCCTTTGAAATACAAGGCGCCATCGTCAGCAACAGTGAAGAATGAGGGCTTTCCTTTTTTGAGGTCGCGCTTAATCTTGAGGACTTCATCGTCACACTTCTGTATCCATTTGATGGTGTCCACAAGATCTGGTTTCGCAACCAGGGTATTGAGAGAACCCTTGGAAACAACATGGAGGTTCTGTTTGGGGAAACCTTCGGGAGGGGGAGCGAGTGATCCCGGAGGAACAATATGGAGGTTCAGCCTTCTAAATTCTTCAACAAGCGATGGGTGAACTTTGTGAACCTGGAGGTGGTTACAGTAATACTTGCGGCTCAAGGCATCAGCCATTACATTAGCCTTGCCGGGGGTATAGGATATACCCACGTCAAAGTCTGCAACAGTCTCCATCCATCTTTGCTGACGTAGGTTCAGATCTGGCTGAGTAAACAGATACTTCAGGCTTTGATGGTCGGTGAAGATCTCGCAATGATTACCGAGAAGGTAATGTCGCCACTGCTTCAGTGCATGAATGACAGCAGCAAGCTCGAGGTCGTGAACTGGGTAGTTTTCTTCGTGAGGGCGCAGTTGACGAGAGGCATAAGCAATCACTCTGCGCTCTTGCATTAGGACACAGCCTAATCCTTGACGGGAAGCGTCGTAGTAAATGACGAAGTCCCTCTTAGTATCAGGTGGAGCAAGTACGGGGGCAGAAGTCAACTTGTCTTTGAGCGCCTGGAAACTATCCTGACACTTGTCTGTCCAGTCAAACTTGACACCCTTATGTAACAGATTAGTCAGAGGCCTGGCAATCTTGGAGAAGTTCTCGACGAATCGACGGCAATAGCTGGCGAGACCGAGAAAACTTCGGACTTGCTTGACGTTCTTCGGGGGAGTCCAATCGAGAATAGCCTGAACTCGTTTAGGGTTGACGGCAATACCATCCTTGGAGATGACATGCCCAAGATAGGTTACTTCGGGGAGCCAGAATTCACACTTGGAATACTTAGCATACAGTTGATGCTCTCGAAGTTTTTCCAGCACAAGACGAAGATGTTCAGCATGCTCCTCCTTGTTCTTGGAAAATACAAGGATATCGTCCAAATAAACCACGACGAACTTGTCGAGGTAATCCATGAAGATATAATTCATCAGACGAGAGAAGGTGGCTGGAGCATTCGTTAAGCCGAATGACATGACGGTGTACTCGTATGATCCATACCGAGTAACGAAGGCGGTTTTTGGAATGTCCTCTTCACGAACACGGATCTGGTGGTAGCCCAACCTCAAGTCGTGTTTAGAGAACACTGACGAGCCAGCCAGTTGATCATAAAGATCATTGATCCGAGGAAGGGGATACTTGTTCTGAATGGTAGCTTGGTTAATAGGATGATAGTCTTGGACTAATCGGTTTGTCCCATCCTTTTTCTTAACAAAGAGAGAAGGTGCTCCCCAAGGAGAGCAACTTGGGCGAATGAAACCTTTGACAAGAGATTTGTCGATTTCCTCCTTAAGCTCAATAAGCTCATGCGGCGGCATCTTGTAGGGTTGTTTAGCTATAGGGGTGGTGCCGGGTTTCAAGTCGATGATGAATTCGACAGCTCTAGCAGGGGGAATCCCTGGAAGTTCTTCTGGGAAGACATCTTGGAATTCACGAACGACGGGAATGTTTTCAATGCCCTCGAGTGGTGCAGCGTTCAACGCATTCAAGGCATAAAGTCGTGCCTCAGCGTTCTGAACTAGATGAGCTTGGTAAGCTATTATTTCGTCAGAAGGGTGTAGCAGATGGACGACCTTAGTGGCGCAAACTATAGAAGCAGTATGCGCTTTCAACCAATCCATTCCCAGAATGAGGTCGATGCTACAGGATTTTAGTACGATGGGGGAGGCAAGGAATTCCAGTCCTTCAATTTCAACGGGAACGTTGTGACTAACCATAGAGGTTTGACACTGGCCCGCAGGAGTGTGTACCACAATCGCAGTGTTCATCTCTTCGTATTTAATGCCATGCATGAATGCAAACTCAGCTGATATGAATGAATGTGATGCTCCTGTATCAAATAAGACAGATGCTGGTACTGAATTTACGAGGAGTGTACCCATCATGGTAGCAGGCTGGTCTTGGGCTTCGTTCAGATCAACATGGTTGGCATGAACGCGACCATAAGACTTGGCATTGTTGTTGCGGGGCTGGTTGTTTCCACGGCCAGCTGCTGGAAGGGCCAGTTGATTCTGTTTCTGGTTGCATTCCCTAGCACGGTGCCCTGGTTGTCCACACCTGAAGCACAAACCATTCTCGGGAGTAGGAACAGGAGCTTGGGGTGGTGGAGCTGGAAGCCTTGGCTGCCTAGTTGGAGCAGTAGGCAGACGAGGTGCAGCATAGGACTGCCTTGGGGCAGGTGTATTAGGCTGGTACACGCTGTTGGGAATCCATATCTTGCGCTTCTGCGAGGACGGGCCCGAAGATGAGCCCGTGTCACGGCTGCGCCTGTGAGAGCTCTGGTATTCCTGCAGACCAGTTTCGACATTGATGGCTTTGTTCACCAGAGTGGCGAAATCAGCAAAGTCATGCACTAGAAGTGCGAGTTTGATGTCAGCTTGAAGGCCATCCCGGAACTTCTCCTGTCTGCGTGCATCAGTTGCAATGTCCTCTTCAGCATAGCGGGACAAGTCCAGAAACTCCCGTTGATAAGCTTCCACAGTTTTGTTGCCTTGGGTGAGGTTGCGGAACTCACGCTTCTTCTGGTCCATGACTCCCTGAGGAATGAAGCGAGCACGGAAGGCAGCTTGGAAGTCTGGCCAGGTGATGATTGTTCCAGCTGGCAGAGTACGCCTGTGGCTGTCCCACCATTGAGCTGCGGGTCCTTTCAGAAAGAAGGAAGCAAAGGTGACATAGCTGGCAGGGGCTACATCAGCAGACTCCATCTCATAGGTGATGTCACGGAGCCAGTCATCAGCATCCAGAGGCTGAGTTGAGCTGCGGTACACGGTTGGGTTGAGGCGCATGAAATCTTGCAGAGTCACTTGGGTTGGTTGCTGGTTCATATTGGGGCGAGGAAACTGAGCCATAATATTCTCCATGAACTGACGATTCAGCTCAAACTGTTGCATCATCCCAGCCATGTACTCAGGCGGTGGTGGGGGGTTGCCACCACGACCACGACCACCTGGTCTAACCATCCTGCTAATATTTAACAGGGGTAGTTCAACATTTAGAAATTTGCAAAGACAAGAATCATTCATGAAGAAACATGCACAACGAAAGCAGCTCGATAGATACTACATAGTAGTCGGCATATCTTACAAAAGAGACCATGCATAGAGGTCGTTACACAGAGTTCGGCACAAAGTCTAAGACATCATAGGCGGCACGCAGGCTCGCGGCGAATGCAACTAACACTTAACAAGCAAGTCTACATCAGTCCCACACGGTACTGCGGAGGTAGCTGTAGCCTGAAAGCTGGTAGTGTGGCAGCGGGTACACCACGTCGGCAACCTGGGGTCCGCGGGGCTCTGGTGCTGAACCCGACGCTCAGGTGGCAGAAGAGGGCCAAGTGCGGGAGAGTAACCTCCCACCTCTGGCCAACCGACACCCTGAGGCATCACGGTCCTGGCGGGGTAGATAGCAGAACGCGGCAGCTCCCCAGATCCAACAAAGGGGTGTAACATCGTCAAAGCACGGTAGAGGTGCTGACGAGTGGTGTACAACTCGTGGCGAAGAGCTCGGTTAGCTCTATCCAGACCATCAGCATGCAGAACAAAGTTCTGATGGTGGAAGGGCTCGCGGGTGACAGTGGAGTAGGCAGCAGTGTAGTAACCCTCCGCACCAATATCAGATGCGATAGCAATGTGCCTGAAGGGGGAGGTGTCCAACTCCCGGTACTCCCTACGAAGGCGTGTCAGAGCAGCATAGGCAGCATCGTGAACTGCCATATCGATGGTCACTCCAACACCATAAGCGGTGTGCAGCATAGTAGTGGAGTCATACCCCCGGGAGTAGAGGTGGACGGTGGCACGGTACTGCTCCTGGTTAAAGTCCTGGTACTCCTCGGTGACGGTGTACTCGGGGTGCCAGCGATAACCCAGATAGGTCATCATCTCAGCTAGCACGGCAGGTGATCCCGTGGCACCAATGGCCGTCGTGTGGCGTACGACCTGCCTCGTGGGTTCCATCTGAAAACAAAGATGTTTCAAAGGAGTCAATTGCCAGTGTGGAAATTGTTCAAAATACTATTCTAAGGATTAGCTATGGCTTTATCCAACTTTGGGGTGAACGTCATAACGGGATCCTAGTGTCAGAGTTAGTAAATTTGTTTAACCCGAGTAGAAGAGAGTTAAGAGTCCCAGAGCAAAGGTCGAGGAGTAAAAGATCCTAGTACCACCCGATGGCGACGTGGGCCCGTAAGGCACACAGCCAAGTTAGTAAAAGTTTTTGCAATGTCTAGACTCGACTTCAGCCAAGGAGTGTGGAAGGGGGATTCCTACAGGCAGTCGGCTCTGATACCAACTTGTGACGCCCCCGATTTAATCGTACACTAATCATACACGCAAACGTGTACGATCAAGATCGGGGACTCACGGGAAGATATCACAACACAACTCTACAAATAAAATAAGTCATACAAGCATCATATTACAAGCCAGGGGCCTCGAAGGCTCGAATACAAGAGCTCGATCATAGACGAGTCAGCGGAAGCAACAATATCTGAGTACAGACATAAGTTAAACAAGTTTGCCTTAAGAAGGCTAGCACAAACTGGGATACAGATCGAAAGAGGCGCAGGCCTCCTGCCTGGGATCCTCCTAAACTACTCCTGGTCGTCATCAGCGGGCAGCACGTAGTAGTAGGCACCTCCGGCGTAGTAGGAGTCGTCATCGTCGGTGGCGTCTGGCTCCTGGGCTCCAACATCTGGTTGTGACAACCAGGTAGAAGGGATAGAGGGAAACGAGGGAGAAAGCAACCGTGAGTACTCATCCAAAGTACTCGCAAGCAAGGAGCTATACTACATATGTATGCATTGGTATCAACTGGGATAAGGCTATTATAAGTGGACTGAACTGCAGAATGCCAGAATAAGAGGGGGGATAGCTAGTCCTTTCGAAGACTACGCTTCTGGCAGCCTCCGTCTTGCAGCATGTAGAAGAGAGTAGACTGAAGTCCTCCAAGTAGCATCGCATAGCATAACCCTAACCGATGATCCTCTCCTCGTCGCCCTGTGAGAGAGCGATCACCGGTTGTCTCTGGCACTTGGAAGGGTGTGTTTTATTAAGTATCCGGTTCTAGTTGTCATAAGGTCAAGATACAACTCCGGGTCGTCCTTTTACCGAGGGACACGGCTATTCGAATAGATAAACTTCCCTGCAGGGGTGCACCACATACCCCAACACGCTCGATCCCATTTGGCCGGACACACTTTCCTGGGTCATGCCCGGCCTCGGAAGATCAACATGTCGCAGCCCTACCTAGGCACAACAGAGAGGTCAGCACGCCGGTCTAAACCCTATGGCGCAGGGGTCTGGGCCCATCGCCCTTTGCACACCTGCACGTTGCGAACGCGGCCGAAAGCAGACCTAGCCTAGAGGCCTTCCAGTCCAATCCGGCGCGCGCCACTCAGTCGCTGATGTCACGAAGGCTTTGGCTGACACCACGACGTCGGGATACCCATAACTACTCCCGCGTAGATGGTTAGTGCGTATAGACCAAATGGCCAGACTCAGATCAAATACCCAGATCTCGTTAAGCGTGTTAAGTATCCGCGAACGCCGAACAGGGCCAGGCCCACCTCTCTCCTAGGTGGTCGGAACCTGCCCTGTCGCTCCGCCACAAAGATCCAAACAGAGGGCCGTCGGGACAAAGGTCCTTTCAGCCCCCAATCCGTGAATCACTCGCGGGTACTCCTCGAGCCAACCCGACTTTGGTCACCACATGTATCATGTTTAAAGTATATAGTTGTTGGGGAGCGCAGTAATTTCAAAAATTTTCCTACGCACACGCAAGATCATGGTGATGCATAGCAACGAGAGGGGAGAGTGTTGTCTACGTACCAACGCAGACCGACTGCGGAAGCGATCACACAACGTAGAGGAAGTAGTCGTACGTCTTCTTCCCGATCCGACCGATCCAAGCACCGTTACTCCGGCACCTCCGAGTTCTTGGCACACGTTCAGCTCGATGACGATCCTCGGGCTCCGATCCAGCAAAGCGTCGAGGAAGAGTTCCGTCAGCACGACGGCGTGATGACGATCTTGATGTACTACCGACGCAGGGCTTCGCCTAAGCACTACAACGGTATGATCGAGGTGGAATTTGGTGGCAGGGGGCACCGCACACGGCTAAGGAACGATCTCAAGGATCAACTTGTGTGTTTTGGGTTGTCCCCTGCCCCCGTATATAAAGGTTGGAGGGAGGGGGGCTGGCCGGCCAGAGAGAGGGAGGCGCAGGAGGAGTCCTACTCCTACCGGGAGTAGGACTCCCCCCTCCAATCCTAGTCCAACTAGGAATCCTTTAAAGGGGAGAGAGAGACAGGTGGCCGGCCCCTCTGCTAGTCCTAATAGGACTAGGGAGAGGGGGGGAGGCGCAGCCCTATGTGGGCTGCCCTCTCACCTTTCCACTAAGGCCCATGTTGGCCCATTTGGCTCCCGGGGGGTTCCGGTAACCCTCCCGGTAATCCGGTAAAATCCCGATTTCACCCGGAACACTTCCGATGTCCAAACATAGGCTTCCAATATATCAATCTTTACGCCTCGACCATTTCGAGACTCCTCGTCATGTCCGTGATCTCATCCGGGACTCCGAACAACCTTCGGTACATCAAAATGCATAAACTCATAATAACTGTCATCGTAATGTTAAGCGTGCGGACCCTACGGTTCGAGAACAATGTAGACATGACCGAGACACGTTTCCGGTCAATAACCAATAGCGGGACCTGGATGCCCATATTGGCTCCTACATATTCTACGAAGATCTTTATCGGTCAGACCGCATAACAACATACGTTGTTCCCTTTGTCATCGGTATGTTACTTGCCCGAGATTCGATCGTCGGTATCCAATACCTAGTTCAATCTCGTTACCGGCAAGTCTCTTTACTCGTTCCGTAATACATCATCTCACAACTAACATATTAGTTGCAGTGCTTGCAAGGCTTATGTGATGTGCATTACCGAGAGGGCCCAGAGATACCTCTCCGACAATCGGAGTGACAAACCCTAATCTCGAAATACGCCAACCCAACATCTACCATTGGAGACACCTGTAGCACTCCTTTATAATCACCCAGTTACGTTGTGACGTTTGGTAGTACCCAAAGTGTTCCTCCGGTAAACGGGAGTTGCATAATCTCATAGTTATAGGAACATGTATAAGTCATGAAGAAAGCAATAGCAACATACTAAACGATCGGGTGCTAAGCTAATGGAATGGGTCATGTCAATCAGATCATTCTACTAATGATGTGACCTCGTTAATCAAATAACAACTCTTTGTTCATGGTTAGGAAACATAACCATCTTTGATTAACGAGCTAGTCAAGTAGAGGCATACTAGTGACACTCTGTTGGTCTATGTATTCACACATGTATTATGTTTCCGGTTAATACAATTCTAGCATGAATAATAAACATTTATCATGATATAAGGAAATAAATAATAACTTTATTATTGCCTCTAGGGCATATTTCCTTCAGTCTCCCACTTGCACTAGAGTCAATAATCTAGTTCACATCGCCATGTGATTTAACAGCAATAGTTCACATCACCATGTGATTAACACCCATAGTTCACATCGTCATGTGACCAACACTCAAAGGGTTTACTAGAGTCAGTAATCTAGTTCACATATCTATGTGATTAACACCCAAAGAGTACTAAGGTGTGATCATGTTTTGCTTGTGAGATAATTTTAGTCAACGGGTCTGTCACATTCAGATCCGTAAGTATTTTGCAAGTTCTATGTCTACAATGCTCTACACGGAGCTACTCTAGCTAATTGCTCCCACTTTCAATATGTATCCAGATTGAGACTTTAGATTCATCTGGATCAGTGTCAAAAACTTGCATCGACGTAACCCTTTACGACGAACCTTTTTGTCACGTCCATAATCGAGAAACATATCCTTATTTTACTAGGGATAATTCTGACCGCTGTCCAGTGATCTACTCCTAGATCACTATTGTACTCCCTTGCTAAATCAGTGCAGGGTATACAATAGATTTGGTATACAGCATGACATACTTTATAGAACCTATGGCCAAGGCATAGGGAATGACTTTCATTCTCTTTCTATCTTCTGTCGTGGTCGGGCTTTGAGTCTTACTCAACTTCACACCTTGTAATACAGGAAAGAACTCTTTCTTTGACTGTTCCATTTTGAACTACTTCAAAATCTTGTCAAGGTATGTACTCATTGAAAAAACTTATCAAGCGTCTTGATCTATCTCTATAGATCTTGGAGCTCAATATGTAAGCAGCTTCACCGAAGTCTTTCTTTGAAAAACTCCTTTCAAACACTCCTTTTATGCTTTACAGAATAATTCTACATTATTTCCGATCAACAATATGTCATTCACCTATACTTATCAGAAATGTTGTAGTGCTCCCACTCACTTTCTCGTAAATACAGGCTTCACCGTAAGTCTGTATAAAACCATATGCTTTGATCAACTCATCAAAGCGTATATTCCAACTCCGAGATGTTTGCACCAGTCCACAGATAGATCGCTGGAGCTTGCATATTTAGTTAACACCTTTAGGATCGACAAAACCTTCTAGTTGCATCGTATACAACTCTT
>LT934111.1:12880233-12916330 GCA_900231445.1 Triticum turgidum subsp. durum
TGCTCTGGAAGCAGGGGAGGTCCGGCTGATTTGGGAGGTCTGCTCGCTTGATTCGGGTTCGCTGATTGACGGGCCGGTTCATCTCCGGCGGCTCCATTCGAGGGCCGGTCCGGCGAGCGAGCCAGTCGCCATGGGGAACTGCTGGGGCGCCAAGATCAGCTCCGACAGCTCCTCCTCCTCCCCTTCAGGTGCGTTCTCCTCCGTCTCCTGCTGCGTGCTATTTCACAAATCTTTTTACCACTGTTCTATACCAGCAGCACGACTAGTTCATAACTAATCTGTGCCCAGAGGGTCCAATAAACAAATCCCGAATGAAAAACAAGTGCTCAACAAACCATTCCTCTCTCTCTCTCTCTCTGTCTAATCTGGTGGTCTGGTTTGTGCCGACTTCGTGCTCTGCATCTCTTCTCTCCTCCCCGAAACCAGCCTTCGGTCATGCTGGTTCCATTTCGGTCCAATCCAACTGCTTCAACATTGGGGTAAACAGCAGGTTCAGTTAACTACTGTAGTAACTTAATCCGGTTCCTCCCAAATATCAAGTAGAATACCACCCAATAAATCACTGGTCTGTGTTAACTCTCTACGAGTACTACTTTGCATCTCTTCACTTTTTTCCGGAACTAAAACTAGAACTGGGTGATGCTGATTTCGTTCCGTTTAATCTGCTTCAGATTGTTGAGCCACTAAATTCAGTGCAGCACAAACTTAATTTGTCTCCTATAGGAAAATTCAGTCCATCCTTTGGAAAAATCTGTCGCGAGCTTGGACTCTTCCTCTTGGGCTGCTTCATGTGTAAGGAATCATGCCTTTCCGTTCTGGGCCTAGGGGAGAGGAAGCTTCGGATGTGCATGCTTCTGTTAACTTCATCTGACTTTTCCTCTGATTTTTCTGAGTGCCCAATTCAAATCAGACATGGAGGAAAGCTCAAATTTTGATGCTACTTTTGGCTAAATCCACGTGCTTCCCTTCAAAGTTATTGACTGTCCTGTTTTGGATGTTCAGTCTTCTTTTCTAAGCGAAACTAGAGAGCGAAATGCATATTTAGTCCGACCTAACTTATCCATGATGAACCTATTTTCTGTTCAATGTTAGGCAGATAGGATGAATGATAAGGGACATCAACTTATTTATGCTGAAATGTGATTGAATAATCTCTGAAAGTCTGAACCATCATCCTATAATGACCAGGGACGAATTCCAAGTATGCTAGTAGGAATGGGGCGGCCTTGAGCAGCTCCAGCAGCTATGCCTCCGCGGCGTCAGTGCCACGGAGCGAGGGTGAGATTCTGGAGTCAGCGAATGTCAAGGCCTTCTCTTTCAATGAGCTGAGGACCGCCACGAGAAACTTCCGGCCGGACAGTGTGCTAGGCGAGGGAGGGTTCGGGTCAGTCTTCAAGGGGTGGATCGATGAGAAGACCCTCACCCCAACCAAGCCTGGCACCGGGATGGTCATTGCTGTGAAGAAGCTTAATCAGGAAAGCTATCAGGGCCATAGGGAATGGCTGGTTAGTGACAATTTTGCCTGTTGGAAATGGGATTTCTTATTTATTTCAGTTTTGCATTGTGTCTGACATGCTCTTCCTTTGGGACGCAGGCTGAAGTGAATTACCTTGGACAACTATCGCACCCGAATCTTGTAAAGCTCGTTGGGTACTGTGTTGAAGACGAACAGCGGCTTCTCGTCTATGAGTTCATGCCTCGTGGGAGTTTGGAGAATCATCTCTTTAGGAGTAAGTGCCTGGCCTTTTACTTTCCCTATTCGCTGGGTGTTATTCTACAGTTTTGAAGCAATGATGCTAAGAGTGTTCCAACATTCAGGGAGTACACATTTCCAGCCGCTCTCCTGGAACCTTCGGATGAAAATTGCCCATGGAGCAGCAAAAGGGCTCGCATTTCTCCACAGTGACAAGGCCAAAGTCATCTACCGTGATTTCAAAACCTCTAATATCCTCCTAGATGCGGTATATATATCCACAGCCTTGAAGGATCTTTTACTTTGTGTCCGAAAAATATCTCTATCAGTCGATCTGACAGTCACGCAATTTCTTCTTCAGAACTACGACGCAAAGCTCTCAGATTTTGGCCTGGCGAAGGACGGACCGACCGGTGACAAGAGCCATGTGTCCACAAGGGTGATGGGGACATATGGGTATGCTGCACCAGAATACCTTGCAACAGGTAGCTTGGTCATTCCACTTTCAGAATCCTCAGCTGCACAGATATCTTGCTGAAAATCTAACCACACGTGCCTGAATCGTGATTGCGTTGTCACTCTGGTTGCGTCATCAATCAAGATGCCAAACTTAACTAATTTTTCGGTTACAACCTTTCAATCCTCATGTGCCCAAATATGTTGCTGAAAATCTAAACACATCTACCTGAAACGTGCTTGCATCGTCACTCCGGTTGCGTCATCAACCATCATGCCGAACTTAAACTAATTTTCCTGCTACAACATTTCCATGATCAGGCCACCTGACCACGAAGAGCGACGTGTACAGCTTCGGCGTGGTCCTCCTGGAGATGCTGTCGGGGCGGCGCGCGGTGGACAAGAACCGGCCGACCGGCGAGCACAACCTGGTGGAGTGGGCGCGGCCGTACCTGACGAGCAAGCGGCGCATCTTCCGCGTCCTGGACCCCCGTCTGGGCGGGCAGTACTCCCTCGCCAAGGCCCAGAAGGCGGCGTCGCTGGCGCTGCAGTGCCTCTCGGTGGACTCGAGGAACAGGCCGAGCATGGAGCAGGTCGTCGTGGCGCTGGAGCAGCTCCACGACGCCAAGGAGGGAGGTAACAGCCCTCGCCCGCAGCTGCAGAGGAAGCCGAGCAGCAACCGGAGCCTGACCGGCTCGAGACCATCGTCGACCAAGGGGAACAACAACAGGCCCGCTTCGTCGAGACCGGTTTGACCGGTCGAGTGGGATCACATAGCATAATCTACTAGAGAGATGCGTTGAGGTGTAATGTATGTATGGTATAATAGGGTTTTAGAGTGGTGATCTGCGAAGAGGCAGCGGATTTGTGAATGTTTTGTGCCTGTGTTGTAGGGCTGTACCTTTGCAGCTTCTAGTGTTGGTATGTACAGCTTGTATCTATCCGGTTGTAGCTTCTAGTGTCTGTATGTAGTTCTTTTTGTCAATGCCTGGTTGCTTTGGTTCTGACTCATGAGGTCCAGAGGCTTTGTTTACATCATCTGATTTAGATGCATGCACCCTGTTAAACCAAACCCTTAGAATATGAAGATGAACAGTGTATATTACTATGTAAGAACATATTTGACACTTCATTTATCAAATGTGAATGAACAATCATAGGGATGTTGACCATTTTGTTGATATCATAATCATATAGTGCTAGTATAGTAGTAGTATATGTTCCAGAGAATGTTGGGGAAATCATCTTCTGTAATTTTGAAAAGTTGGCCACACTGATCTTTTTTATTTACTTGGTGGGTTCGGCCAAATTATCCTTGTTTTTTTAGGGGTTACAGCCAAATTATCTGGGCAAGAGTATGGCGGCGGCCCAAGGCAGAGCACGCAGCCCAGCCGCCAAAACAGAGCTCGCCCGCGCTCCCCTCCGGCCCAAGTGCCGCTCCTCCTCCTCCTCGGTCGACGCCGGCGCCGGTGGATGGCTCCGCCGCGCCAAATCGAGCCCCTCACGCCGCGAGCCGCTCCTCCTCCTCAGCCTGCAATCCCCGCCGAGCTCCGATCCCCGCCGCCGTCAGGCTCCTCCGATCCGCGGGCGATCGCCGGGGCGCCGCCAAGATCAGCCCCGGCTCCTCCCGTTCCTTCAGGTGCGCCTTTTTATTCTTCAGTAAAATAGTACACTACACTTTGATAGATAGATTTCAGACTGCTGTACTTCATTAACTGACTAGCAAAGCTGATAGATAGATCTCATCTTCTATGTTCCTGTTGGATGGTAAAAATTTGACATGTGCTCTTCACGGAGGCAATCAGCTAAATAGTATTCCGGCGTCCGATCGACCAGGTTAATACTCACCATAACAAACGGACAGGCTATCGCAACCTGAATGTTTTGATGGTATGGACTATACTAACTGCAAAACCATATGAAAACATCCTTCTGGACAATGTTAGCCCCCGTCGTGATTTATATTACTTTGTTGCAGGCACTGATGCAATGGAGAGATTCTCAATTGTGTTTCCTCATGATATAGTTACTGAGAGTAAACACCATCTATCAGCTTCATGGATTCCACAATTTTGTTTTATGCACCACCAGTACATTGCATCCTCAGTCGGGCATTTATATGCCTTGAATGGAACAATGAAATATCGATGATGGTATTCATATTATAAGGTGAACGGAGAGTATCATATTAATCTTGATGATGGTATTCATATTATTAGGTGAAACGGAGAGTACTCTGAAGACCAGGCTTTGCTTTGTTTTGCAAGGATGGAAATGCCGATGTTCAGTCATTCAGAAAAATATATATTCCAGTGGTATGTTCAAGCTTAGTGTAATTACTGTCTTCTTCGTTCTTGATTTGTTACAATCGTATAAAATACCACTCGAACAACTTAATAAAAATTGACACTAGGTGCTTGGTGCCAGAGACCTTGCACAAACGCCTGCATGCCATATCATCTGATTAGAGACGCTACAGAATAATAAGTCGAGGAACATGTGATTAGATAAGAGATAGAAGAAAATAATAGAATAGTCAAACAATCCAAATCAGAATAGGAGAAGCATTGGGCATACATTGTATATCTCACTCTCACCCACAACCTACTCACACATGCCCCACCGGCAACTTCAAGGTGTTATAATTTCCCCCTTGAAATTACCAAATACTTCTATCATTCTAATTTTCTCTAATAATTTAAACTTCTACCCTTAAGACAGATGGGCGCGGCAACGCACACATTTCTGTTCTAGTGGACATCGTATGAGGCGTCCAAACCAGGGGATGAGTCAGACCTCTTCTCTTCAGGGACCTTTCGACGGCCTTTGTCTTCTCCAGAGTGGCTGCGGCTTTTCCCTTGAGGGAAGGAATTTTCGGCTGTTGAGCACAAAGAAGGGAGCCCGGGCACAAGATCTCAGTCGTTCTCGCCTCAGAGGAGGGGCCCACATTCCCTGTCATCGGCTCCTCGGAGGACACACTGATAGAGTACTGAGGGCCCTCTTGTCCCGGAGGCGCTCACTACATGATTGACTAGCAAGCCTCCCAACTGTTAGGAAATGGAAAGCTGAGATGCAAAGGAAGTAAGGAACATAAAACAAGCAAACCAACGGGAGGAAAGAGTTAGCGCACGTGGAAGACAGAAAGCCGGCACAAGCCCATAGTAGGAAGGCGCGTGCCATCATAGGCGGCTCACAGTTGTTGGTCTCGCACCTTTGACATGATTCGCAAGGCTGTGAGCCCTGCCTAGCACCTCCTTACCGAGGCACCATGGGATGTCACCCAAGGTGGTCAGCGCCCACATGGGTTGACATCTCAAGTGCGTGGGCTAGATCCGACTCCTGATGAACTCATCCATGATCCCCCTTCCCAAGAGCCCTTTCCTCACCAAGGCCGAGATGAGAGGCTCTAGAGCCTGGCCGCTTTTAGGTCCACCTGAGAAGGATCTCCTCCTAGGACCTAATAGTTGATGGCTCCGTAGTGCTGAACGCCATCACGCCATCAGGGCCTGCATTGGCGCAGTAGAACCGTAGGTTGTGCCAACCCATGTTTGAGGAAGAGGGGTGATGATCTGCGGCGCCCCCTTGATGCTCTTCCTGGTGAAGCAAGGGCATCTGACTTGAGAGAGCTCTTCCTTGGAGAAGTAAAGCTTAGTGAAAAATAGAGCTTTCCATAAAAGCAAAGTCGGGCTTGACCCCCAAGAAGCCTTCACAGAACGCGATGAACTCGATCACCTGAAGGACCCTGTTGGGATTCAGGTTGTGGATCTCCAACTCATAATACTGGAGCAACCCACGAAGGAAGGGGTGGACCGTGAGAGAGAATCACCTCTTGAAAAGGGGGCTAAAGATCATCACCCACGCCCTCTAAAGGTTGTGGGGTACTCTCCTCGGGACAACGCCACTGAAGATCATGGAGGAAGACAGCCAAACCTTGCAACCTCTCCATCTCGTCGAGGGAGAAGGAGGAGCGTCTCCAAATGACGGGCTCCCTTGCCCCCTCTCCTCACTGGAGGTCACCTATGGAGCCCTCGCCGTTTCAGAGTACTCTTCCCCATCCACGACGTTCTCCTCCGCAGCTTCTTCTCCTCCCCGGCGTCGGCAAGTACAACGCCGGGCATCGGCCCACGTGCCGCATCTAATGTCGCCCGTGCCTTGAGCTTAGAATGTAGAATGATTGTGTTCGGCTGCCCCCTCGATTCGGCCGGTGGCGAGGCCGATGTGGGGATAACCATTACCGATGGAACTCCGTTGTGAGGCTCGGGGACAAAGGGGAAGATGGCTCCATGAGAGCTCGAGGTGAGCCATGGAAATGCATGGCGGTGGCACTTGAGTGCGGAGGACGCGGTGAAGGAGATGCAAACTCCTATGGGGGAAATTGGGGAAGAGATGTGACGGACCCTACCGCTTCTTCCCGAACCTCCTTAAATAAAGCAGGGGGGTCCAAAGAGTTCCATACCCGAGGCGTCGTCAGGCATCACAATGCAGCCAATCAAAGCTTCGATGTGACAAGACGTGTCAGTGGCCCTCGGTCCTGCTGATGCCATCAATACCCTTTCTCTCCTTGCGGAACTGAACCGAACCCACTAATAGCGCGAGGTGTCCCGAGAACCTCCCAAAAGACATTGTGTCATGGGGGGGGGGGGACCTCTCCTTTGATCATGGCAATGGAGGTCGGGGAGTTAAGATACTACCATTGAACGGAGCACCACAGAAGGATCAGGCAGACAACAAGTCTCGCGTCGTCCCGCCCGAGGACGCGGAGGTGCAATGGGGCTACTATTGAGGGATCTGAAGATCAATGCGCCCTTGAAGGATGTGTAACTATGTTACTGGGATTGTGGTGCAGCTGCCATATGTGAGCGGCGGGTGGCAAATAATGTTGAACTTGTTCATGACGGTGATACTAGCAACACTAAGGCTAGTACCATAAGGTTCTAAAGCTACTATAGTATGATTGAACTCTAGTTTGGTCTGGACTTGTTCTATATATATGTTCTTAGCAGAATTGAACTCTAGTTTGGTCTGGACTTGTAAGACTATGAAATCTAGTCATCTGTTCGTAATTAGTGTGCAATCCATAATGCTTTACACATGATGCTCCACAACCAAATGTATGTGATGTTTCCTTTCATCACACACAATTACTTTAACACAATCGTGTGCCTAGTAGAGTATATAATAATCCCAACACAATTATATGCGCTATCACAAGTTAGCGCACACGATTTGGATGGAGCCAACCATGTGCGGCACTTCACACGTGGTGGCCCTGTTTTGTAACGACTGTGTTGTTTCCCCATCATCGCACACAATTCATTGATTTTGATCGTGTGCCATGTAGCCTGCACTATTGTGGTGATGTAATCGTTTGCGCTATCATGAGTTATCACACATAGGATGGACAACCTAACCGTGTGCCCGTTATCGCACATGACTCTTTTCAAAATCATGCCCGATGGATCAGCCATCGCGCGCATTTGACTCTCAGGCACCTAATTTGATTTTTGTAACGTGTGTGATACGTGTGATAACCTGCATCACAATGCTAAGGTGTGCGATAGGTGGAGGCGTGGAGCTTAATAGTACCATTTTGCACCAGTGTTTGGAACGTAATCACAAACCAAACTGCCCGTGATTCTGGATAGATCGTTACCATTAAATTATAGATCCAATCATTCAAATATAATGATGCATACCAACGTGATGCCTCGAAAGGAGCCCCGTATTATGCTTTTAGTATATAATAGATAGATAGAATATTCCTCAGGATGATCAAGTGCAACACATTTACTTCCACTCATACTGGATCACCAGCAATATGATATTTAAGTCTCTTCCCATTGACAACCCTTGATTTACCATTAACATCACCTTCGAGTCTTATGGCCCTGATGGATAAATACCAGCAGTGGTATGGTGACCATAGGCATGCAGGACAAATATGTTGGTAGGTAACTAGGTATGGTCCAGTGGGGCACGGACACGTCAATGCACAGGAGCCTCATGATCTATCTCGCACATGGTGTGTATGCATCTGATAAGCTCGAGATTACAATTTCCATCTGAAAAGGAGGGGAACCGAGCAGCAGAGGCATGCTGGAGCACCATGCTGCTCCTGCCTTATCCCTCTACTTTTCCCCCCATCTCTAGCTACCAACACCTAATGCTCAGCTGGGTCATACATAACATAATTAAGTTTAGTGCGTGTAGATAAGAGATAACTCTTGCCCCACAAATTGGCCAACACATACATGTACACCAGCCAGACAATCACAAGCTGATGAGGAAGGAAGAAGAGTAGCAGCTGCTGGGCCCGGTGGAATAATCAGATAGAGTCAATCATATGCACACAGAGATGTCAACTACAAGCATATGCATGTCAAATATGTGCAAATATATCTCTTTTCTTTTGTTCAGACCCAATGAGCCTCTACCACCATAGCTTTTGGTGATTTGCCCTCACAATGATCTGATATGATCTGATCCTGACAAGGAGGTGCCATCTCTCCACATGCACTTACCTTTTCTCCCCACTCTTCGAGCAGGAGAAGTCTCCCAGAGCAAGTTCACTGCATGCTCATCAGGCAGTTGTGACTAGTCATTTTGAGTTGTCAACTAAAGGTGCCATTGATCTGATAAAAGCTCAAATTAGCTGTCCCTTTGTTTGGCGGGGAAAAGCTCAAAGTTGCTGTGAAGGAGACTGAAGGAATATACCACATGGTAGTTCGTCTGCCAATAATGCAATCAGCCCAAGCGATGGCTCACAATATGGCTTTACCGAGGTACTTGGGACCAGCTGGCACGAGCTTGCTTTCTTTGGATCACTAATGCTTCCCTTTACTAGCCGAATGGAGCACCAGAAACTGAACTTTCCAATCTCCTGTTCTGATTCTGCTCATGCCGTTGCCATGTTCCTTTACTAGCTAGCCTCATCCTGTATGGCAGACAAGTGGTGAGATGAGATAGGTCAACTGGGTTCCAAGCTCCCGGCCGGAGCGCTGACTACTGAGAGGGAAAAGGACTTAACCAGATCAATTGATATATGCCCCCACCCGCTACCATAGGCATGCATCTTCATTGCCTAACTAATACACGTGTCCATGATCACAGCCTATGGTTTCAACAGTTATATTCCTGGCTCCCATATATCTTATCTGAACTGCATTTAAATGAATTATTAAGTCAGGTCCAAATCACATAATAGGCCCATCATATTGTTTTTGGAAACAGGAAGGTATGCAAATATAGATCGGATCAGTGCAACTGTTCATGGGTCTTCACATGCTTTGCAACCTATATACATATAGGTAGTAGGTAGGTAGGTAGGTAGCTACCGACAAGTACATAACCGCCACCAAGTGGCGCCTACTTCCACTAATTTGTGCATCCGCAATATTCTGCGATAAACACGTCCTTGATGGCAACTTTTTAATGTTAGGCATTACTGTTTATATCAGAGGAACAAATCATATACTAGTAGGCTTCGAAAAAAAGCTAATGCATATGTGCATATATTATTACCAATATATGATTTCAGAGAAACGGGCATGAATGTGTGTGCTAATAATTGTATGATCTAGAGAATTTTGTCAACAATTTAACATTTTTAGTGAACTGCTTGACACTGAAAAGTTAATGGAGATTCTCCACCATATTTCCCACGTGGGGCTCACCAGGAGTATTGAACTCCCATTACGTTTATTTGTCAGCATTTCTTTACCGAGTTAGCCTTTTGGTCAAGCCTATGAGGCTATATATATGACTATTTATGAATCTATGATACTATGTCAGTGATGAATGGTTAGGATTTAGTGTCTGTATTGAAGGGCTTGAATTTGTCAACTTGTCGGCATCAGAAGGGAAAGATTCCCTAGCTACTTTTCTCATTGAGTTTTGACAAGAAAAGATACCGGCCGATCAATCCTTTTTGCATGAATAGAAAAGTTGAAATAGTTCTGCCCATATGTACATGTATTTACATGGGCCTGTACTATATAGACAGGAAAATAGAGGACCAGGTGTAAGGAGGAAAAGAAGGGTTAGGCTTGTACAAAAGGTGGGGGTGCAAACTAGAGGAGGAGATGCAAAGGGAGGCTACTTTTCTCATGCATGGTGGGGGATCTCTCTCCCTCCAAAAAAAAAAAAGATTGGTCGATATATGGCTGCAGGAAGAAGACAATCATTGATCTTAAGGGAGAGCACCATTAACTCATCGATCCATACAACTAAAAGATGTACATATTTGCATGAGATAGGGAAACTACAATATGCAAATTTTACCTCACATATTTGCATGAGATAGGGAAACTACAATATGCAAATTTTACCTCATATTGCATGTGGCTCTTGTGAGTTTTAAGAAAAATCTGAAGTAAATCATGGACATATATAGGTTATGTCGTATTGTGCACCTGTAAATTTCATCCAATATATGACTATATGTGACCTTCGCGAGAATGGAAATACATAAGTGAATGCTATTCACACACCATTTTTTCTTTGCCACAAATCTTGATATATATTGATGAAATTTTGTATGTGCACAAGATATAATATAATCGATAATTTTCTTCCACCTCTTTCGAAGACTTATAAATATTGCATGCAAGCACAATTATATGTGATATATGTCCTCACTCGTCATTCATCTCATCGTTAATTCATGCTAGTTCATTAATTCTCTAGTTAAAAAAGAACATGATACCCAAAACGTGAATGAAAATGAGTCCTTACAAAAATAGAAAACAGATGGAGCTTTCTAATTTGAGATAATTGCACTCGCAGTACAACAACTTGAACCGTACATTCACTTTAGTCCACCCTTTAGAAAAAAAACTGGACTTTTCCGGTCCACGAACTTGCATGTTCTACCAATTAACAAAGGACATGCTTGAATGTGCACACCATCATAATGCAAATTAAGAGTATGTACATCGCCGTGTCTCCTCATAGGACGTAGGTCATGCTCCCACGAGGGGTCTGAACCTATTCAGAAAACATGGTTGTGTCACTTTCTTAGGTGTATGGTGACCTTGGCTATAAGGCTGTCGTGCACACCCCTTTGCCTACATTTCACTAACCACACTACTAAGAAATACCCTAGTCGAAAGTTCTTTCCCTAACAACAGTCAGCATAAAGAGCGGTTCTACGCTTTATCAACTGTTAGCCAAGCTTGGAAATAATTTGCTTGGACTACCCCAAGTTGAGCAACCTGGCTAAACAATGCATAACCAACATGAAACGCACGGGGGAGAACGGGTCTGTGGCCCTATCTAAGCCCTCGCTTGTGGTTGATGCAGTCAGAGAGATATCTGTTTACCATAATTCTTGCACTTGCAGTGGTAACAAGGCAACAATCCAACCATTCCGATGGCTACCAAAACCCTGAGCGGCGAGCAGCTAAAATACGAATTAGAACAATGAATCAAAGGTACAAGAGATGTCTTGCTTAAACAGGTGCCCATGAAGTTTCTTTCACTACAGGAATTGTTGGATCTTAGAACCAACGGATGAGGTTAGGTGCTACCGGAGCGCCAAATATTCTAAAAAAACACCCTTCAGGAGTCATGTAATCACAGCCAAGTCCAAGGCTCTGACCGTGACCGTTGGATCTCAGATCCAACGGCTGAGCTCGTGTTGGAGCACCTAAGCTTAGATGCTACGGGAGCACCTGATACTCACACCACAGACTTTCGAAAGTCCCGGAGGGGAAGTCAGCAGGGCTAATATCATATTTCTACATTCTTATTTATGCCTTTTATAAATGTTTTGAGGCAAACAAGCCTTACAAAGTGGCCCTTGTCTTTTATTTGTCTAAAAGATTTGGTATGTTTAAAACTATATATATATATATATAAGTTGATCGACAACCGAGGACATTACCAACCAATATCAGACCGAATGGACAGATATAAGTCTAAAGAATTAATTGCATGTGAAAAATCGAAAAAGTGGACAGATCAACACCATGATCCTTTGCTTTGTCCCTAGTCCTGATCTTCACACTCAGGTGGAGGTAGGTGCCTTTGCAAGTGCCCTCTCTTTCTCCTCCGTTGCTAGCTAATCTTATCTGCATTATTGTGATCCTAGTGGGAAGGAAGGGCCCCATTGCAGATGCTGTTGAAGCTCCTAGAACATTCCTTGGGAGCTGAACTCCCTCTTCTCATCTCAGTTCACTTCCCTTAGTTTCCACGTCCCAGGGATCAGCAGTTTCTCCTCCTGCGACCATCTAGCACCTGAATATGATAATACTGAGATGTACATTATTGTGTGTGAGTGTGACCACCATTGGCTGCCACCAAGAGAGATGGAGAGAAAGCTCCAGGCTTGTAGTGCACGTCCCTCTCCATCGCTTGTGATCGTGTTCGTGTAGTATGTACACCTCCTCCCGCCTATAAATGGGACATTGCGAGGTCGTCGATCCAGCAAGCAAGAACTAACCAGCACTAGCAGTCGTCTTCTTCTTCCACTGGCATATTCTCCTCAAGGATCGATCCATCCATCTTGTCCTTCTTCCTTCGACCTCAAGCTAGCACAAATGGTTCGTGATTGAGACCGGGAAGTGTCAATCTGTGCATGTATCTTCTTGCATCTTAAATGTGTCTCATCTCATTAACTGTGTGTTTGTACGTGTGGTGTGGTGCAGGGAGGAAAAATGGAGATTGAGAGGTCATCGTGGAGCGAGGACGGCAACCTGGTTCAGGACGCGGTGGACTACCGGGGTTGCCCGGCCAACAGGTCCAGCACCGGCAGCTGGCTAGGAGCGGCATCCGTCGTCGGGATCGAGCTGTGTGAGCGGCTGGCCACCATGGGCATCGCCGTGAACCTGGTGACGTACCTCACGGACACCATGCACCTGCCCAGCGCCGCGTCCGCCAACGTCGTCACCGACTTCATGGGCACCTCCTTCCTCCTCTGCTTCCTCGGCGGCTTCCTCGCCGACGCCTTCCTCGGCCGCTACCTCACCATCGCCATCTTCGCGCTCGTCCAAGCGATCGGCACCGGACTCCTCGCGGTGTCCACCACTGTGCGCCATCTCCGCCCGCCACCCTGCATGGGCGCAGCACCGTGCGAGGAGGCCACGGGTCTGCAGATGGGCGTGCTGTACGTGTGCCTCTACCTCATCGCTCTCGGCACCGGCGGGCTCAAGTCCAGCGTCTCCGGCTTCGGCACCGACCAGTTCGACGAGCGCGAGGACCGCGAGCGCGCCGCCATGGGATACTTCTTCGACCGTTTCTTCTTCTTCATCAGCCTGGGTACACTTCTCGCCGTCACTGTCCTCGTCTACATCCAGGACCATATCGGCCGGAGCTGGGCCTATGGCCTCTGCTCTGGCGCCATGCTCGTGGCCATCGCAGTCTTCCTCTCGGGCACCAAGAGGTACCGCTACAAACGGAGCTCTGGCAGCCCGGTCGTGCACATCCTCCAGGTCCTCGTCGCTGCCGCACGGAAGCGCGGCCTCAAGCAGCCGCTCGCCGCCGCCACGCTCTATGAGGACCGACCCGAGCACGCGAGGATCCATCACACCGACCAGTTCCGGTGCTTGGACAGCGCGGCCGTGATGGCCGGCGAGGAGGACAACGAGGTGGGGCCGGACGGGCGGCCGGCACCGAACCCGTGGAAGTTGTGTTCTGTGTCCCGTGTGGAGGAGGTGAAGATGGTGGCGAGGCTGATGCCCGTGTGGGCGACGACGATCTTGTTCTGGACCATCTACGCGCAGATGATCACCTTCTCGGTGGAGCAGGCGACCACCATGGACCGGCGCATCGGCCGCTTCGAGATCCCAGCCGCGTCGCTCACTGTCTTCTTCGTTGGCGCCATCATGCTGACCCTTGCCGTCTATGACCGTGTCTTCATCCCGCTATGCCGAAACCTCACTGGTCGGCCGGGGTTCACCAACCTGGAGAAGATCGGCATTGGCCTGGTCCTGTCCATCATTGGCATGGTCGCTGCCGCCATCTGCGAGAAGAAGCGTCTCACCGTCGCCTCCACGGCCACGAATGGGACCGCGCTACCGATCAGCGTGTTCATGCTGATTCCGCAGTTCCTTCTGGTGGGCGCGGGCGAGGCCTTCATCTACACGGGGCAGCTGGACTTCTTCATCACACGATCGCCCAAGAGCATGAAGACCATGAGCACCGGTCTCTTCCTCACCACGCTCTCCCTCGGCTTCTTCCTCAGCAGCGCCCTCGTCTCTCTCGTCAGGGGCGCCACCACATGGCTCGGTGACACCATCAATCACAGCCGCCTCAATTACTTCTACTGGCTCCTCGCCGTGCTCGGTACCCTCAACCTAGCCGCCTACCTCCTATGCGCCATGTGGGCCACGCCGGCCGCCAGCAGCAAGGCGGAGCAACCACATCCCGCGACAGCGGCCGACGAGAAATGCTAGCCGGTGCAGGTTATCGTTCATTACTGGATGTGCATATAGGTCCATCCGGTCTGGGTGTCCATGCATGCAGCTTCCATGTACGTCCGTATGTGAAGAACTTGTTTGTTTCAGTTTATCATTGAAAATAAGAAGAAAATTACTAAGAATCTTCTCCAATGTTTCTGGACCGTGGAAAGAGTGAGATATGTTTTTGTTTCCGTTTTATTATAGGGCCGCAATATCTGACGAACGGTTGGTCATTTCAGTTTAGTCGTATGGCGTTGTCTGTTTCTTCAAACACATGTCAATTTCTGGTAAGATTTTTTTCAAACAACAGCATTTGTCACCTCCTACTTGATAAAGTTGCCACAGAAAAATGTTGGCATGCCATCCCTCTCCCAACTGGCATTCACTAGTTATCACTACCGTTTTATATTGCCCCATAACATCTTGAGGATCATGGTTATCACACTGAAGTTAAGACGAAACATATCCTAGAACATCGGCATGACCACCAACTTGATATCTTCCAAAACTTTTGAAAGACGGTGACCAGTGACCCATCCAATCCTGTCGTAGAGTCGGGTTTCATATCCATGAGCAACCGTGGATTGTGGACAATCTCAGCTGCAAATTGCCGATTGTGAACAGTCTTAACGGCAAATTGTCCTTCTTCCTGGTTGCCTACATATGGGTACCCGTGAGTTACTCTAGGATCCAAATTAAGTAACTTGGTTACAAGTGCATAACACATCATCTTAGTAGCTCCTAAGAATGCAACTTGACTTAAACAACATGTGCACGATCAACATGTATATAAGCTGCAGTAATGAAGATCAACATGTATATAAGCTGCAGTAATGAGCTAGAGTATAGGATTATCAAATTTCAGTGAATATGTAGCAATGCATACAATAAATTAGATGGGCAAGCGACAACATAAGATGTTTATGAGTGTAGCATCTATATACACAGAGACGACAGCATACATAAAATAATGTATTTTTAAATAGTACTAGAAATGATGACGCGGGTGGATAATGATAGCACAAGGTTATAATTGTAACCATTGATATTGAACATGTATATAATCTAGCCGCCCAAATGGGCAGGTCACCATGCTAGTTACAAGAATTGAAAATGAGAGCTCCTTGAGAAATTGTTGGCCCGGTCAAAATCGGATGACCCAATTTTAAGATAGAGACCTCAATTGATTGTGAGGCCTTAAAAACTACGGAGCATAGTGTTATAGATGATAGATAGAAACAGATAGATAAAATATTTCTCGAGGGTGATCAAGTGCAAAACATTTACCTCCACTCATACTGGATCACCAGCAATGTAATATTTAAGTCTCTTCCCATTGACCCTTGATCTAATTACAATTAACATCACCTTTGAGTCTTATGGTCCCTATGGATAAATACCAACAATGACATCTGATAGGCTAGAGATTATGATTTCCAGCTGAAAAGGAGGGAAACCGAGCAGCAGAAACCATGCTGCTCCTGCCCTTATTACTCTAAAAGAATTTATCGTCGATCCATCTCTAGCAACCAACACCTAATGCTCAGCTGGGTCATACAAAACATAATTAAGTTCAGCGTGTGTAGATAAGATAGCTCTTGTTGCCCCACAAGTTGGTCAACACGTACATGTACACCAGTCAGACAATCACCAGATGATGAGCAAGTGGTTTTCTGTAGCTCGGGCTACACGGAACCCTTATCTTTGCCATCCATTTATGCATCAAGATCCGTGCAAACACATTTGTCTTTTTTGTTTCTCTCAAACGACACAACATATGAACTTCAAATTTTGCAGAACAATAATACATTCTAACTACAATCTAGGAAAAAACTTTCAGATTTTTTCATGCATTTTAAATACTTGAAATAATATTTTTATTCAAAGAAAATCTCATTTTGTATATTTATATCAGACCAAAAAATCTGAAAGTTTTTTCACACATTGATGTTCTAATGTTTGTTCGATCTGCAAAGTTTGAAGTTCATATGTTGTTTCATTTTCGAGAAACAAAAAAAAGAAATCTTGTTGTTGTTAGTTAGTTGGAGAGTACGGATCTCAAAGCAAGGCTGGAGGGTTGAGGATAAGAGGTTCTATGTAGCCTGAGCTACAAAGGAACTTTACCGAAGAAGAGTAGCAGCTGCTGGGCCCGGTGGAGTCACTCACATGCATACAAGGATGTCAACCTCTACCACCATTGCTTTTGGTGATTTGCTCTCACACTAATCTGATCCGATCTGATCATGACAAGGCCGTGCTATCTATATATCGACATACACTTACCTTTTCTCCCCACCCTTTTGAGTTGTGAGAAGCCTCGTAGATGAACAAGTTCACTGCATGCTTTTTTTGAGGGCTAATGGCAGGTGCTCTGCCTTTGCATTAAAGATTAGGAATATACATGAGAGAAATCACACACACAAGGCGTAAGGGCTAACAGTCAGAAAGACAATAAAGCTAATTACACAGGCCTGGCTGAGGCCAGAACTAACGAAGCCAGGTCCGAACGCACCAAACAAGCTACCATGTCAGCAGTAGCCGACTGGTTTTGGAAGATTCTACGATTTCGCTCATTCCAAACATTCCAAGCAAAGTAGAGCGCAGTTGCAGCATGTGCTCGCTGGCCATGGAGAAAACTTTTCCACCAGGCCGCCGATGATCTGAAAGGTTGTGTGGGTGGCAGTTGGGCATCAGGTTGCAGGGCAGCCAATTTGTGCCAAACTTCCTTGGCGAAGGGGCAATGGCAGACTAGGTGGGATGCCGATTCAATAGTTTGGTCGCAGAGGGAGCATGTGTCATTATGATCACATCCTCTCGCACGGAGCCTGTCAGCCGTGGGCAGGCGATTCAGAACCAGGAGCCAAGCAAAGAATTTAACTTTCCCCTCCACCTTTGTTTTCCAGATTGCATTAAGTTGGGGCTTCATGATGGATCCCGTGAACTGGGCATTGTAGGCCGAGGCAGCGGTGTAGTTGTTGTTGCTAGTCCATCTCCAGTCAATCTCATCAGGCTGGTCAGAGAGAGTGATTTGGTTGATCTGATGCCATAGGTCAATGAAGCTTAGCAAATCAGCAGTAGTGGAGAGCCTCTCGATGCCCTTCATCCAGCGGCCCTGGTGTAGTGCATTCTTGACAGTGTCATTCTTCCGTCTGGCCAGAGAGAAAAGGTTTGGTGCAATGTCGTTTGGCGCCGCTCCGTTCAACCACGCATTTTTCCAGAACAGTGCACATTTTCCGTCACCAAGTCTGATGGTTGTAGAGGCGTTGAAGAGCTGCAAATCAGTCTTGGAGCAGGGGAGTTGGGTTCCAATGTAAGAATATTGGGAAGCGTTAAACCCTTTGCTCGGGCAGCACTTGTATTTTTATGGGCAATGCCGTGGCTTACAAGAAAGAGAACGATCGATAGATCGATCGGTAAAAAAGTTGGAACAGAAGAAAAGATAGAGAGGAGATACAAGTTTAAACAGGAGCAGTTCTCTCTCTATACAACTCTATCTCTATACAAATATTCCAACACTCCCCCTCAGTCTAAACCTATGCAATTCCAAGGTTGAGATTGAACTTAAACTCATCAAGCCTCCTCACAGTGAGAGGTTTTGTAAAGCCATCAGCTAGTTGATCAACAGTGGGTATAAACCTTATGTCAAGCAGTTTGCGAGCTACTCTTTCTCTGACGAAGTGGAAATCAACCTCAATATGTTTAGTGCGTGCATGAAAAATAGGATTAGCTGAAAGATAGGTTACACCAATATTATCACACCATAATCTTGCAGCTTGTGGGGTTTTAATTCCAAGCTCATAAAGCAATGTTTGAATCCACATGACTTCAGATGTGGCATTTGCTAGAGCCTTATACTCTGCTTCAGTACTTGACCTTGAAACTGTAGCCTGTTTCCTTGCACTCCATGATATAAGATTTGTTCCCAGAAAAACAGCAAAGCCACCTGTAGACCTCCTATCATCAGGACACCCTGCCCAATCTGCATCTGAGTAAGCAGTCACAAGCATAGACGAAGACTTGACAATTCTAAGTCCAAGTCCTTCTGAGAACTTCAGATACCTTACAATTCTTTTAACTGCAGTCCAATGAGTGGTAGTAGGTGCATGCAAATATTGACACACTTTGTTTACAGAGTAAGAAATATCAGGACGTGTAAGGGTCAAATATTGTAATGCACCCACAACACTTCTATAGTTTGTTGCATCCTCAGGTCCAAGTGCTTCTCCACTATCAACTGTGAGTTTCTCTGAAGTTGAGATTGGTGTACTTACAGGTTTGCAGTTTTCCAACCCTACTCTCCTGAGTATGTCATGAGCATATTTCTCCTGTGAAAGAAGTATACCATCTTTTATCTGTTTGACCTCTATGCCAAGAAAATAATGAAGATCTCCTAGATCCTTAAGAGCAAACTCCATCTTTAAATCCTTAAGCAAACAGGTGGTAGCATCTGAGCTTGAACTAGCAACAATAATGTCATCAACATATACTAAAACATAAATAATGACATTTCCTTTTTGATAGAAAAACAATGAGGTATCTGCCTTAGATGGTGTAAACCCAAGTTGTTGTAACTGAGTGTTCAACCTTGAGTACCAGGCTCTTGGGGCCTGTTTCAAACCATATAAAGCCTTATCTAACTTGCAAACAAAATGAGGTGAGCTTTTGTTCTCATAACCTGGTGGTTGCCGCATAAAAACCTCTTCTTCCAGAATACCATGAAGAAACGCGTTCTGAACATCTAGCTGCCTTAAACTCCAACCCTGGGAAACCACAACAGATAACACAAGTCGAATAGTAGCTGCTTTAGCAACAGGACTAAAGGTATCATCATAATCAATAGCAAATCTCTGGTTGAAACCTTTTGCAACTAACCTTGCCTTATATCTGTCTATGCTTCCATCAGATTTTCTCTTAATTTTGTATACCCACTTGCAATCTATGACATTTATGCCCTTTGTTGGTGGTACTAGACGCCAAGTTTTGTTTTTCATAAGTGCTTCATATTCAACATTCATGGCCTTTTTCCATTCCTTACTAGCAAGTGCATCATGCAAATGAGTTGGTTCACCCATACTAGTGAGAAAAGCACGTTTAATTTTATCATACCTTATAGTGCTATCAGTGTATTCTTTCTTCTTAAAAATACCGGACCGAGATCTCGTGTGTCGAAGTGGAATACCTGGCGCATCAGAATCACCAGCAGAATTTGCAACCATAGAAGATCCGGCCGGATCCGCCGTGCCAGACCGATCTGGATCAGGTGCGCCAGATCGCTCCAGATCCAAGGCGACAGGGATCTCTCTCGCGATCAGTGCTCCAGTGGAACCGCGCCGCGTGTCGCCCTCGCTGGTTGTCTCCTCGGATGCGCGGGGCGAGACATTGGTGCTGGGCCCCGCGCCTGTCGCCTGGTCGGCCACCAGCCCATCAGCCACGCGCGTGGCGCTCGGGGAGCGGCACTGGCCCGCGCCGGCTCAGCTAGGCTGGGCCACGCTACCTGGGCTGTTGTCGGCTGGTGCATGCGACATGGCGGGAATCGCCTGGGATCGTGCGCCTAGTCTGACGCGGGGATTTTCCTCGGATCCTGTTTTGCTGCCGCCCAAATCTTCCTGGGATCCCGTGACAACTTTGGCTGCATTCCTTTGCATAAAATCACGCCCTGAAGCTGCACTTTTATCATCAAAAAACATACTCCCTCCGTTCCTAGATATAGGGTGTATAGTTTTTGGCACGGAAATTAAAGAACGCACGTGGAGTGAAAATTTCACAAGTTTTGGGGGAGATTACACCTGACTAATTGACATGAGGAAATAGAGGAGCTTGCCCGATATAAGAAAATGTAATCAAATCCCTACAAAAATTATCCAAATGAGTGGTGCAATGCAATACACCTTATATTTCGGACTTTTTCTCAAAAATCTATACACCTTATATCAAGGAACGGAGGGAGTATTTTCTTTAGGATTAGTCACATGATCAGCACTATTTAATTCACCCCCGTGATCTGGACTAGACATATACTCCGGAAGAAGTGCAATTTCTGCACGAAGTAGAGCTCCGACATTGTGCAGTTTTTCAAAAGGGAATATTGTTTCATCAAATATAACATCACGAGAAATATAGATTCGTCCAGTAGAAATTTCAAGACACTTATATCCTTTGTGAAGGTTACTATAACCGAGAAACACACATTGAGTAGAACGAAACTCAAGTTTGTGATGATTATATGGATGAAGATTAGGGCAACAAGCACATCCGAAAATTCTCAAGGAGTTATAATCTGGTTTTTGATGAAACAATTTTTCCAAAGGAGTAACATGTCCAATCACTTTGCTAGGAAGACGATTTATAAGGTAAGTGGCAGCAATAAAGGCTTCATCCCAATATTTTAAGGGCATGGATGCATGAGCTAGAAGGGATAGACCTACTTCGACAATGTGGCGATGTTTACGCTCGGCGGAGCCATTCTGCTGATGAGCATGAGGGCAAGAGACATGATGACTAATACCAATGTCACGAAAGAAAGAGTTGAGTTTCTCATACTCTCCTCCCCAGTCACTTTGGACTGCAATAATCTTTCTGTTGAATTGACGCTCAACAAGTTTTTGAAACTCTTGGAAGATGGAAAGAACTTCAGATTTAAACTTAAGCAAATATATCCAAGTGAACTTGCTAAAGTCATCAATAAAGCTAACATAATATTTTTTTTCTTCCAAAAGAATCTCTTGCATGACCCCATACATCACTAAAAATAAGTTCCAATGGAGCACGAGACACACTACTTGACTTGGGATAAGGGAGTTGGTGACTTTTTGCACACTGACAAGCATCACAAACAGACTCAACACTTTGACCAGATGACAATGGAAGATTGCCTTTATTCACTACTTGCTTGACTATGACCGAAGAAGGATGTCCTAATCTTTGATGCCATCTCGCCAAGGAGGGCTTGATGATGGTGTTGGGGAACGTTGCAGAAAACAAAAAAATTTCCTACTCGTTTCACCAAGATCATCTAGGAGTTCATCTAGCAACGAGTCAAGGGAGTGAGTTTGCATCTACATACCACTTGTAGATCGAGTACAGAAGCGTTCGAGGGAGTGGTGATGATGGAGTCGTTCCCAACGTGATTCCGATCACCGATGACCAAGCGCTGAAAGAACAGCACCTCCGCGTTCAACACACGTACGGGACGATGGCGTCTCCTCCGTCTTGATCCAGCAAGGATGAAGGAGAGGTTGAGGAAGACAACTCCAATGGCAGCACAACGGCGTGGTGCAATTGGTACAGCAGTTCTCCGACAGGGCTTCGCCAAGCTCGGACGGAGAAAGAGAGGAGTTGGGGAGGGGAGGGGCTGCGCCTTCAATTGTGTGTTGCAGCCCTCCCCTCACCCCTCTATATATAGGAGGAGAGGGCAAGGGGGGCCGGCCACCTAGGGGAAACCCTAGATGGGGCGGCGGCCAAAGGGGAGGAGGAAAGGGTGGCTTGCCCCCCAAGCTAGGGGGGCGCCCCCTTCTCCCCTTTAGGGTTTCCCCTCCCCAAACCCTAGCCGCATGGGCCTAGGTGGGGAGGCGCGCCCAGCCCACTAGGGGCTGGCTCCCTCTCCCACTTAGCCCATGTGGCCCCCCCCGGGAGGGGTGGCCCCTCCCGGTGGACCCCCGGAACCCTCCCGGTGGCCCCGGTACAATACCGGCATGCCCCCGAAACTTTCCGGAGTCCGTTTAACCACTTTCCATATATAAATCTTTACCTCCGGACCATTCCGGAACTCCTCGTGACGTCTGGGATCTCATCCGGGACTCCGAACAACATTCGGTAATCACATACTTGTCTTCCTAATAACCCTAGTGTCACCGAACCTTAAGTGTGTAGACCCTACGGGTTCGGGAGACATGTAGACATGACCGAGATGATCTCAGGTCAATAACCAACAGCGGGATCTGGATACCCATGTTGGCTCCCACATGCTCCACGATGTTCTCATCGGATGAACCACGATGTCGAGGATTCAATCAACCCCGTATGCAATTCCCTTTGTCAATCGATATATTACTTGCCCGAGATTCGATCGTCGGTATCCCAATACCTCGTTCAATCTCGTTACCGGCAAGTCACTTTACTCGTACCGTAATGCATGATCCCGTGACCAGATACTTGGTCACTTTGAGCTCATTATGATGATGCATTACCGAGTGGGCCCAGTGATATCTCTCTGTCATACGGAGTGACAAATCCCAGTCTTGATCCGTGTCAACCCAACAGATACTTTCGGAGATACCCGTAGTCTACCTTTATAGTCACCCAGTTACGTTGTGACGTTTGGTACACCCAAAGCATTCCTACGGTATCCGGGAGTTACACGATCTCATGGTCTAAGGAAAAGATACTTGACATTGCAAAACTCTAGCAAACGAACCATACGATCTTTATGCTATGTTTAGGATTGGGTCTTGTCCATCACATCATTCTCCTAATGATGCGATCTCGTTATCAATGACATCCAATGTCCATAGTCAGGAAACCATGACTATCTGTTGATCAACGGGCTAGTCAACTAGAGGCTTACTAGGGACATGTTGGAGTCTCTTATTCACACATGTATTACGATTTCCGGATAACACAATTATAGCATGAATAAAGACAATTACCATGAACAAGGAAATATAATAATAATGCTTTTATTATTGCCTCTAGGGCATATTTCCAACAGTCTCCCACTTGCACTAGAGTCAATAATCTAGTTACATTATGATGAATCGAACACCCATGGAATTCTGGTGTTGATCATGTTTTGCCCTAGGGAGAGGTTTAGTCAACGGATCTGCTACATTCAGGTCCGTATGTACTTTACAAATTTCTATGTCTCCATCCTGAACATTTTCACGAATGGAGTTGAAGCGACGCTTGATGTGCCTTGTCTTCTTGTGAAACCTGGGCTCCTTGGCAAGTGCAATAGCTCCAGTGTTGTCACAGAAGAGCTTGATCGGCCCCGACGCATTGGGTATGACTCCGAGGTCGGTGATGAACTCCTTCACCCAAATTTCTTCATGCGCTGCCTCCGTGGCTGCCATGTACTCCGCTTCACATGTAGATCCCGCCACGACGCTTTGCTTGCAACTGCACCAGCTTACTGCCCCACCATTCAAAATATACACGTATCCGGTTTGTGACTTTGAGTCATCCAGATCTGTGTCGAAGCTAGCGTCGACGTAACCCTTTACGACGAGCTCTTCGTCACCTCCATAAACGAGAAACATCTCCTTAGTCCTTTTCAGGATATTCTTGACCGCTGTCCAGTGTTCCTTGCCGGGATTACTTTGGTACCTTCCTACCAAACTTACGGCAAGGTTTACATCAGGTCTGGTACATAGCATGGCATACATAATAGAACCTATGGCTGAGGCATAGGGGATGACACTCATCTCTTCTATTTCTTCTGCCGTGGTCGGACTTTGAGCCGAGCTCAATTTCATACCTTGTAACACAGGCAAGAACCCCTTCTTAGATTGATCCATATTGAACTTCTTCAATATCTTATCAAGGTATGTACTTTGTGAAAGACCTATGAGGCGTCTCGATCTATCTCTATTGATTTTGATGCCTAATATATAAGCAGCTTCTCCAAGGTCCTTCATTGAAAAACTCTTATTCAAGTAGGCCTTAATGCTGTCCAAGAGTTCTATATCATTTCCCATCAAAAGTATGTCATCTACATATAATATGAGAAATGCTACAGAGCTCCCACTCACTTTCTTGTAAACGCAGGATTCTCCATAAGTCTGAGTAAACCCAAACGCTTTGATCATCTCATCAAAGCGAATGTTCCAACTCCAAGATGCTTGCACCAGCCCATAAATCGAGCGTTGGAGCTTGCACACCTTGTCAGCATTCTTAGGATCGACAAAACCTTCCGGCTGCATCATATACAATTCTTCCTTAAGGAAACCATTAAGGAATGCCGTTTTGACGTCCATTTGCCATATTTCATAATCGTAAAACGCGGCAATTGCTAACATGATTCGGACGGACTTTAGCTTCGCTACCGGTGAGAAAGTCTCATCGTAGTCAACCCCTTGAACTTGTCGATAACCCTTAGCGACAAGCCGAGCTTTATAGATGGTCACGTTACCATCCGCGTCTGTCTTCTTCTTAAAGATCCATTTATTTTCTATGGCTCGCCTTTCAACGGGCAAGTCAGTCAAAGTCCATACTTCGTTTTCATACATGGATCCTATCTCGGATTTCATGGCTTCTAGCCATTTGTCAGAATCCGGGCCCGCCATCGCTTCTTCATAGTTCGAAGGTTCACCGTTGTCTAACAACATGATCTCCAAGACAGGGTTGCCGTACCACTCTGGTGTGGAACGTGTCCTTGTGGACCTTCGAATTTCAGTAGGAGCTTGATCAGAAGCATCTTGATCATCATCATTAACTTCCTCTCTAGTCGGTGCTGGCACCTCAGGAACATTTTCTTGAGTTGCGCCATTTTCCGGTTCAAGAGGTAATACTTCATCAAGTTCTACTTTCCTCCCACTTACTTCTTTCGAGAGAAACTCTTTCTCTAGAAAGGATCCATTCTTGGCAACAAAGATCTTGCCTTCGGATCTGAGGTAGAAGGTATACCCAATAGTTTCTTTTGTGTATCCTATGAAGACACATTTTTTCGACTTGGGTTCGACCTTTTCAGGTTGAAGTTTCTTGACATAAGCATCGCATCCCCAAACTTTTAGAAACGACAGCTTAGGTTTCTTTCCAAACCATAATTCATACGGTGTCGTCTCAACGGATTTCGACGGAGCCCTATTTAAAGTGAATGCGGCAGTCTCTAAAGCATAGCCCCAAAAAGATAGCGGTAGATCGGTAAGAGACATCATAGACCGCACCATATCTAATAGAGTGCGATTACGACATTCGGACACACCGTTTCGCTGAGGTGTTCCAGGCGGCGTGAGTTGTGAAACTATTCCACATTTTCTTAAGTGTGTGCCAAACTCGTGACTCAAGTATTCTCCTCCACGATCTGATCGTAGAAACTTGATTTTCCTGTCACGTTGATTCTCGACCTCACTCTGAAATTCCTTGAACTTTTCAAAGGTTTCAGACTTGTGCTTCATTAAGTAAATATATCCATATCTACTCAAATCATCAGTGAGGGTGAGAACATAACGATAGCCACCGCGAGCCTCAACACTCATTGGACCGCACACATCGGTATGTATGATTTCCAACAAGTTGGTTGCTCGCTCCATTGTTCCTGAGAACGGAGTCTTGGTCATTTTACCCATAAGGCATGGTTCGCACGTGTCAAATGATTCATAATCAAGAGACTCTAAAAGTCCATCTGCATGGAGCTTCTTCATGCGTTTGACACCTATGTGACCAAGGCGGCAGTGCCACAAGTATGTGGGACTATCATTATCAACCTTGCATCTTTTGGCACTCACATTATGAACGTGTGTAGTATTACGTTCGAGATTCATAAAGAATAAACCATTCACCATAGGAGCATGACCATAAAACATATCTCTCATATAAATAGAACAACCATTATTCTCTGATTTAAATGAGTAGCCATCTCGAATTAAACGAGATCCCGATACAATGTTCATGCTCAAAGCTGGTACTAAATAACAATTATTGAGGTTTAAAACTAATCCCGAAGGTAAATGTAGAGGTAGCGTGCCGACGGCGATCACATTGACCTTGGAACCATTCCCGACGCGCATCGTCACCTCGTCCTTTGCCAGTTTCCGCTTATTCCGCAGCCCCTGCTTTGAGTTACTAATGTGAGCAACTGCACCGGTATCAAATACCCAGGAGCTACTACGGACACTAGTAAGGTACACATCAATTACATGTATATCACATATACCTTTTGTTTTGCCGGCCTTCTTGTCTGCTAAGTATTTAGGGCAGTTCCGCTTCCAGTGACCGCTTCCCTTGCAATAAAAGCACTCAGTCTCGGGCTTGGGTCCATTCTTTGGCTTCTTCCCAGCAGCTTGCTTGCCGGGCGCGGCAACTTCCTTGCCGTCCTTCTTGAAGGCTTTCTTACCCTTGCCCTTCTTGAACTTAGTGGTTTTATTGACCATCAACACTTGATGTTCCTTCTTGACTTCTACCTCCGCTGATTTCAGCATTGCAAACAACTCAGGAATGGTCTTTTGCATCCCCTGCATGTTGAAGTTCATCACAAAGCTTTTGTAGCTTGGTGGAAGCGACTGGAGGATTCTGTCAATGACCGCATCATCCGGGAGATTAACTCCTAGCTGAGTCAAGCGGTTATGTAATCCAGACATAGTGAGTATGTGCTCACTGACAGAACTGTTTTCCTCCATCTTACAGCTGAAGAACTTGTCGGAGACTTCATATCTCTCGATCCGGGCATGAGCTTGGAAAACCATTTTCAACTCTTCGAACATCTCATATGCTCCATGTCTCTCAAAACGCTTTTGGAGCCCCGGTTCTAAACTGTAAAGCATGCCGCACTGAACGAGGGAGTAGTCGTCAACACGTGTCTGTCAAGCGTTCATAACGTCTTGGTTCTGTGGGACGGGAGCTTCACCTAGCGGTGCTTGTAGGACGTAATCTTTCTTGGCAGCTATGAGGATGATCCTCAGGTTCCGGACCCAGTCCGTATAGTTGCTACCATCGTCTTTCAGCTTGGTTTTCTCTAGGAACGCGTTGAAGTTGAGGACTACGTGGGCCATTTGATCTACAAGACATATTGTAAAATATTTTAGACTAAGTTCATGATAATTAAGTTCATCAAATCAAATTATTTATGAACTCCCACTTAGATTGGACATCCCTCTAGTCATCTAAGTATTACATGATCCGAGTTAACTAGGCCGTGTCCGATCATCACGTGAGACGGACTAGTCAACATCGGTGAACATCTTCATGTTGATCGTATCTTCCATACGACTCATGCTCGACCTTTCGGTCTTCTGTGTTCCGAGGCCATGTCTGTACATGCTAGGCTCGTCAAGTCAACCTAAGTGTTTGCATGTGTAAATCTGTCTTACACCCGTTGTATGTGAACGTCTGAATAAAACACCCGATCATCACGTGGTGGTTTGAAACAGCGAACTGTCGCAACGGTGCACAGTTAGGGGGAACACTTCTTGAAATTAATATGAGGGATCATCTTATTTACTACCGTCGTTCTAAGTAAACAAGATGCAAAACATGATAAACATCACATGTAATCAAATAATAAACGTGACATGATATGGCCAATATCACATAGCTCCTTTGATCTCCATCTTGGGGCTCCATGATCATCCTGTCACCGGCATGACACCATGATCTCCATCATCATGATCTCCATCATCGTGCCTCCATGAAGTTGCTCGCCAACTATTACTTCTACTACTACGGCTAACGCGTTTAGCAATAAAGTAAAGTAATTTACATGGCGTTTCTCAATGACACGCAGGTCATATAAAAGAATAAAGACAACTCCTATGGCTCCTGCCGGTTGTCATACTCATCGACATGCAAGTCGTGATTCCTATTACAATAGCATGAACATCTCATACATCACATATAGATCATTCATCATTCATCACAACTTTGGCCATATCATATCACAATCACTTGCTGCAAAAACAAGTTAGACGTCCTCTAATTGTTGTTGCAAGTTTTACGTGGCTGTATTAGGGTTCTAGCAAGAACGTTTTCTTACCTACGTGAAAGCCACAACGTGATTTGTCAACTTCTATTTACCCTTCATAAGGACCCTGTTCATCGAATCCGCTCCAACTAAAGTAGGAGAGACAGACACCCGCCAGCCACCTTATGCAACTAGTGCATGTTAGTCGGTGGAACCGGTCTCACGTAAGCGTACGTGTAAGGTTGGTCCGGGCCGCTTCATCCCACAATACCGCTGAAGCAAGAAAAGACTAGTAGCGGCAAGAAAGTTGACAAATCCATGCCCACAACAAATTGTGTTCTACTCGCGCAAGAAGAACTACGCATAGACCTAGCTCATGATGCCACTGTTGGGGAACGTTGTAGAAAACAAAAAATTTTCCTACTCGTTTCACCAAGATCATCTAGGAGTTCATCTAGCAACGAGTCAAGGGAGTGAGTTTGCATCTACATACCACTTGTAGATCGAGTACGGAAGCGTTCGAGGGAGTGGTGATGATGGAGTCGTTCCCAACGTGATTCCGATCACCGATGACCAAGCGCTGAAAGAACAGCACCTCCGCGTTCAACACACGTACGGGACGATGGAGTCGCCTCCGTCTTGATCCAGCAAGGATGAAGGAGAGGTTGAGGAAGACAACTCCAATGGCAGCACAACGGCGTGGTGCAATTGGTACAGCAGTTCTCCGACAGGGCTTCGCCAAGCTCGGACGGAGAAAGAGAGGAGTTGGGGAGGGGAGGGGCTGCGCCTTCAATTGTGTGTTGCAGCCCTCCCCTCACCCCTCTATATATAGGAGGAGAGGGCAAGGGGGGCCGGCCACCTAGGGGAAACCCTAGATGGGGCGGCGGCCAAAGGGGAGGAGGAAAGGGTGGCTTGCCCCCCAAGCTAGGGGGGCGCCCCCTTCTCCCCTTTAGGGTTTCCCCTCCCCAAACCCTAGCCGCATGGGCCTAGGTGGGGAGGCACGCCCAGCCCACTAGGGGCTGGCTCCCTCTCCCACTTAGCCCATGTGGCCCCCCCGGGAGGGGTGGCCCCTCCCGATGGACCCCCGAAACCCTCCCGGTGGCCCCGGTACAATACCGGCATGCCCCCGAAACTTTCCGGAGTCCGTTTAACCACTTTCCATATATAAATCTTTACCTCCGGACCATTCCGGAACTCCTCGTGACGTCTGGGATCTCATCCGGGACTCCGAACAACATTCGGTAATCACATACTTGTCTTCCTAATAACCCTAGCGTCACCGAACCTTAAGTGTGTAGACCCTACGGGTTCGGGAGACATGTAGACATGACCGAGACGATCTCAGGTCAATAACCAACAGCGGGATCTGGATACCCATGTTGGCTCCCACATGCTCCACGATGTTCTCATCGGATGAACCACGATGTCGAGGATTCAATCAACCCCGTATGCAATTCCCTTTGTTAATCGATATATTACTTGCCCGAGATTCGATCGTCGGTATCCCAATACCTCGTTCAATCTCGTTACCGGCAAGTCACTTTACTCGTACCGTAATGCATGATCCCGTGACCAGATACTTGGTCACTTTGAGCTCATTATGATGATGCATTACCGAGTGGGCCCAGTGATATCTCTCCGTCATACGGAGTGACAAATCCCAGTCTTGATCCGTGTCAACCCAACAGATACTTTCGGAGATACCCGTAGTCTACCTTTATAGTCACCCAGTTACGTTGTGACGTTTGGTACACCCAAAGCACTCCTACGGTATCCGGGAGTTACACGATCTCATGGTCTAAGGAAAAGATACTTGACATTGCAAAACTCTAGCAAACGAACCATATGATCTTTATGCTATGTTTAGGATTGGGTCTTGTCCATCACATCATTCTCCTAATGATGCGATCTCGTTATCAATGACATCCAATGTCCATAGTCAGGAAACCATGACTATCTGTTGATCAACGGGCTAGTCAACTAGAGGCTTACTAGGGACATGTTGATGTCTGTTATTCACACATGTATTACGATTTCCGGATAACACAATTATAGCATGAATAAAGACAATTACCATGAACAAGGAAATATAATAATAATGCTTTTATTATTGCCTCTAGGGCATATTTCCAACAGATGGAGTAAACTTGATGACGACGCTTTCGACTAAGTGCTCCGGATGTGATGGGATACAAGCCTCCAATGCATCTACCGTGATGAATGAGCTCCCCCGTTGCCTGATCCTTGATGAAAAAATATGTTGGATGAGTTTCGAAGAAAACATTATTATCGGCAGATAAATGAGACATAGATGCTAGGTTTTTGTCGGCTTGTGGAACATGAAGGACATATTTTAGAACAAGATCACGTTTAAGAGTAGGGGAATTAATAGATGCTTGACCAATGTGACAAATATCCATACCTCCACCGCTTGCGGTGTGAATTTGATCGTTGCTGAAGTATTTCTCCCTCATGGAGAGTTTTTCAAGCTCGTTGGTGACATGATCAGTGGCCCCCGAATCGGCGTACCAGACCGTGCCATCTCCTCCTTGCTCTCTGATTGTAGCGGCGACATGACGAGCGTCAGGAACAAAGTCTTCATCGTAGCGATGCCAACACTCCATGACCTCATGGCCCGGTCTCTTGCACAGTTGGCACCGAACACGGTTGCTTGAGGAGGGACCAGAGGAGGTGTGATTGTTGTTGAAGCCACCCCCTCCAGAATGGGCAGGAGCGTTGGTGTTGGTGTAGCTGCTATCGCCGGGTCGTGCGCCGGATCCGCTGCCGCGCCCGCGCCCGCCACCACCGCTGCTGTTGCTGCAGTTCCTCCCCTGATGATCACGCCCACGGCCAGTGCCACGGCCATGCGAGGCTGTGTTAGCTGAAGACTGGCGCACGTTCATCCCATGAAGAAGGTTAAGACGTGCGTCAAAACTGAGAAGCTGAGTGTACAGCTCCTGGACGGACACGGGTTCAACCCGCGCAGCAAGCGCCGGCACGACCGGGTTGTAGTCGAGGTCGAGGCCAGCCAGAACTTGGGAGATGATCTCGCCTCTGGACATGGCAGCTCCGGTGCAGGCGATCTCATCCGTGAGCATCTTGATTTTGGCTAAATACTCTGTCATGGACATGTTGCCCTTCTTGAGGTTTGTGAGTTCCATCCGAGTATTGATCGCCCGTGCTTCGGTTTGGGCAGCAAACATAGCTTCGATCGCCGCCCACACCTCTGCCGATGTCTAAAGGGTAACCACCTGTGCAAGAATCTCGCGAGACAGAGAACCCATCAGAAAACTTTGAACCTATTGCTGCTGTGCATACCAAAGAACTCGGGCGAAATTGGTGATCTGCTCCTCCTTCCCATCCTTGATGATGGTGAGGGTTTCCGGTGGCGCCTGGCTCACCGGATCAAGGTGGTGGCCCATCTGTGCGCCTTTGATTTGAGGCAGCACGATGGCCTTCCACATGAGGTAGTTGTTCCTCATCAGCTTCTCCTAGGGGGGTGATCCAAGGGACGTGGTAAAGGATGCGGTGGAAGAGGAGGAAGGGGCGGAGGTGGAGGTGGACGCAAGGGACGTGGTGAGAGCACTCATGGTGCTCGAGGTGGTGGAGGCAGTAGTCATGGCGATAGGTTGAAGAACGGCTTGTCTAGATGCGATCTCCTTTTGATCTTAGGAAGAAGTCGCTCTGATTACTATGTAAGAATATTGGGAAGCGTTAAACCCTTTGCTCGGGCCGCACTTGTATTTATATGGGCAATGCCGTGGCTTACAAGAAAGAGAACGATCGATAGATCGATCGGTAAAAAAGTTGGAACAGAAGAAAAGATAGAGAGGAGATACAAGTTTAAACAGGAGTAGTTCTCTCTCTATACAACTCTATCTCTATACAAATATTCCAACATCCAACCCATGGCCGAGAGGGTGACTTCCATGTGTACCAGGCCCACCTCAATCTAAGAGATCTACTATAGAGGGCAAGGTTTTTAATTCCAAGGCCACCAAATTTCTTTGGGGAGCACACTTGGTTCCAGTTCACCGCACAGTGCCCACCACTTGCTTCCTCTTCTCCCTTCCACAGAAAATTCCTTCTTAGCTTGTCGATCCTCTTGATGATCCACTTTGAGGGGGCGAACATAGTCAGGTAGTAGGTTGTGATCACTAGTAGAAAAGGGGGCAAAGGTCCAGGCCGCGTTAGCCCATTAGTCCCGGTTCAGTCCAGAACCGGGACCAATGGGGGCATTGGACCCGGTTCGTGATCCCAGGGGGCCGGCCGGGCCACATGGGCCATTGGTCCCGGTTCGTGATCCCAGGGGGCTGGCCGGGCCACGTGGACCATGAGGTTAAATTTCATGCCGCAGATACCGAGGCCAACTTGCTACGATCGTTGGTAATAAATGAAAACAAAGATATAATACTCTTTTCTTACAACTTCAAGTGAGTGTTACTGTCTTGTGCATATTCGGTTTCCCTTATATATTAGTCAAGTTTATAGTAATGTAATTGACGAGTTATGCATGCGTGCGCAGCTTCCACTATATTCTCCTAGAGATTAAGCTTGAGCAGGGACTAGTAACCGTCTTAGACTCGAGACGAAAAGATCCCCAGGACTACGCGGACATGACTCAAATGCTCGAGAAGTAAGTTAAATCGATCATTATCCACCATATCAGCAACTTTGTTCATTTCTGATATCAAGTAATTGTTTTCTTTGTCTGGCAGGGTTTGGAGAAAATTCACCAAAAAAGCTCCGGGACTGCCGAAGAAGCTGGAATTTAGACACCCGAAAGTAAGTACTATAGTAGCATGTTCCGCGCATCTCCTAGTGATTCAAGCGCTAGTTTCATCAATACCATTTGGCATTCTTGCTTATCAGTTTGGACCTCTATTTCTTGTAAAGTGGTTGTGGCAGGAACAAGGGAATGATTTCTGTGGATACTACGTTTGCAAGTCCATCCGCCACACGACCTGTGAGCGGGGATACTCTGACGAACAATATGAAGTGCGTAAATTGTTGGGGAACGTAGTAATTTCAAAAAATTTCCTACGCACACGCAAGATCATGGTGATGCATAGCAACAAGAGGGGAGAGTGTTGTCTACGTACCCTCGTAGACCGAAGCGGAAGTGTTGACGCAACGTAGACGAAGTAGTCGTACGTCTTCCCGGTCCAACCGATCCAAGCAACGTTACTCCGGCACCTCCGAGTTCTTAGCACACGTTCAGCTCGATGACGCTCCCCGGGCTCCGATCCAGCAAAGCTTCGGGGAGGAGTTCCGTCAGCATGACGGCGTGGTGACGATCTTGATGTTCAACTGTCGCAGGGCTTCGCCTAAGCACCGCTACAATATGATCGAGGTGTAATATCGTGGAAGGGGGCACCGCACACGGCTAAGGAACGATCACAAAGATCAACTTGTGTGTCCTAGGGTGCCCCTCTGCCCCCGTATGTAAAGGAGCAAGGGGGAGGCCGGCCGGCCCTTGGTGCGCCAAGGAGAGGGGGGGAGTCCTCCTCCTAGTGGGAGTAGGACTCCCCTTTCCTAGTCCAACTAGGAATAGGGAGGGGGAAGGAAAGAGAGGGAGAGGAAGAGGAAAAGGGGGGCCGCGCCCCCCCCCCCTAGTCCTATTCGGACTCCCCATGAGGGGGGGGGGCGCCACCTCCTGGGCTGCTGCCCTTTCTCTCCCCTCAGGCCCAATAAGGCCCATTACTTCCCCGGGGGGTTCCGGTAACCCCTCCGGCACTCCGGTTTCATCCGAAATCACCCGGAACAATTCCGGTGTCCGAATATAGTTGTCCAATATATCGATCTTTATGTCTCGACCATTTCGAGACTCCTCGTCATGTCCATGATCACATCCGGGACTCTGAACAACCTTCGGTACATCAAAATACATAAACTCATAATAACCTGCGTCACTACGACCAGACTGATGTCTCTTTCTAGGAGATCTCGAATGCGGCCCTGCAACAAGGGCACATCCTTGGACGGCCCCTAGTCCAACCCTTTATTGACCCATGACGCTAGCTGTGGTGGGGGACCCGAGCGAAAGGCAGGTGGCGCCACCCACTTGGTGCCCCTGGGAGCTGTGATATAAAACCACTCTCGTTGCCATAAGCTCAACTCCTCTTGAAAAGAGCCCTCGGGCCATGGAGCGTCAGCATCCTTGCTTATAATAGCGCCTCCGCACTTCGCGTGTTGTCCCTCGATCATCTTCGGCTCTACTTTAAAGGTCTTAAGCCACAGTCCAAAGTGAGGAGTAATGCGGAGGAAGGCTTCGCACACGACGATGAACGATGAGATGTGGAGGATGGACTCCGGAGTCAAGTCGTGAAATTCCAGCCCATAATAAAACATGAGCCCCCTCACGAAGGGGTCCGTTGGGAAGCATAGCCCCCGAAGGAAGTGAGACACGAACACCACGCTCTCATCGGGCTTGGGAGTGGGAATAACCTGCCCTGGAGTAGGCAGCCTATGCGAGATTTCGCCGGTTAGATACTTGGCATCTCTCAGCTTTAGCACCTCTTCTTCCGTAACGGAGGAAGGCATCCACCGGCCTTGAAGGTCGGAGCCAGACATCATCGAAGGTCCGAAGCGCCTGAATCTGGAGCTTTGGGTGTTGGAACTCGAGGCAAGAGGCGGATTCGATTGAGATTGAAAGAAAGGAGTCGGGCCTTGGTCTTTTTATAAAGAGGTTGAATACCAAGAGCCCTCCCTGTGACCGTTCGGGACTCGCCTTCGATCGAGGATACGTACCGACAGGAACGATTGGGTTACCCACGTCCGTATTGATGAGAATCCCGTAAATAAAGGGGACACGATCTCTGCTTCGGTAGGACGTGCCAAGGAAACCGCCTCGCAAAACGCGCTAAGGTGGGACAGTAAAAACGATTCGAATAAAGACTTGGTTGTGGTGTGATGTCATACTACAGAATACATCAGCAGATTAGATTTGTGCAAATATTATTATCTCTACGGTGGTATGTGGAACTTGTTTTGTAGAGCCGGACACTATCCTTGTGTTCGAAATCTTCTATGAAGTATTCGGAGGAGGAACCCGCCTTGCAATGCCGAAGACAATTTGCGCACCGGACTCCTCGTCATTGAAGCCTGGTTCAGGGGCTACTGAGGGAGTCTTGGATTGGGGGGTGTTCGGATGGCCGGACTATAACCTTTGGCCGGACTCCTGGACTATGAAGATACAAGATTGAAGACTTCGTCCCGTGTCTAGATGGGACTTTCCTTGGCGTGGAAGGCAAGCTTGGCGATACGGATATGTAGATCTCCTCCCATTGTAACCGACTCTGTGTAACCCTAGCCCTCTCCGGTGTCTATATAAACCGGAGGGTTTTAGTCCGTAGGACGAACAACAATCATACCATAGGCTAGCTTCTAGGGTTTAGCCTCTCTGATCTCGTGGTAGATCTACTCTTGTACTATCCATATCATCAATATTAATCAAGCAGGAGTAGGGTTTTACCTCCATCGAGAGGGCCCGAACCTGGGTAAAAACATCGTGTCCCTTGTCTCCTGTTACCATCCGCCTAGTGCACAGTTCGGGACCCCCTACCCGAGATCCGCCGGTTTTGACACCGACAATGACCACGACCGATTAGCTACACTACAGGGTTAACATCAGAAGTGTTGTAGAGGTCTCACCCTCGGCACTCGATAGTAACTCTGCAGAGTCGAGCAACTAAGGAGAAAGTGATGTGCGGTGCCGGGGTCTGGTCTTCAATCCCGTTGATCGGGTCTTCGATGATCAAGCAGGGGCAACAAGGACAAGGTGGGGGTCACTGATGGATCACTAACCAACCTATACTAAGCAGTTTAGGATAAGCAGGTAAGGTACAACAGCAGATACAAAAGCAGGCTATGCATCAGAATAGGAGCAATCAATTACAGTAGCAAAATCTAATGCAAGCATGAAAGAATGGAATGGCG
>LT934111.1:12919788-12932476 GCA_900231445.1 Triticum turgidum subsp. durum
CGGGTCGTCCACGCCGTTTGGTAGGCTGGGCCTTAAACTGTGGCCACTAGGGCCCAATAACACAGTAAGGTTTTCTCATTTCTCATTCTTTTTTTATATTTCCTCCACTGTTTGCATTTAGTTTAGCTAGTAAAAGTTTTTTTTATCACTATGCAACTTTGCACAAAAATACATGGCAATAATCTGGGTTGGCACAAAAAGTTTGGGGGCAATTAGAATTGGGTAAGCATTTTTTAGAAATTGAAAAGGTTGGACAAATGGTTGTTGGTCCACTTAATTAAATTCCAGGGGCATTTTTGTAATCCAAATGAGGTTGGTTTCACCATGAAAATTACTCAGTGAACATTTGCAATATTATGAGCATTTTTGTCCTAGTGTTTGATGAAATAAATTCTGGATTTTATATTTGAAATTTGAAATTGATTTGGGTTGGGACCAAAATAAAGTTTAGCAAAATTAATTGTGATGACGTGGCACCATTAGTGTAGGTTTATTGTAGCTTGACATCAGGGGTGTTACACTCGTGTTCGCAGCTCCAGTGAGGCGGCGATGGTTATCCGGTAACCGTGGTAGCACAAGCTGATGGGTGGCTGATGGGGTGTTGCATTTCGAAGTGCCTGGGATGGGTCTGGCAAATTATGAGAGGTGATGGAGGTTTATGGCTACAGCTACTTGAGGCGAAATATCTACAAATAGAACCCTTGCAGTCTTGTTCTCGCTCCACTGACTCCCAGTTCTGGAGGTCCATCCAAGCTATTAAAGATGAGATCTAGCTGGGTGCTACCTTCTCAGTTGGCAATGGGAATAGCACCTAGTTCTGTTCCTCCGCCTTCGGCCACTCACGCGCGGCAAAGTTTCTCTGTAGCTCAGGCTACATGGAACCTCTTATCTTCATCCCTTCAATATTGCTTTGAGATTCGTACTCTTCAACTAACTTACAGCAAGAAGGTTTCTCTTTTTTGTTTCTCTTAAATGAAAAACCATATAGACTTCAAACTTTGCAGATCAAACAAAATTTACAACTTCAATGTGTGAAAAAACTTTCAGATTTTTTGGACCAACATAAATATACAAAATGAGGATTTTTTTTATTAAAAAAATAAATTTTAGCATTTAAAATGCATGAAAAATCTGAAAGTTTTTTCCCACATAGTAATTAGAATGTTTTGTTGTCCTGCAAAGTTTGAAGTTTATACGTTGTTTTGTTTGAGAGAAACAAAAATGACAAATATGCCTTCACGAATCATGATGCAAAAATGAATGGCTAAGATAAAGAGTATCACGTAGCTTGAGCTACACAAAACCACACTCCGCGCGCGCTGGACGCCTGGACCTGCCGACGATCATCAGCCGGCAGCGCCCGTCCAAGGTCGACTACTTGTGTTCCGACGAGAGGAACGGGCGAGGGCGGATGAGTGAAAGAATCAGATCCTGAGGGGCCGAACAAAAAAAACACCAAGGACTCCCGCCAACTCGTTTCTGCGCGGCAGAAGTTGCAGCACTGTACTGACATCGTATTTGCAAGTTGCAAGAGTTTGAGAGTGACCGTTTTGGTCCTTGCCAGCTGACCGTATTTGCAACTTGCAAGAGTTTGCAAGTTGTCATCACCGGGAGAAATTGCATACTCCTGCCTACTCCCTCCGTTCCGAATTATTTGTTTTGAATTTGTCTAGATACGGAGGTATCTAGTACTACGTCGTCAGGAGAGCTCCCACCAGTAGTTCTGGAGCTGCCCCCTCCTCTCACCCAGACCGGAAGTAGTACGACAGAGGGGCGTCGCCTCCAACCTCCACCACAACACGCCGCAGCCCGCGCGTCATCCTCGTGGTAACTCATCTTCCCGTCCCAATCCCCTTACCATATATCGCCAGACGAGTCAGGTCAACCAGTCCTGCCCTGTCCTTGCTTGCATCATCCCATCTCGATCTGCACCTCGTCTCCACAACCATGGCGGAGGCGGCGAGGACCGACGCCAACGATGTGCATGCAGCGGCTGACCGGGTCAGCTTACTCCCCTCTCCTCCCCCATCACCATCTGAGGAGGTCGCATCAACCGAGTCAACGCCGCGTTCGCTCCAGCAACGGCGCCATCCTTCTTCCCCAGGTTGATTTCTCTTCCTACAGTATTGTTTTGGATCTGATTTGCACCTGCAAGCTCGGTTACTCTGTTCTTAGAGGTGCACACAGTTAAATCGCTCTTGGAAATAACCGGCATAGATGTTAAGATGTACACATGTAATTGATTTTTATCAATGTTCTTCTTTCTATGAGGAAGATTCACCATGCAAGTACGCTGCCGACAAGGCAATTCTCCTACGATCAGTTAAAGGAAATTACGGATGGTTTCTCCGAGGAGCACTTACTCGGTAGCGGCGGATATGGAAGAGTTTACAAGGTACTCCTTCCGTTCCTACATATTAAGTCTTTTTAGAGATTTCAATAGACATATTTTAGAGTGTAGATTCATTCATTTTTCTTTGTATGTAGTCCATATTAAAATCTCTAAAAAGACTTATATTTAGGAACGGAGGGACTACATTTCATGAGCATACAATTTCATTTGCCGTGCTGCTCAGCTTCATGGGTACACTTTTAAACAGGGATTGCTCAAAGATGGGGAAGAAATTGCCGTGAAGTTGCTCTATGAGATGCCTACACTTGACGATGTGCAGTTTATGAGGGAGTTTAACAATCTGACGAGTCTTCAACACGTTAATATTGTGCGTTTAGTCGGCTATTGCCATGAAACTCGGCCAGAGTGCGCAGAGTATGAAGGAAGAACGGTTGTTGCTGACAGGATACACAGGGCGCTCTGTTTCGACTATGCCCACAATGGGAGCCTTCACGGTCATATTTCTGGTATGATATCGTGATGCTCTACGTATAAATTTTGTTTCAAACATCCTCCAATTTTATTTATTAATATGTTATGGGTTTATTCTTATGCAACAAAAGAATACTCTTTGTCGCGACAGACGAATTTAATGGACATGATTGGCGCACACGTTATGGAATAATTAAGGGGATTTGCAATGGTTTGAAATACCTGCATCAGGACTTAAAGTCTCCTATATATCATCTGGATTTAAAACCAGCCAATGTATTGCTGGATGAGAATATGTTACCAAAGATAGCTGATTTTGGCCTGTCAAGGCTGTTTGGAGAAGAACAGACAAAAATCACAAAGACTTCATTCGGAACACGGTAAGCTTAATTATTAACTCTTCGTGTCAATTGAGTATGGAATTCTCTTTGCATTAGACACATATTATAATATGTATAATGTGGCATGCAGCGGTTATTTACCACCAGAATACAAAGAGCAGAATGTAATCTCAAACAAGTTCGACATATACAGCTTGGGTGTTGTTATCATAAAGGTAATGGCTGGACCTGAGGGCCACTCCAGATGTGCTACCATGTCTTCCGAGGAATTCGTTGAACTTGTAAGAAAGCAATGCCTCTTTTTATTAGTTGTACATGTTAGCTATACGTTAGTAATACTTTGACCTGTTTAGTGTTACTACCCTTCCTTTATATTCTTTGTTGTTGGTAGGTACAGGGAAATTGGAGGGCTAGGTTAGAAGCACCCCCAATTCATGAGCCAGGGCCAGAGGCATATTGTGTACAAGTAAAGACGTGCATTGAAATAGCCTTAAAGTGTGTGGCGCAAAAGGCCGAGTATAAATGATATCATTGATAAGATGGATCAGACAGAGAATATGATTCGATTATGGTCCCTCAACGTATATTTACAGAGGCCAAATTTTGCTTCTGATATATTCGGCCTTACGAGATTCGAGTACAACGATTTGACCGTCATGACAGACGGATTCTCTGAACATCTTGGATTGGGTGCCTTTGGCATGGTATATAAAGGGAGCTACAAAGACTTGAATGGCTATCAAGAAGTGGCTGTGAAGGAAATAAAGAATACTACTGAAGGAGAAGTTCATGACTTTATGCTGAACTCCGGAGAATTGGTCGAATGAGGCTACATACAAATCTAATTGAGCTGAAAGGCTGGTGCTGCAGACGAAACATACGGAACTTGGTTGATTTTATTTGTTGTTGTAGGCAACAAAGGGTTCAATTCTTTCCTGTCTTTGAATTTGTTCCTAATGCCAACCTAGAGGACCACCTACACGATAGGAAGAAAATTCTACCATGGCAAAAGAGGTATTGTGTAGTACATGCTACATACACAGTTATTTGGAATTTTGATCGGTTGATATGTATGTCTCGACATTTCACTTTACTCCTTGCATTATTTCACAGGTATCAAATAATTAAGGGCATAGGGTCTGCACTTCGTCATCTTCACCACGAATGCAATAGAACCGCCTTGCACGGAGATATCAAGCCGAGCAGTGTACTGCTGGATTTTGATTTCAACGCCAAGCTCGGTGTCGGGCTATCTAGGACAGCCAATAAAAACAATACAACACTAGTGACAATTGATATTGGGACAGAGGGGAACATGGACCCACGTAAGTCCGATATCTACAGCTTTGGAATTGTTCTACTAGAGATAGCATGCACAGGCAAGTCTAGAGTCTAGACAGCAAGTATGGGAGCTGTATAGAGAGGAACCCGAGGTGATGGAGTATGCCGCTGACCGCAGATTAGGTGGCATCTTTGACAAGTCGCAGATGAAGCGTGTGATTGTCCTGGGCCTCAGGTGCTCTCACCCAGATGGGAGACACCGTCCTTTCATGACAGATGCAATGAAATTCTTGGAGGACGGCATAGAGTTGCCTCCTATATTGGAAAGAGAGGAACAACTAGGTCCAAGATTCTTGGGCATTCATTCAGCTGAGTTTTCTGATATAGTCATCGACATCGAGCACCTAGAGAACGACATAGAGTTGCCTGCTGTATTGGAAATGGAGGAACTGCAAGATTCAGGATCCGTGAGCATTGAGTTGGCCAATTTTTCTGTTATAAACACCGCCATGGATCTTGGAGAGCAGATTGTTTGGATAGGAGGAGCCCGCTTGTGGTGGTTTAGGTGGAGGTGCTGTATAGAATGTTATCTAGAAGAAGAACCTGGCATGCTTTGCAGACACAGTTTTAGCAGTCATCGGTTATTTTTCTCTGTTTTGTTATGCTTGTTGAGCTGCATCCAGGTTATGGGCTAAGCACTGGCCCTGTTTTGCTTTCTCTCCAAACAGAACTGGCTAATGTGGTTCACGTGGTGCAGCAGCAGTGCTGGTTCGTATTCTACATCCTCGTATCCTGGTAGAATCTGTGATGCAGGCTGGTGGTTTGGAGGCGATGTACTGTTGCAGCTGTGTAATGTCGGTTGCACGACAGTGCTTTGTGTGACGGGACACAACAGCCAAGTGTCACATTTTTTTCTTCTGTTTATTATAAGGTTTTGTTGAACATATTACCGCAATCTCAAGCATGCAAATTCTCTTTTTTAGCAGCTAGAAAATGTCAAATGTATAATACGGGCAAAACAAAAGTAGCCAATCAGCTGCATTGTTGCACAGGAATTTACACAACAGCGAAGAAAAGAGACCTAACGATGACTTCATTTACACCAAGTATACTGCTTGGGCGAAGATGTCTGCTGCCGATCAACAATAGGAAGTGCGTGTACTTGTCTGGCTGATCCGCTAGTAGGCTGATTCTCGACCTGATTGGCTCTTTGCAAACTTATTCCTGGTACCTCGTTACAAAAAACCTCGTTCTGGATGTAATTTTTATTTCTGATGTTCGTTGTACTGCCATGATTGAAGATGAATAGATTGAAAGTTTTTTCACAAAAAAAACTCTTATTTGACCAAATTTGACCATTCAGACCTACGGGTGGGTCCTAGACTCGCGTTTCGCGGCATATGATTTGCACATTCCCGGTGGTTTTCGTTCATAGATGCATTTCTTCCAACTCCTCTCCGTTCTCGCCTCCTCATGTCATCTGCATCCGGGCGCGGCCGTGGTGGTGGACGTGCGCCTCCGGGCGGCGACGATGAGCAGCGCCGCCTCTACGACTTGACTTGGGCCGCGGCCGTCTCCTCAGGACGGGACTGAAGACAGGCGTCATAGAAGTCAACACCCTTCTCAAAGGACTCTGCCACGCAAAGCGGGCGGATGAGGCCATGGAAGTGCTTCTTCGCAGGATGCCTGAGCTGGGCTACACCCCTGACGTGGTGGCGTATAACACGGTCATCCATGGCTTCTTCAAGGAAGGCCAAGCAGGCAAGGCATGCAATCTGTTCCATGGAATGGCGCAGCAGGGCATTACACCTGATGTGGTGACATATAACTCGGTTATTCATGCGTTGTGCAAGGCCAGAGCAATGGACAAGGCAGAGTATGTATTCAGTGAAATGGCACAGCAGGGTGTTGCGCCTGATGTGGTGACATATAACTCGGTTATAGATGGGCTATGCAAGGCCAAAGCAATGAACAAGGCAGAGGTGGTCCTTCATCAAATGATTGATAATGGTGTTGGACCGAATAACGTGACATATAATAGCCTCATCCATGGATATTCCTCATCGGGCCACTAGAAGGACATGGTTAGGTTATTCAAGGAAATGAAAAATCGGAGTGTTACACCAGATGTGTATACTTACAACTTGTGTATCCATGGCTACTTTAAGGAAGGCCAAGTAGACAAGGCTTGCAATCTATTCCATGAAATGGTGCAGCAGGGCGTTACACCTGATGTGGTGACATATAATTCAGTTATCGATGCGTTGTGCAAGGCCAGAGCCATGGGCAAGGCAGAGGTGGTCCTTCTTCAAATGGTTGATAATGGTGTTAGACCGGACAACGTGACATATAATAGCCTCATCCATGGATATTCCTCTTCAGGCCACTAGAAGGACATGGTTAGGTTATTCAAGGAAATGAAAAATCGGAGTGTTACACCAGATGTGTGTACTTACAACTTGTTGATGAACTCCCTTTGCAAGAATGGAAAAACCAAAGACGCTGCAGAAATTTTTGATTCAATGGCAATGAAGGGCCTGAAACCTGACACCATTTCATATGCTATTCTCCTTCATGGGTATGCCACCGAAGGATGTTTAGTTGATATGATTAATCTCTTCAATTCAATGGCAACAGAATGTATTCTACCTGACTGTGATATCTTCAACATACTGATTGATGCATATGCTAAATCTGGGAAGCTTGATAAGGCTATGCTTATATTTAAAGAAATGCAGAAACAAGGAGTGAGTCCAGATGCAATCACATATTCAACCGTAATACACGCATTTTGCAAAAAGGGTAGGTTGGATGATGCTCTGATAAAGTTTAATAAGGTGATTGATACAGGGGTACCACCGGACGCATCTGTTGATAATTCCCTAATCTAAGGTTTTTGTATGCATGGAGATTTGGTGAAAGCAAAGGAATTGGTTACTGAAATGATGAACAAAGGTATACCTCCTCCTGATATTAAGTTCTTCCATTCAATCATGCAGAACCTATGCACAGAAGGAAGGGTAACAGAAGCACGAGATATCCTTGACCTGATGGTACACACAGGTGAGAGGCCTAATGTTGTCACATTTAGTGTACTGGTCGGTGGATACTGCCTAGTCCGCAAGATAGAGCATGCATCAAAAATATTTGAGGATATGGTGTCATATGGTTTTTTTTCGAGAAAACGCAAAGGACTCTTTGCGTTTCATTTCATTGAAAAGATGAGAAGATACAATCCTCCTAGGAGGTGGTGGTTACATGGATTGGCAACCTATCAGTGGACATCCCAGTTGGTGGGGAGGACTACTCTGAGACCCAAAGCGCCAGCTTGTGCCCAACATGTGGCTTCAGCCTTAATCCTATCTATGAGTGTGGTAACTGAGGGGCGCGCATTGTCGAAGACGCACTCGTTGCGTTGTTTCCAAATCATCCAAGGGACGTGCATGGCGATAGATTGCAGGCCTTTCCGTAGCGCATGTGGGGTCTGCCCTTTCATTGGTTGCCACCAGTCCGTGAGGGTGGGCTCATTGCTTGGCGGTTGAGAAGGTATCATCGCCCAAGCCAGCACGTCGTGCCAGACCTGCCGCGTAAACGGGCATTCCAGGAGCAGGTGCCACATTGACTCTGGGGCCTGATCACAGAGGAGGCATCGTGGATGGTGCTGTAGGCCACGACGGGCTAGTCTCTCCGCCGTCCAGCACCAGTCCTGGCTAGCCAACCAGTGAAAGAAATGAACACGGCGCGGTGCCCAGCTCTTCCAGGTAAGCTTCCAGGAGGGGCATTTCATGGATCCATGGAAGGTTGCGGCGTAGCATGACCGTGCCGTGTAGTTGCCGCTAGCCGTCCATCTCCAGAGCATTCGGTCGGGCCGGTTTGATAGGTTGATGTGCTGCACGGCCTGCCACAGTCTGAGATATTGGCCAATCTCGTGGATCCCTATCACTCCTTGGATGTCACGAGCCCAAGCATTGCCCGCTAGGCCTGCGGCCACCGTTGTCGACTTGCGTCACCGTTTGGGAATGCATTGGTAGAGTGCCGGCGCGAGCTCCGGCACGGACTGGCCGTTGAGCCATCGGTCATCCCAGAACAATGCCGTCTGTCCATCGCCAAGCTCCATGGTCGATGCAAAGAACAACGCGCGCTCCTCGCGGGAAAACTCTAGGTCGAGGCCTCGCCATGCGCGGTCGTCGTCCGTGTGGGAGAACCACATCTAGCGCAGGCGCAGTGCCAGGCCGGCACGCTCCAGGTCCTGGACCCCGAGCCCGCCGTACTCGAGCGGGCGGCACACACGTCACCAGTTGACGTGGCAGTGTCCGCCATTAGCAGCAGCGCGCCCAGCCCACAAGAAGCCGCGCTGGATCTTTTCGAGCTGTCTCAAGGTCTTCTTGGGCGGCGCGAACGCGAGCAGCTGATGTATTGGGATTGCGGCGAGCACCATTTGACCAAAGCCAGCCGCCCGGTTTTGTTCATGAGCCAGGCTTTCCATGTGGGGAGCCGAGCAGCCATCGAGTCGACGAGGGGTTGTAGTTGGGCAGCTGAGGGGAGGCGTAGCGTGAGAGGGATGCCAAGATAAGTAATGGGTAGCTCCGCTTTCGCGCATCCCACCTGATCAATTGTTGTATCCGCCTTGGGGTCGCCATTGAAAACAGTGGCGGAGCTTTTGGCATAGTTGACTCGGAGGCCGCTAGCTTCACTGAATGTGGCCAGGATCGCGCAGACGGCCTCCACATCGTTTTGCGTGGCGTGGCAGAATAGCATCACATCGTCGGCGTACAAGGATATGGCCGGAATGTCTCGTCGGGGGTGCAGCCGCTGCAATATGCCGGCGTCGTGGGCGCGGCTGATTAGGCGTCCAAGGATGTCCACGGCGAGCACGAAGAGCTGCGGAGATACGGGGTCCCCCTGGCGCAGCCCGCAGCGATGCCACACTGGCGGTCCCGGCTCACCATTGATCATGATCCGGGTGCTCAAAGACGATAACAAGATCGCGAGCCACTCCCTGAAGCGAGGTCCGGATCCGTATTGGCCAAGAGCCTCAAAGAGGAAGGGCCATGATAGGGAGTCGAAGGCGCGCGTTAGGTTGAGCTTGAGCATCGCTCTCGGAGCCCCAAGTTGGTGTAGCAGCTTCATCGATTGCTGGACGAGGACAAAGTTGTCGTGCAGGCTCCGTCCCGGAATGAAAGCGTTCTGATTGCGGCTGACCATGTTTCCCAATCTGGGCGCTAGGCGGAGCGATAGCACCTTCGCGAAGATCTTCGCCGCAAGGTGAATGAGGCATATTGGCCGATAGTCGCGTAGTTGGCACGCATCTGCCCGCTTTGGGAGTAATGTCAAGAGGGCCTGGTTGAGCTTGCTGAATCCACGACCGCGCAGCTCAAAGAGCTGCTGGAAGACGTCGAGAAAGTCTTGCTTGATGATGCTCTAGCAGGCCCGCAAGAATTCTGCGGTAAATCCGTCCGGCCCCGGCGCCTTGCGAGCCGGGAGGCGCTTGACGGCGTCCCAAATCTCCTCCGGGCTGAATGGTGCCTCGAGGTCGGTCAGGTCATGGGGCTCGATGATCTGCGATAGATCCAGCGTGTGGTTGCGGGCGACGGAGGAGCCAAGGAGCTCGTGAAAGTACGTGAAGGCCGCTTGGGCCATTCCCTCCTGATCGGTGATCACTTGTCCGTCGACCACAAGGCAGAATATGTGATTCTTCTGTCGGCGGAATGAACATTGCCAGTGGAAGAAGGCTATGTTATCATCGCCGTCTTTGAGCATGGTGATCCGCGCCCGTGATATTACATATGGTATACTTATTACACTTCCGCTTCGGTAGACCCCCTCTAACACAAGGATGGCCGAGATTGCTCGATACGCCTTCGTAACGAGGGGCATGATGGGCATATTTTTTAGAAGTGCCCACCCGCCCGCCCGCCCGCCCGCGGCGTATACGTATACAAATACAACGGGTTATTTTTTCCGGGATTGACATAGCGTCAATTACGCCGCGGGCGAGCATGCATGTGGCTGTTATCGTGCCGCTTCCATTGCGCTGCAGGCGTGCATGCATGCACGACGCTGTTATCGTGTCGCTTCCCCCCGCTAAGGCGCTGCCGCCTGCCGCCTGCCGCGCTGCCGGCTTCCGCCTCGCTGCCGCGCTGCCGGCTTCCGCCTCGCCTGCCCCGCTGCCGCGCTGCCGGCTGCCGCCTCGCCTGCCTCGCCTCGTTCGCCGCGCCCGTCCGACGCCCCCGACACGTCTCTCCCTCCCCATAAACGCGCTCGCCTCACAGAAACCACCCCGACCCCGCCTCTCCTCTTAGAAACCGCCCCGACCCCGCCTCTCCTCTTAGAAACCGCCCTCACCCCGCGATGTCCGATCGATCTCCGGCGGCGCAACTCTCTCCGGTGTGATGCCTCGTGGGCGTGGATGTTTCGGCCGGCGTTGGTTCGGTTGGGGAGGCGGCAGTGGAGGTGCAGGGAGCAGTCGTCGGGCGGGAGGCGGCGGCGGCAGCGGCGGTGGACGCGTCGGCAGCGGTGGTGGACGCGGCGCCGCGCCCGACGGTCTGTGGCCCTCTAGCCTCACCGGGCCGCATACCGTGGATATCTACCGGCACGGCATCCCCGTGCCGCCGTCGTGTCACCTAGCACACGGCTAGCACGTGACGAGCACCGGCTATGCCACGCCTGGGCCGACACAACCCGGTCCATGGAATCCCGAAGGTCGCCTGAACTTTTGGCAAGGCTGCGACTTCGACACCGTGGTCAGCTTCTACAAGTCTCGGGGCATCTGCGCGGACGCTCCAAACGCGCCCCTCGCGCCCCCCGCCGTCCCGGTCGTGCAAGCCCGTGCCGGTCGGCGCGCTCGCGCAGGCGCCCCGGCTAATCCCGCCGCCGCGCCCGCTGCTCCATCAGGCGCCCCTGAGTTTCAGATCCCACCGGAACTGGCGGCGATGCAAGAGGAGGGCGACCTGTTGGAGTCGCCGGGTTTGATCCACGTGATCCGGAACTCCACGTCGGAGACCGGTTGGATGCCGCCGGCGGATATTGTTGACCCGAGGGACCCGGCAGACGAGCCGGGATACTAGCAGGCGATTAGGGACTCGACCGATACACTAGCGCAGGAGTCGGCTACCTTGGAGGAATTTTTCGGATACTTGGGCAGTTCCGATGACTCAGACGGCGGCGAAGACGGCGGTGAAGACGGCGGCCGGACCGTAGTGGTTGATCTTCTGAGTAGCGAGGAGTAGTTAGATTTGTTTTAGTGTTAATCTTTTTTCATGTAAAATTTCGTTCGAATGTAAAATATCCTAAATATGAACGAAATTATGTTGCTTCAATGAGTAATGGAATGGTTGTATAATAAACAGGTCTTCGAATAGTAGACGCCCGGTGATAAGTTGAGCCCTCATGGAATCAATAAAAAGTCCCACACCACTGACATTTATCAAAAGCACGCACCACCGACGACAGCGCACACATATGCATGTGCCATGCACGCAAACGCACGCATACACCACGGGCTGCACCTAACAGCACCAAGCGCACGTGCATGCGCCATGCACACAAACACGAGGATACGCCACAGGGTGCACCTAATACGAACACTGCACTGCACGCAACCTCAGCAGGAAAAGATGAAGTAAACACATGAAAATTGTTATTAATGGGATATTTTGATTTTGTAAAAATATGAAGTAAACACATGAAAGTAAAAATATGAGGCAAACACATGAAATACTGGCAACAAAATGTTATTACTGGGATATTATGATTTTGTAAAAATATGAAGTAAACACATGAAAGTTAAAAGATGAGGTAAACACATGAAATACCGGCAAAAAATGTAAGTTATTTAAAAACGAAAGTGTGCAGATATGTGGGCACTGCCGACGTAGGGCCCCACACAAGGTTGGAACGAAAACTGACAAAAAAACGTTATGTCACGTTCTGCGAGTGTTCCTGGACATTTTCACCGGGAAAATCCTAGGAAATGCATCGAGCGCCGGAAAAATATGCAAACTGGCGTGGGTGCTGTCGAGGGTGATGGAAACATGTGGAAAAAGTTTCGTGCCATTCGGCGGAGTGAAAAAGAAACGTAGTTGGGAACCCCCCCTCCGGCAGAACGAACCAGAGCTGGTTGCACTATGTCTACGTGATCGCATGCATGCAATTACACCAAAGTGGGCGGACATGCGGGCAGGGCCTACGTACGGCCCCACGCAAGGTTGGAACGCAAACGGACACAAAACGAACGTTGCGT
>LT934111.1:12939265-12960383 GCA_900231445.1 Triticum turgidum subsp. durum
TCCTCTCTTATACATGCCTGGTGCCCCGTTGGACCCCGTTGCCGGGCCCATTAGTGGGCTCTATCAGCCGCCCGAGTCGCCCCCTTGGGCTTGATTTGGGTATGATCTGTTCCTCACTATGGGCCCGGCTGCGGTGGTTGGGCATTTTTTTCTCAATATTTTAAAAAATATTATTTTACTTCTACGTAAACATCAGACTACAAAATACAAAACAATATAAAAAAACAGCGTCAGGCCGAGCACGGCGGCGTAAACATCACATTATATAACAAGTTAAAATATCATCACCCATAATGATGAAATAAGAGTGTCACCGACAATGATGCAAAATCATCATCATGCGCAGGTAGTATAACATATGCAATGTCATCTCCAAATTTATTACATAAATCTTTTAACAAAACATAAACAAATAACTTATCAAGTTTTCTTGCACACACGTACGAATAAAAAACAACATAGGTTTGTGTGATCACTTTTATTCTTCCTACAAACCAAGCTGCGTCTCTACGCCCAGTTCCTGAACAAAACATAAAGAAATGGGTGAGCAAATATAGTTGGTAAAATCAAAGTAGCAACATAACAAAAATAAAAAGGTTGCAACTCACTTCTCGTTCTTACTGCATGTAGCCTTGTTATGACCTGGGAGACCACACAGACTACACAAAGGACCACTTTTCTTCTCTGTGAAATCTTTTGGCCTACCATTCTTTGTAACGTCGGGGCCCCCCTTCGATCGCCCCTTCTTAGGTGCACCCTTCGTCAAAACTTTCTGAGGATCACCAATACCAGGCTCAACTTGTTGCGCCTGACTTGCCTCCTTCTTCAGCATAGCATACCTTCTACTTCCTATAAGTTCCTCCTCTGAAATCTTTTTCTGCGCTATTATGTTGTCCAGACACTTCATCAACTCGTCGTACAAGAAGGGATCATTTGCTGCAACATGAGCAGCTTCTGCGGTTTTAATGGTTATTGCACTATACCGTTCTCTCTCCAATGGCCCTGACCAACCCCATCCAAACATATCACTCTTCCGCTGCACAGGCAACCCATCTCTCGCATGTTTGGACAACCGATGCATGACACAACACTTTGGTATTTCAGTTAAGTTCAGATGATGGAGAACAAACAGAATGTGTTTGCATGGCAGCCCTTTCCGAACCATCCTAAGACAACTGCATGTAATAGTTTGTTCTGAGTTACCTGGTTCATAAACAACATTGTACCTGAACTTGTGGTTATCCTTCCATGTCACCATGAATGTTTGACGCCCAATTCCCACGAGCGTCTCAAATATCTCCAGCTGACCCATCTTATGCAAATCATCTTGCAGGATGTAGAAATTAGCAGGTATGAATACTTTGGCGGCATGCTCCTCAAGGGCCTTATATTCAGTAACCGACGGTGGTTCCTTCTAGAATGCCTGGCAGTCATCATACGCCTCGTTCTCACGTAGGCGAACTATACAGTTCTCATAATGCACCACCAAATCAACAATTGTCATACCGTAGTCCAGGTGAAGGTGAAGGCAGGAGTTGAGGCTTTCACTCCTCTGGTTACTTCGCATACCAAGGAAAAAACCATCGGAAAGATATGAAGCTGCCCAAAGTCTCCTCTTCCTGTACATCCTGTCAAGCCACTCTTCGGTTCTATCCATCTTCCACTTATCATAGAAAGCTTTCCATCTCTGCTCAAAGTTCACTTGAGAGGTGGCATAGTACAGGAGCGATCTGAACTCATCCAGTGACTTGTAATGCAGGTGCCTTTGCATATTTTTCTCGATATGCCAGGAGCAAAGACGATGGAAAACATCTGAAAGGACAGTCCGAATAGCCCGGATCATTGAAGCGTCACTGTCTGTGATTATTGACTTTGGCTTCACCTGACAGTTTGCCTTCATAAATGTCTGTAGCAGCCACACGTATGTCGCTTCCGTCTCGTCAGCAATGATGGCACAACCAAATACTATGGTGCAACGGTGGTTGTTAACTCCGACAAAGGGGACGAACGGCATACCGTATCTGTTCATCTTATATGTGCTATCAAACACGACCACATCTCTGTAGTCCTGATAGTCCCTCCGCGACTGTGCATCGCACCAGAACATACTCTTCAATCGCCCTTCCTTGTCACGCACATACTCAAAAAAAAACTCAGGGTCCTTCTCCTTCCTGCTCCTCATAATGCCAACTGCCGTCTCTGCATCTCCCTTTGCAATGAGCTTCGTTTTTTCTCTGCAACAAAGATTGTAAATGTCCCTCCTGATAAGCCCGCACTTATCGTACGAACCGTATCTGTTGATGAAGTTGTCCATTATAATATGCTTTCTTATCCCGGCCGCTTCCATCGCCAATATCTCCGCCCTCTGGCCATCTCCAATCCGTCTGTGTGACCACAAAAAACAAACCTCGTCGGGCCGAGCCATCGCGTGGTTGTGATCATCCACGAATGATGCGACGAACCAAACGCCATGTTCTCTGTCCAGCTTCACCACCATATGTGCACCGCAGTCGCAACGAGTCTCCGGTCTAAGCCTGCGCTTGTGGCCCTCCATGGTTATGAACTTGCTCTGCCTTCTCCCTGCCCTGGAGCAAAGAAACCGCCGGTACCGTATCATTCCCGAAGCACCTCGTTTCACCTTCTGTTTTCTGATACTAAACCCGTGCTCTCTGGCGTGATTGTTGTAGAATATGTATGCATCCCCTTGCGACCGAAAGGTCATACCCATGACCTTCCAATGTGTCTCAATCATCTTCTGCTCCCTTTGAGCCTCCTCAATATCAATCTCTCCCTCATCGTGATCAAGTACAAGACCATGTGACTCCTCCTACAACATTCATTTGAAAATATATATGTCAATTACTATCATTTAAATCATACTATTGATCGACGTACAACATCTAACAACTAACCTGGCTCAAGTTATCTGCAAATGATTCCTGCCAACTATGTTGCACATTGTCAACATCCACATCTTCCTGTAAATTTGTACACAAAGATATATATAGTTAGCCATGCCATACTTTGCAAATTCAAAAATAAAAATAAAATATACGCCACTTACGTTGTCGCTATTTGCGCCATGTTCATTATTATCAAAATCCTCCGGAGGTAAGATATCATATGACGAGACGGAATCGTTGTCGCTGTTGTCATCATCTTCGTTCAAATTATCGTTATCGGTCTTAGTCACCTTATCAGTACCATTCTCGTCCCTCCCGAATGCGGATTCTTCATCCATGTCAACACGCCAAACTCACAGAACTGCAAACATTGTGTGTTAGGTTTAGTACAATGCATCATGCCCAAAGCAACGCTAGTTTTGTAAATCATGCCCTAGTCCGTAGAGGAGGCGCTGCGGCGGGAGGTTTTGATGAACCCTAAACCCTAAATCAGTACATGCATGAACTAGCCCTCACTTCTATCCATCATGCCCGCCCCATGCCCGCTAGGTTTAGATGACAAACCTTGGCCCGCGGTGTAGACGTCGCCGGCATTCGACGACAGTGCTGCGGAGGCGGCGTCAGACGTCGGGTGTTGGAAATATGCCCTAGAGGCAATAATAAATAAGTTATTATTATATTTCCTTGTTCATGATAATCGTTTATTATCCATGCTATAATTGTATTGATAGAAAACTCAGATACATGTGTGGATACATAGACAACACCATGTCCCTTGTAAGCCTCTAGTTGACTAGCTCGTTGATCAATAGATGGTTACGGTTTCCTGACCATGGACATCGGATGTCGTTGATGACGGGATCACATCATTAGGAGAATGATGTGATGGACAAGACCCAATCCTAAGCATAGCACTAGATCGTGTAGTTCGTATGCTAAAGCTTTTCTAATGTCAAGTATCATTTCCTTAGACCATGAGATTGTGCAACTCCCGGATACCGTAGGGTGCTTTGGGTGTGCCAAACGTCACAACGTAACTGGGTGACTATAAAGGTACACTACGGGTATCTCCGAAAGTGTCTGTTGGGTTGGCACGAATCGAGACTAGGATTTGTCACTCCGTGTGATGGAGAGGTATCTCTGGGCCCACTCGGTAGGACATCATCATAATGTGCACAATGTGATCAAGTAGTTGATCACGGGATGATGTGTTACGGAACGAGTAAAGAGACTTGCCGGTAACGAGATTGAACAAGGTATCGGGATACCGGCGATCGAATCTCGGGCAAGTGTCGTACCGATAGACAAAGGGAATTGTATACGGGATTGATTAAGTCCTTGACATCGTGGTTCATCCGATGAGATCATCGTGGAACATGTGGGAGCCAACATGGGTATCCAGATACCGCTGTTGGTTATTGACCGGAGAACGTCTCGGTCATGTCTGCATGTCTCCCGAACCCGTAGGGTCTACACACTTAAGGTTCGATGACGCTAGGGTTATAAAGGAAATTTGTATGTGGTTACCGAATGTTGTTCGGAGTCCCGGATGAGATCCCGGACGTCACGAGGAGTTCCGGAATGGTCCGGAGGTAAAGATTTATATATGGGAAGTCCTGTTTTGGACACCGGAAGAGTTTCGGGGTTTATCGGTAACATACCGGGACCACCGGGAGGGTCCCGGGGGTCCACCAAGTGGGGCCACCTGCCCCGGAGGTTTGCATGGGCCAAGAGTGGTGAGGGACCAGCCCCTTAGTGGGCTAGTGCACCTCCCATAAGGGCCCATGGCGCCTAAGAGGTGGAAAAGGGGCAAACCCTAGAGGATATGGGCCTTAGGGCCCATATTGGTGCGCCTCCCTCTCCTCTCCCCCTCTTGGCCGCCACCTTTGATCCCCATCTAGGGCTGCCTCCCCCCCTAGGGGTGGGAACCCTAGAGGGGGCACAGCCCCTCCCTCTCCCATATATATATGAGGCCTAGGGCTGCCCATAAGACACGCGATTCAATCTCTTGTTGGTGCAGCCCTGCGTCTCTTCTTCCTCCTCTTCTGCGGTGCTTGGCGAAGCCCTGCAGGATTGCCACGCTCCTCCATCACCACCACGCCATTGTGCTGCTGCTGGATGGAGTCTTCCTCAACCTCTCCCTCTCTCCTTGCTGGATCAAGGCGTGGGAGACGTCACCGGGCTGTACGTGTGTTGAACGCGGAGGTGCCGTGCGTTCGGCACTTGGTCATCGGTGATTTGAATCACTACGAGTACGACTCCATCAACCCCGTTCACTTGAACGCTTCCGCTTAGCGATCTACAAGGGTATGTAGATGCAACTCTCCTTCCCCTCATTGCTGGTCTCTCCATAGATAGATCTTGGTGACACGTAGGAAAATTTTGAATTTCTGCTACGTTCCCCAACAGTGGCATCATGAGCTAGGTCTATTGCGTAGATTCTATGCACGAGTAGAACACAAAGTAGTTGTGGGCGTTGATTTTGTTCAATATGCTTGCCGTTACTAGTCTTATCTTGATCCGGCGGCATCGTGGGATGAAGCGGCCCGGACCAACCTTACACGTACTCTTACGTGAGACCGGTTCCACCGACAAACATGCACTAGTTGCATAAGGTGGCTGGCGGGTGTCTGTCTCTCCCACTTTAGTCGGATCGGATTCGATGAAAATGGTCCTTATGAAGGGTAAATAGCAATTGGCATATCACGTTGTGGTTTTTTGCGTAGGTAAGAAACGTTCTTGCTAGAAACCCATAGCAGCCACGTAAAACATGCAAACAACAATTAGAGGACGTCTAACTTGTTTTTGCAGGGTATGCTATGTGATGTGATATGGCCAAAGGATGTGATGAATGATATATGTGATGTATGAGATGATCATGTTCTTGTAATAGGAATCACGACTTGCATGTCGATGAGTATGACAACCGGCAGGAGCCATAGGAGTTGTCTCAATTTATTTATGACCTGCGTGTCAACATAAACGTCATGTAATTACTTTACTTTATTGCTAACCGTTAACTGTAGTAGTAGAAGTAATAGATGACGTGACAACTTCAAGAAGACACGATGATGGAGATCATGGTGTCATGCCGGTGACAAGATGATCGTGGAGCCCCGAGATGGAGATCAAAGGAGCTATATGATATTGGCCATATCATGTCACTATTATTTGATTGCATGTGATGTTTATCATGTTTATACATCTTGTTTACTTAGAACAACGGTAGTAAATAAGATGACCCCTCATTAAAATTTCAAGAAGTGTTCTCCCCTAACTGTGCACCGTTGCTACAGTTCGTCGTTTCGAAGCACCACGTGATGATCGGGTGTGATAGATCCTTACGTTCACATACAACGGGTGTAAGACAGTTTTACACATGCAAAACACTTAGGGTTAACTTGACGAGCCTAGCATGTGTATAGACATGGCCTCGGAACACAGAAGACCGAAAGGTCGAGCATGAGTCGTATAGAAGATACGATCAACATGAAGATGTTCACCGACGTTGACTAGTCCGTCTCACGTGATGATCAGACACGGCCTAGTTGACTCGGATCATGTAATCACTTAGATGACTAGAGGGATGTCTATCTGAGTGGGAGTTCATAAGATGAACTTAATTATCCTGAACATAGTCAAAAGGATTTTGCAAATTATGTCGTAGCTCACGCTATAGTTCTACTATTTAGATATGTTCCTAGAGAAAAATTAGTTGAAAGTTGATAGTAGCAATTATGCGGACTAGGTCCGTAAACTGAGGATTGTCCTCATTGCTTCTTAGAAGGCTTATGTCCTTAATGCACCGCTCAGTGTGCTGAACCTCGAACGTCGTCTGTAGATGTTGTGAACATCTGACATACACGTTTTGATAACTACATGATAGTTCAGTTAAACGGTTTAGAGTTGAGGCACCAAAGACAGTTTTGAAACGTCGCGAAACATATGAGATGTTTTGAGGGCTGAAATTGGGATTTCAGGCTCGTGCCCACGTCAAGAGGTATAAGACCTCCGACGATTTTCTTAGCCTACAAACTAAGGAGAAAAGCTCAATTGTTGAGCTTGTGCTCAGATTGTCTGAGTACAAAAATCATTTGAATCGAGTGGGAGTTGATCTTCCACATGAGATAGTGATGTTTCTCCGAAGTCATTACCACCAAGCTGCTAGAGCTTCGTGATGAACTATAATATATCAGGGACATATATGATGATCCTTGAGATATTTGCGATGTTTGACACCACAAAAGTAGAAATCAAGAAGGAGCATCAATTGTTGATGGTTGGTGAAACCACTAGTTTCAAGAAGGGCAAGGGCACAAAGGGATACTTCATGAAACAGCAATTCAGCTGCTGCTCTAATAAAGAAACCCAAGGTTGAACCCAAACCCGAGACTAAGTGCTTCTGTAATAAGGGGAACAGCCACTGGAGCAGAATTACCCTAGATACTTGGTAGATTAGAAGGCTGGCAAGGTCGATAGAAGTATATTGGATATACATTGTGTTGATGTATACTTTACTAGTACTCCTAGTAGCACCAGGGTATTAGATACCGGTTCGGTTGCTAAGTGTTAGTAACTCGAAATAAAAGCTACGGAATAAACGGAGACTAGCTAAAGGTGAGCTGACGATATGTGTTGGAAGTTTTTCCAATGTTGATATGATCAAGCATCGCACGCTCCCTCTACCATCGAGATTGGTGTTTGCGTTGAGCATAGACATGATTGGACTATGTCTATCGCAATACGGTTATTCATTTAAGGAGAATAATGGTTACTCTGTTTATTTGAATAATACCTTCAATGGTCTTGTACCCAAAATGAATGGTTTATTGAATCTCGATCGTAGTGATACACATGTTCATGCCAAAAGATAGTAATAATAGTACCACCTACTTGTGGCACTGCCACGTAAGTCATATCGGTATAAAAACGCATGAAGAAGCTCCATGTTGATGGATCTTTGGGCTCACTCGTTTTTGAAAAGTTTGAGACATGCGGACCATGTCTATTGGTGTATATGCAGGAAGAAACTCCATGCAAATGGACCGTTTGAACTCACTTGATTTTGAATCACTTGAGACATGCAAATCATACCACATGCGCAAGATGACTGAAAGCCTCGATTTCAGTAAAATGGAACTAGAAAGCAACTTGTTGGAAGTAATACATTTTGATGTGTGCAGTCCAGTGAGTGCTGAGGCATGTAGTGGATTCGTTATGTTCTTACTTCACAGATGATTTGAGTAGATGTTGAGTATATTTACTTGATGAATCACGTGTCTGAATTATTGAAAGGTTCAAGTAATTTCAGGGTGAAGTTGAAAGATCGTCGTGACAAGAGGATAAAATATCTATGATATGATCATAGAGATGAATATCTGAATTACGAGTTTGGCACAGAATTAAGACATTGTGGAAATTGTTTCACAACTAATACAGCCTGGAACACCATAGTGTGATGGTGTGTCCGAACATCATAACTGCACCCTATTGGATATGATGCATACCATGATGTCTCTTATCGAATTACCACAATAGTTTATGGGTTAGGCATTAGAGACAACCACATTCACTTTAAAAGGGGCACTACGTAATTCCGGTGAGATGACACCGTATGAACTATGGTTTAGAGAAACCTAAGCTGTCATTTCTTAAAAGTTTGGGGCTGCAATGCTTATGTGGAAAAGGTTCAGGCTGATAAGCTCAAACCCAAAGCGGATAAATGCATCTTCATAGGACACCCAAAACAGTTGGGTATGCCTCCTGTCTCAGATTCAAAAGCAATAAGGGATTGTTTCTAGAATCGGGTCCTTTCTCGAGGAAAAGTTTCTCTTGAAAGAATTGAGTGGGAGGATGGTGGAGACTTGATGAGGTTATTGAACCGTTACTTCAACTAGTGTATAGCAGGGCACAAAGAGTTGTTCCTGTGGCACCTACACCAATTGAAGTGGAAGCTTATGATAGTGATCATGAAACTTCAGATCAAGTCACTACCAAACCTCGTAAGACGACAAGGATGCGTACTACTTCAGAGTGGTATGTAATCCTGTCTTGGAAGTCATGTTGCTAGACAACAATGAACCTACGAGCTATGGAGAAGCGATGGTGGGCCCGGATTCCGATAAATGGCTCGAGGCCATAAAATCCGAGAGAGGATCCATGTATGAAAACAAAGTGTAGACTTTGGAAGAACTACTTGATGGTCGTAAGGTTGTTGAGTACAGATGGATTTTAAAAGGAAGACGGACAATGATGATAAATGTCACCATTAAGAAAGCTCGACTTGTCGTTAAGATGTTTTCCGACAAGTTCAAGGAGTTGACTATGATGAGACTTTCTCACTCGTAGCGATGCTAAGAGTCTGTTGGAATTATGTTAGCGATTACTGCATTATTTATGAAATCTTGCAGATAGGATGTCAAAACATTGTTTCCTCGACGATTTATGAGGAAAGGTTGTATGTGATACAACCGGAAGGTTTTGTCAATCCTGAAATATGCTAATAAGTATGCAAAGCTCCAGCAATCCTTCTAAGGACTGGAGTAAGCATCTCGGAGTTGGAATGTATGCTTTGATGAGATGATCAAAGATTTTCGTGTATACAAAGTTTATGAGAAACTTGTATTTCCAAAGAAGTGAGTGGGAGCACTATAGAATTTCTGATAAGTATATGTTGTTGACATATTGTTGATCAGAAGTGACGTAGAATTTCTGGAAAGCATATAGGATTATTTGGAAAGTGTTTTTGAATGGAAATCCTGGATTAAGCTACTTGAACATTGAGCATCAAGATCTATAAGGATAGATCAAAACGCTTAATGGAACTTTCAAATGAGCACATACCTTGACATGATCTTGAAGGTGTTCAAAATGGATCAGTCAAAGAAGGAGTTCTTGCCTGAGTTGTAAGGTATGAAGTTAAAGCTCGACCACGGCAGAATAGAGAGAAAGGACGAAAGTCGTCCCTTATGCTTAAGACATAGGCTCTACAGTATGCTATGCTGCGTACCGCACCTGAAGTGTGCCTTGCCATGAGTCAGTCAAGGGGTACAAGAGTGATCCAAGAATGGATCACAGGACAGCGGTCAAAGTTATCCTTAGTAACTAGTGGACTAAGGAATTTTTCTCGATTATGGAGGTGGTAAAAGAGTTCGTCGTAAAGGGTTACGTCGATGCAAGCTTAACACCTATCCGGATAGCTCTAAGTAGAGATACCGGATACGTATAATGGAGCAACAATTTAGAATAGCTCCAAGTAGAACAGTTATTTGGAATAGCTCCAAATAGAGCGTGGTAGCTACATCTAGGAGATGACATAGAGATTTGTAAAGCACACACGGATCTAAAAGGTTCAGACCCGTTGACTATAACCTCTCTCACAAGCATAACATGATCAAACCCAGAACTCATCGAGTGTTGATCACATGGTAAATGTGAACTAGATTATTGACTCTAGTAGAACTCTTTGGGTGTTAGTCACATGGGGATGTGAACTGGATTATTGACTCTAGTGCAAGTGGGAGACTGTTGGAAATATGCCCTAGAGGAAATAATAAATAAGTTATTATTATATTTCCTTGTTCATGATAATCGTTTATTATCCATGCTATAATTGTATTGATAGGAAACTCAGATACATGTGTGGATACATAGACAACACCATGTCCCTAGTAAGCCTCTAGTTGACTAGCTCGTTGATCAATAGATGGTTACGGTTTCCTGACCATGGACATCGGATGTCGTTGATGACGGGATCACATCATTAGGAGAATGATGTGATGGACAAGACCCAATCCTAAGCATAGCACTAGATCGTGTAGTTCGTATGCTAAAGCTTTTCTAATGTCAAGTATCATTTCCTTAGACCATGAGATTGTGCAACTCCCGGATACCGTAGGGGTGCTTTGGGTGTGCCAAACGTCACAATGTAACTGGGTGACTATAAAGGTACACTACGGGTATCTCCGAAAGTGTCTGTTGGGTTGGCACAAATCGAGACTGGGATTTGTCACTCCGTGTGACGGAGAGGTATCTCTGGGCCCACTCGGTAGGACATCATCATAATGTGCACAATGTGATCAAGTAGTTGATCACGGGATGATGTGTTACGGAACGAGTAAAGAGACTTGCCGGTAACGAGATTGAACAAGGTATCGGGATACCGGCGATCGAATCTCGGGCAAGTGTCGTACCGATAGACAAAAGGAATTGTATACGGGATTGATTAAGTCCTTGACATCGTGGTTCATCCGATGAGATCATCGTGGAACATGTGGGAGCCAACATGGGTATCCAGATCCCGCTGTTGGTTATTGACCGGAGAACGTCTCGGTCATGTCTGCATGTCTCCCGAACCCGTAGGGTTTACACACTTAAGGTTCGATGACGCTAGGGTTATAAAGGAAGTTTGTGAAGGAAATATGCCCTAGAGGCAATAATAAAGTTATTATTTATTTCCTTATATCATGATAAATGTTTATTATTCATGCTAGAATTGTATTAACCGGAAACATAATACATGTGTGAATACATAGACCAATAGAAGTGTCACTAGTATGCCTCTACTTGACTAGCTCGTTAATCAAAGATGGTTATGTTTCCTAGCCATGAACAAAGAGTTGTTATTTGATTATTGAGGTCACATCATTAGTTGAATGATCTGATTGACATGACCCATTCCATTAGCTTAGCACCCGATCGTTTAGTATGTTGCTATTGCTTTTCTTCATGACTTATACATGTTCCTGTGACTATGAGATTATGCAACTCCCGTTTGCCGGAGGAACACTTTGGGTACTACCAAACGTCACAACGTAACTGGGTGATTATAAAGGAGTACTACAGGTGTCTCAAATGGTAGATGTTGGGTTGGCGTATTTCGAGATTAGGGTTTGTCACTCCGATTGTCGGAGAGGTATCTCTGGGCCCTCTCGGTAATACACATCACATAAGCCTTGCAAGCATTATAACTAAGATGTTAGTTTTGAGATGATGTATTACGGAACGAGTAAAGAGACTTGCCAGTAACGATATTGAACTAGGTATTGGATACCGACACGGGCAAGTAACATACCGATGACAAAGGGAACAATGTATGTTGTTATGCGGTCTGACCGATAAAGATCTTCGTAGAATATGTGGGAGCCAATATGGGCATCCAGGTCCCGCTATTGGTTATTGACCGGAGACATGTCTCGGTCATGTCTACATTGTTCTCGAACCGTAGGGTCCGCACGCTTAACGTTACGATGACAGTTATTATGAGTTTATGCATTTTCATGTACCGAAGGTTGTTTGGAGTCCCAGATGTGATCACAGACATGACGAGGAGTCTCGAAATGGTCGAGACGTAAAGATTGATATATTGGAAGCCTATGTTTGGACACCGGAAGTGTTCCGGGTGAAATCGGGATTTTACCGGAATACAGGGAGGGTTACCGGAACCCCCCGGGAGGCAAATGGGCCTATTGGGCCTTAGTGGAAAAGAGAAAAGGGGCAGCCCATAGCTGGCCGCGCCCCCCCCTTCCCCAAGTCCTATTAGGACTAGGAGAAGGGGCCGGCCCCCCTCTCTCTCCTTTCCCCCTTGGGAGTCCTAGTTGGAATAGGATTGAGGGGGGGAGTCCTACTCCCGGTAGGAGTAGGACTCCTCCCGCGCCCTCTCCCTAGCCGGCCGAACCCCTCCCCCTGCTCCTTAATATACGGGGGCAGGGGGCACCCCATAGACACACAAGTTGATCATTGTTGATCGTTCCTTAGCCATGTGCGGTGCCCCCTGTCACCAAATTCCACCTCGATCATACCGTTGTAGTGCTTAGGCGAAGCCCTGCGTCTGTAGTACATCAAGATCGTCACCACGCCGTCGTGCTGACGGAACTCTTCCTCGACGCTTTGCTGGATCGGAGCCCGAGGATCGTCATCGAGCTGAACGTGTGCTAAGAACTCGGAGGTGCCGGAGTAACGGTGCTTGGATCGGTTGGATCGGGAAGAAGATGTACGACTACTTCCTCTACGTTGTGTGATCGCTTCCGCAGTCAGTCTGCGTTGGTACGTAGACAACACTCTCCCCCTCGTTGCTATGCATCACCATGAGCTTGCGTGTGTGTAGGAAATTTTTCGAAATTACTACGTTCCCCAACAGTGGCATCTGAGCCTAGGTTTTTATGGTTTGATGTTATTTGCACGAGTAGAACACAAGTGAGTTGTGGGCTATACAAGTCATACTGCCTACCAGCATGTCATACTTTGGTTCGACGGTATTGTTGGACGAGACGATCCGGACCAACCTTACGCGTACTCTTACGCGAGACCGGTTCCCTCGACGTGCTTTGCACATAGATGGCTTGCGGAAGACTGTCTCTCCAACTTTAGTTGAACCAAGTGTGGCTACGCCCGGTCCTTGAGAAGGTTAAAACGGAGTCTATTTGACAAACTATCGTTGTGGTTTTGATGCGTAGGTGAGATGAGTTCTTACTTAAGCCCGTAGCAGCCACGTAAAACTTGCAACAACAAAGTAGAGGACGTCTAACTTGTTTTTGCAGGGCATGTTGTGATGTGATATGGTCAAGGCATGATGCTGATTTTATTGTATGAGATGATCATGTTTTGTAACCAAGTTATCGGCAACTGGCAGGAGCCATATGGTTGTCGCTTTATTGTATGCAATGCAATCGCGATGTAATGCTTTACTTTATTACTAAGCGGTAGTGATAGTCGTGGAAGCATAAGATTGGCGAGACGACAACGATGCTACGATGGAGATCAAGGTGTCGCGCCGGTGACGATGGTGATCATGACGGTGCTCCGGAGATGGAGATCACAAAGCACAAGATGATGATGGCCATATCATATCACTTATATTGATTGCATGTGATGTTTATCCTTTTATGCATCTTATCTTGCTTTGATTGACGGTAGCATTATAAGATGATCTCTCACTAAATTATCAAGAAGTGTTCTCCCTGAGTATGCACCGTTGCAAAAGTTCTTCGTGCTGAGACACCACGTGATGATCGGGTGTGATAGGTTCTACGTTCAAATACAACGGGTGCAAAACAGTTGCACACGCGGAATACTCAGGTTATACTTGACGAGCCAAGCATATACAGATATGGCCTCGGAACACGGAGACCGAAAGGTCGAGCGTGAATCATATAGTAGATATGATCAACATAACGATGTTCACCATTGAAAACTACTCCATCTCACGTGATGATCGGTTATGGTTTAGTTGACTTGGATCACGTGATCACTTAGAGGATTAGAGGGATATCTATCTAAGTGGGAGTTCTTAAGTAATATGATTAATTGAACTTAAATTTATCATGAACTTAGTCCTGGTAGTATTTTGCAAATTATGTTGTAGATCAATAGCTCGCGTTGTTGCTTCCCTGTGTTTATTTTGATATGTTCCTAGAGAAAATTGTGTTGAAAGATGTTAGTAACAATGATGCGGATTGGATCCGTGATCTGAGGTTTATCCTCATTGCTGCACAGAAGAATTATGTCCTTGATGCACCGCTAGGTGACAGACCTATTGCAGGAGCAGATGCAGACGTTATGAACGTTTGGCTAGCTCAATATGATGACTACTTGATAGTTTAAGTGCACCATGCTTAATGGCTTAGAATCGGGACTTCAAAGACGTTTTGAACGTCATGGAGCATATGAGATGTTCCAGGAGTTGAAGTTAATATTTCAAGCAAATACCCGAGTTGAGAGATATGAAGTCTCCAACAAGTTCTATAGCTAAAAGATGGAGGAGAATCTCTCAACTAGTGAGCATGTGCTCAGATTGTCTGGGTACTACAATCGCTTGAATCAAGTGGGAGTTAATCTTCCAGATAAGATAGTGATTGACAGAATTCTCTAGTCACCATCACTACGTTAGTAGAACTTCGTGATGAACTATAATATGCAAGGGATAACGGAGACAACTCCCAAGCTCTTCGTGATGCTGAAATCAACGAAGGTAGAAATCAAAGAAAAACATCAAGTGTTGATGGTTGACAAGACCACTAGTTTCAAGAAAAAGGGCAAAGGAAAGAAGGGGAACTTCAAGAAGAACGGCAAGCAAGTTGCTGCTCAAGTGAAGAAGCCCAAGTCTGATCCTAAGCCTGAGACTAAGTGCTTCTACTACAAAGGGACTGGTCACTGGAAGTGGAATTACCCCAAGTGATTGGCGGATAAGAAGGATGGCAGAGTGAACATAAGTATATTTGATATACATGTTATCGATGTGTACTTTACTAGTGTTTATAGCAAACCCCTCAGTATCTGATGCTAGTTCAGTTGCTAAGATTAGTAACTCGAAACAGGAGTTGCAGAATAAACAGAGACTAGTTAAGGGTGAAGTGACGATGTGTGTTGGAAGTGGTTCCAAGATTGATATGATCATCATCGCACACTCCCTATAATTTCGGGATTAGTGTTGAACCTAAATAAGTGTTATTTGGTGTTTGCGTTGAGCATGAATATGATTTGATCATGTTTATTGTAATACGGTTATTCATTTAAGTAAGAGAATAAATTGTTGTTCTGTTTACATGAATAAAACCTTATATGGTTACACACCCAATGAAAATAGTTCATTGGATCTCGATCGTAGTGATACACATAATCATAATATTGAAACCAAAAGATGCAAAGTTAATAATGATAGTGCAACTTATTTGTAGCACTGCCGTTTAGGTCATATTGGTGTAAAGCGCATGAAGAACCTCCATGATGATGGGCTTTTGGAATCACTTGATTATGAATCAGTTGATGCTTGCGAACCATGCCTCATGGGTAAGATGACTAAGACTCTGTTCTTCGGAACAATGGAGCGAGCAAAAGATTTGTTGGAAATCATACATACTGATGTATGTGGTCCGATGAATATTGAGACTCGCGACAGGAATCATTATTTTCTGATCTTCACAGATGATTTGAGCAGATATGAGTATATCTACTTGATGAAACATAAGTCTGAAACAATTGAAAAGTTCAAAGAATTCCAGAGTGAAGCGAAAAATCATCGTGACAAGAAAGTAAAAGTTTCTACAATCTGATCGCGGAGACAAGTATTTGAGTTACGAGTTTGGTCTTCAGTTAAAACAATGTGAAATAGTTTCACTACTCACGCCACCTGGAACACCACAGCATAATGGTGTGTCCGAACGTCATAACTGTACTGTATTGGATATAGTGCAATCTATGATGTTTCTTACCGATTTACCACTATCGTTTTGGGGTTATGCATTAGAGACAGCTGCATTCACGTTAAAAAGGGGCACCATCTAAGTCCGTTGAGACGACACAATCTGAACTGTGGTTTAGCAAGAAACCAAGGTAGTCGTTTCTTAAAGTTTGGGGTTGTGATGCTTATGTGAAAAAGTTTCATCCTGATAAGCTCAAAACCAAATCGGAGAAATATGTCTTCATAGGATACCCAAAAGGAGACTGTTGGCTACACCTTCTATCACAGATCCTAAGGCAAGACATTCATTGCTTATAATGGATACTTTCTAGAGAAGGAGTTTCTCTCGAAAGAAGTGAGTGGGAGGAAAGTAGAACTTGATAAGGTAATTGTACCTTCTCCTTTATTGGAAAGTAGTTCATCACAGAAATATGTTCTTGTGTCTCCTACACCAATTAGTGAGGAAGCTAATGATAATGATCATGAAACTTCGGATCAAGTTACTACCGAATCTCGTAGGTAAACCAGAGTGAGATCCGCACCAGAGTGGTACGGTAATCCTGTTCTGGAGGTCATGTTACTTGACCATGACGAACCTACGAACTATGAGGAAGCGATGATGAGCCCAGATTCCGCGAAATGGTTTGAGGCCATGAAATCTGAGATATGATCCATGTATGAGAACAAAGTTTGGACTTTGGTTGACTTGCCCGATGATCGGCAAGCAATTGAGAATAAATGGATCTTCAAGAGGAAGACGGACGCTGATAGTAATGTTATTATCTACAAAGCTAGAATTGTCGCAAAAGGTTTTCGACAAGTTCAAGGTGTTGACTACGATGAGATTCTCTCACTCGTATCTATGCTTAAGTCTGTCCGAATCATGTTAGTAATTGCCGCATTTTATGAAATCTCGCAAATGGATAAACAAAACTGCATTCCTTAATAGATTTATTAAAGAAGAGTTGTATATGATGCAACCGGAAGGTTTTGTCGATCCAAAGGGAGCTAACAAAGTGTGCAAGCTACAGCGATCCATTTATGGACTGGTGCAAGCATCTCGGAGTTGGAATATACGCTTTGATGAGTTGATCAAAGCATATAGTTTTATACAGACTTGCGGTGAAGCCTGTATTTACAAGAAAGTGAGTGGGAGCACTACAGCATTTCTGATAAGTATATGTGACTGACATATTCTTGATCGGAAATAATGTAGAATTATTCTGTAAAGCATAAAGGAGTGTTTGAAAGGAGTTTTTCAAAGAAAGACTTCGGTGAAGCTGCTTACATATTGAGCATCAAGATCTATAGAGATAGATCAAGACGCTTGATAAGTTTATTCAACAAATACATACCTTGACAAGATTTTGAAGTAGTTCAAAATGGAACAGTCAAAGAAAGAGTTTCTTGCCTATGTTACAAGGTATGAGATTGAGTAAGACTCAAAGCCCGACCACGACAGAAGATAGAAAGAGAATGAAAGTCATTCCCTATGCCTCATTCATAGGTTCTATAAAGTATGTCATGTTGTATACCAGATCTATTGTATACCCTGCACTGATTTGGCAATGGAGTACAATAGTGATCTAGGAGTAGATCACTGGATAGCGGTCAGAATTATCCTTAGTGAAATAAGGATATGTTTCTCGATTATGGACATGACAAAAAGGTTCGTCGTAAAGGGTTACGTCGATGCAAGTTTTTGACACTGATCCAGATGATTCTAAATCTCAATCTGGATACATATTGAAAGTGGGAGCAATTAGCTAGAGTAGCTCCATGTAGAGCATTGTAGACATAGAACTTGCAAAATACTTACGGATCTAAATGTGACAGACCCGTTGACTAAAATTATCTCACAAGCAAAACATGATCACACCTTAGTACTCTTTGGGTGTTAATCACATAGAGATGTGAACTAGATTACTGACTCTAGTAAACCCTTTGAGTGTTGGTCACATGACGATGTGAACTATGGGTGTTAATCACATGGTGATGTGAACTATTGCTGCTAAATCACATGGCGATGTGAACTAGATTATTGACTCTAGTGCAAGTGGGAGACTGAAGGAAATATGCCCTAGAGGCAATAATAAAGTTATTATTTATTTCCTTATATCATGATAAATGTTTATTATTCATGCTAGAATTGTATTAACCGGAAACATAATACATGTGTGAATACATAGACCAACAGAAGTGTCACTAGTATGCCTCTACTTGACTAGCTCGTTAATCAAAGATGGTTATGTTTCCTAGCCATGAACAAAGAGTTGTTATTTGATTAACGAGGTCACATCATTAGTTGAATGATCTGATTGACATGACCCATTCCATTAGCTTAGCACCCGATCGTTTAGTATGTTGCTATTGCTTTTCTTCATGACTTATACATGTTCCTATGACTATGAGATTATGCAACTCCCGTTTGCCGGAGGAACACTTTGGGTACTACCAAACGTCACAACGTAACTGGGTGATTATAAAGGAGTACTACAGGTGTCTCAAATGGTAGATGTTGGGTTGGCGTATTTCGAGATTAGGGTTTGTCACTCCGATTGTCGGAGAGGTATCTCTGGGCCCTCTCGGTAATACACATCACATAAGCCTTGCAAGCATTATAACTAAGATGTTAGTTGTGAGATGATGTATTACGGAACGAGTAAAGAGACTTGCCAGTAACGAGATTGAACTAGGTATTGGATACCGACTCGGGCAAGTAACATACCGATGACAAAGGGAACAACGTATGTTGTTATGCGGTCTGACCGATAAAGATCTTCGTAGAATATGTAGGAGCCAATATGGGCATCCAGGTCCTGCTATTGGTTATTGACCGGAGACATGTCTCGGTCATGTCTACATTGTTCTCGAACCATAGGGTCCGCACGCTTAACGTTACGATGACAGTTATTATGAGTTTATGCATTTTGATGTACCGAAGGTTGTTCGGAGTCCCAGATGTGATCACGGACATGACGAGGAGTCTCGAAATGGTCGAGACGTAAAGATTGATATATTGGAAGCCTATGTTTGGACACCGGAAGTGTTCTGGATGAAATCGGGATTTTACCGGAATACCGGGAGGGTTACCGGAACCCCTCGGGAGGCAAATGGGCCTATTGGGCCTTAGTGGAAAAGAGAAAAGGGGCAGCCCATAGCTGGCCGCGCGCCCCCCCCCCTTCCCCAAGTCCTATTAGGACTAGGAGAAGGGGCCGGCCCCCCTCTCTCTCCTTTCCCCCTTGGGAGTCCTAGTTGGAATAGGATTGAGGGGGGGAGTCCTACTCCCGGTAGGAGTAGGACTCCTCCCGCGCCCTCTCCCTAGCCGGCCGAACCCCTCCCCCTGCTCCTTTATATACGGGGCCAGGGGGCACCCCATAGACACACAAGTTGATCATTGTTGATCGTTCCTTAGCCGTGTGCGGTGCCCCCTGCCACCAAATTCCACCTCGATCATACCGTTGTAGTGCTTAGGCGAAGCCCTGCGTCGGTAGTACATCAAGATCGTCACCACGCCGTCGTGCTGACGGAACTCTTCCTCGACGCTTTGCTGGATCGGAGCCCGAGGATCGTCATCGAGCTGAACGTGTGCTAAGAACTCGGAGGTGCCGGAGTAACGGTGCTTGGATCGGTTGGATCGGGAAGAAGACGTACGACTACTTCCTCTACGTTGTGTGATCGCTTCCGCAGTCGGTCTGCGTTGGTACGTAGACAACACTCTCCCCCTCGTTGCTATGCATCACCATGATCTTGCGTGTGCGTAGGAAAATTTTCGAAATTACTACGTTCCCCAACAGTTTGTATGTGGTTACCGAATGTTGTTCGGAGTCCCGGATGAGATCCCGGACGTCACGAGGAGTTCCGGAATGGTCCGGAGGTAAATATTTATATATGGGAAGTCCTGTTTTGGACACCGGAAGAGTTTCGGGGTTTATTGGTAACGTACCGGGACCACCGGGAGGGTCCCAGGGGTCGACCAAGTGGGGCCACCTGCCCCGGAGGTTTGCATGGGCCAAGAGTGGTGAGGGACCAGCCCCTTAGTGGGCTGGTGCGCCTCCCATAAGGGCCCATGGCGCCTAAGAGGTGGAAAAGGGGCAAACCCTAGAGGATATGGGCCTTAGGGCCCATATTGGTGCGCCTCCCTCTCCTCTCCCCCTCTTGGCCGCCACCTTTGATCCCCATCTAGGGCTGCCGCCCCCCTAGGGGTGGGAACCCTAGAGGGGGCGCAGCCCCTCCCTCTCCCCTATATATATGAGGCCTAGGGCTGCCCATAAGACACGCGATTCAATCTCTCGTTGGTGCAGCCCTGCGTCTCTTCTTCCTCCTCTTCTGCGGTGCTTGGCGAAGCCCTGCAGGATTGCCACGCTCCTCCATCACCACCACGCCGTTGTGCTGCTGCTGGATGGAGTCTTCCTCAACCTCTCCCTCTCTCCTTGCTGGATCAAGGCGTGGGAGACGTCACCGGGCTGTACGTGTGTTGAACGCGGAGGTGCCGTGCGTTCGGCACTTGGTCATCGGTGATTTGAATCACGACGAGTACGACTCCATCAACCCCGTTCACTTGAACGCTTCCTCTTAGCGATCTACAAGGGTATGTAGATGCAACTCTCCTTCCCCTCATTGCTGGTCTCTCCATAGATAGATCTTGGTGACACGTAGGAAAATTTTGAATTTCTGCTATGTTCCCCAACATCGGGCCCTTCATGTCCCCGGCGTAGGACGACGACGGTGAGATGCAGCGACGGACGACGTTGCGACGATGAGGGCGGTGTCGGACGGGGTTCGAGCGGCGAGGGCGGTGTTAGACTTTGGGACGGCGAGGGCGGCGACGGGCGACGTTGGGATGGCGAGGGTGGCCTCGGACGGGGTTCGGACGGCGGCGATCCGCGGCGGCGGTGATCGGCCACTTTCGAACTACCGTGATCGGCGGAAGGGCGACCAAATGGGCGGGCGAGAAGATGGGGGCGGGCCTAGATCGTGGGTAGTTTTTGCGGGCGGGCGATCAGATGGGTAGTTTTTTTTTCAACCGCGTATACGT